>PTEX01000039.1:4486131-4653285 GCA_003342815.1 Eudromia elegans | reverse complement strand
AGAAGCCGCTAAAATCAACACCAGGCACAGAAGAGGGGCTGCTGTTCCCGCGCACGGGGACTCCGCGGCAGCGCAGGGCACGCAGGGACACGGGCTGCCCTGCCCGGGATGCACCGGCACGAGCGCAGCACCCTATGGAAAATAACACTAATGCTAACACTAATGTTACAATAATAATAATTTTAAAATCTAGAATTTTGATGATCTGCCCCATTTTTTATTTTCTAGTTTTATTTCTTCTTGATTTTGTTTTACTAAGACGGCCTGTCTTGCTCTACCGAGGTGCTCAGCTACCTCCGTGCCATGGTGAGGAAGAGGATGGCGCGCACTCCTGCCCATGGCAGGCTGAGGCTGCCACCCGGGGACAGCTCCGGGAGAGGCTTTCGGCGTCCCGGCTCCTCCGCCGGGCACGGAAAGTCTGGGATTAAAAAAAAATCCCAGGCTGCGAAAGCTCGTGGAGGGCGGGAGCGGGACGGGGGCTGCGCAGAGCACAGGGCAGAAGTGGTGTCCCCCCCGCCCTCCTCTTTCCATACAATCATCTTTCCGTCATCTCCCCGTTTTAACGTTAAATTAGGCGATGCCGCATCCGAGCTGCAGGTCTCTGTCTTGCCTCCGCCTCCATCCTCGGGACAATGTTTGCAGAGATTTAATTCTCTTCTGCGCAGGAAAAACAAAACAAAACAAAACAAAAAAAACAACAACAACAAAAAAAAAAAAAAGAAAAGAAAAAAAGAAAAGGCAAAAGCCTCTCCTTTAATGAGCTTTTCCAGGGTCGGCTGCTGGCAGAGCCGTCCGTTACCCAGGGGCTACCGTTTCGTGCCTGGAAATGGCCAAGCCGAAACCCCGTGCTGAGCATTTTGCGCCCGTTCTCGTTTCTCTGCCAGGAGATCCAGCAAAACCCGAAGACGGCCCGGCCCGAAAGCGGCCCGGCGATCCCTGGCACGACAGGAATTGTTTGCGCGGGAGCGGAGTGCGGGAATCAGGCCATTGCTTCACGGGTGCATTTTGAGCGCTGCCAGAGCAAAGAGCTGCAACCGCCTTTTCCTTCGCTGCTGACGTCGCAACTAACACTTGACACCTATTTTGAAGCAGATTATTATTATTATTATTATTATTATTATTATTATTATTATTATTATTATTATTATTATTATTATTATTATTATTTTCCCTGGAGACCCTAACAGCTTCATTGGACAGCCTAAACTCAAATGCCAGCTAAAACGAAATTTGCAATCTTAGCAAAGCAAAACGCTCCCGTTGATCCGAAACATATATATACACGGATTTCCAGTTGCCGTTTCGTGAGAAATGTCAAAATTTGGAGAGTTTGTTCCTCTTTGCAATGAAAATGCATTTTAAAATTTACACTATCTTCTCGAGCGAGTTCGACTAGTTCTGTAAATGAAAGTCGTACTGGATTGGGAAAAACAAAACAAAACAAAACAAAAAAACAGATATCAAAGCAACCACATCACAGATTTAGAGACTCCGCAGCCAACACTCCGGAGAGCACTTAGACAGCCCGTTAACAGCCCCACTCCGCTTCGCTACGGAAAGAGCAGAGCTCCGGCTTCGGGACCGGGACGGGCGCGAGCCAACGGGGTGCGGAGGCTGCCCCGAGAATTAAAATGCTCCCGAGGGCCCCTCCGTGGGCGCCCCTGTTCACATGCAGGCGGGGAAGCCCCAGCGCTGGGCAGGGGATCTCGGGGACAGGAGCAGAGCGACGGGCCAAGCGACCCCCGGCGCAGGGCAGCGGCACCCCTGTGGCGGGGGCAATTTTAAGAATATTTTTTAAATAAACTAATATTTTACAACTTTTTTTTTTTTTTTTTTTTTTTTTTTTTTTTTTAAATATACGTGTTTAAAAGAAGCCTCGGCGCCTGCGGGGCGGCGGGCGCAGCCCCCCCGGCCTCGGCGCCGGCCCCGGCGCGGCTGCTCCGCGGGGGCAGATCCCGGCCAGGCACCGGAGCGGGGAGACGGCGGCTCCCTCGCCTCCTAACACCGAGCAGAGGCAACGCCTCTTTTCTTCTCCCTTTCCTCATTTTTTAAGCTTTCTTTTTTTTTTTTCTCTCTCATTTTTTCCTTTTTTTATTTTTTTTTTAATTTTTTTTCCCACCTCGTGATTTCAACGGCTCCTTGCAATTAAGCGTGTAGATGACACAGCCCTGCAGTTGCAATTAAGCGTGTAAATGCATATACGCCCGCGGAGCGAGCGCAGCCGTTCCCGTTTGGTCAGGCAGTTCCCGGCAGTCTCTTCCCCTTCGCCTGCGCCCGGGGGAGCAGAGGGGCCGTGCCAGGGTGCCAGGCGCTCGCACCTTTCCCTGGCCTCAGGGAAACCCCGCGTTGTGCTGCTGCTGCTGCCGGTCGCGTTGGGCATCTGCTTAATTAAGAAATAGCACCAACACTTTCAAATAACAGAAGGAATATTTGGAAAGCCTATTACTGCAAATGACGTTGATAGCTAGATGACTCTATTGTAATGTTCCACTACCATTATTAATGTATGTGTATATATATATATAAACTCACAGTAAATGTTAAAGACCCAAAGTTATAATCACGATTAGGTGAATATGAACAAAATATAGTGTAGACTCATAAACATACATGAAGAGATTTTCCTTTTTCTCTTTTTTTTTTCACCTTTTTGTCATTTTTTTTATATTCATGTCCTTCCTGAGCATAATACCTGCTCAAGAATTTAAAGATTAGTGTCACAGTAGATGCTAAAAGCTCCAATTTTATTATTTTCAGTATTCATAACATCAAGAGAGGTTGGAAACCTTTTCCTCAAATAATCAATCCTCAGAGTAGATCAGTGTGAAAGCTAAAATGTCACTAAATGGCACAAAATGTCACTATTTTCAAAGAAAAAAAATTTAAGCATTTTCAATACTGTGAACAACAAATATGCTCTGAAGTACACCAAGGTAACCTTAAGGATTTGCTGCTGACAAATGCTATTACGACTAGTGACCAGAATCATATCACTTAGCATTTATTGAGGTCAATCAAGCACAAGTTTAGACATATTCATCTCTAATGTTCATCTGTAAAACAGATGAACAGATTTTTCTTTCCATAGCTTTTATGTGTGACTTGCATGTACACATGCGTACAGTCTTGCAGCACTGTAGAAGTGCACCCGTGCACTTTTAGCTTTTGACACTGCTGTAGGTTAGTATTTTCTGGCAGTGAATTTAGAGGCTGATCCTAGTGTTTATAAGGAAGCCTTGGCTCTGTGTCTTTGCTCATTTACTTAGATGCTTAAGGAGTCTAAGCCAACTCCTTCAGCTGGGAATAGCTCATACTCATAGGGACCTAAGTATGAAGGGTCATTCCCAGAGACCGCCATGGAAATACTTACCGAAGCCATAACCCTTGCTAGCGTAGCTGTTCGTGGGTTAGCAACAGGAATTGCTGCACTGCCCTGGCAATTGCAAAGGCAGCTTAGCCAAGCTGGCTTTAAGTCAGATCCAGAAATACTCAGATTAGTAACGTGATGTTGCTGCCACATATTGGTAGCTATTGGTGCCCTAAAACCCATCTAGTGTTAACTTAGTGACTAAAATAACTCCTGTAATGGACTTAACAATAAACGTAAGGTAGGTGCTCCCTGTGCTTCACGTCAGGCTCGGCCAAGGTTGCCAGCATGTCTTCATGATGCTGTTGCCACCGGCTGTGGGGGGCAGTAGCCCTCAGAGGAAGCTGCAAGGAGCAGGCAAGGCAATGACATGGCAAGGCATCACAGCCAAATCCAGCAGGGGTGCTCTTCCGAAGCCCCGAGCACGCTGGTGCTAGCTCAGCTTGGGGCATTTCCCCAGGACTTGCTCTCTCAGCTGTGATTCAGCCCTTGGGCATCCTCCAGCCAACGAGGAGCCCAAGCACGAAGCCCCTCGTGTTTCCCGTGCCAGCTCCCGGCAGCCTCCACACGTTTATTTTGTGGGGCACGAATTGCTGCAGCACCTGGCAGGAGGCTGGAGACAGGCGGGAGGAGGCAACGCAGCCTCAAGTCAGGAAAAGCATTCCCTTTTATCTGAAAAAGCCTTTCACTTTCTTCTGGAAATATTTAGCTTTTCAAATAAAATGATCAGCTTTGAAGCAAGGAACCAGAAAGGTGCTTTGAATCGTCCTCTCTTTTTTTTCAGTTTGGCTAACATGCTCTGTGTCAAGCTTCTCACTTTGTTACTGAACAAGGTAGGGACCAGCATGAGTACGGTCCGTGATAATTCACTCATGCAACTTCAGGGGGATGCAATTCAGCTTAAAACTGAAGTTTTACCTCTAATGCTAATTCTAGTACTAATATCTGCAAGACTAGTCGCACTCTGTCTTGCAAACAGACTCTGCTGCCTGTGCAAAGTTTTCAGCTGTTCTCAGTTTTGCTTTTGGTAGCTTCAGCAGATTGGTTGAATCACATCTCCTTTAGAGGAGTTTTCCAAACAAATTTAGTTCATTTTGGCTTACAAGAAATGGAAAAAAACACATTTTGTTTGTGCCTGCTTGGAACTACATGTGCTTCTAAGGTCCAGGAGGTGACACATCTTCCTCAGTAAGTGCATAGAGAAGAACTGAATAGTTGCAAGCTGCAATAGCCAGACAGTTAAAAACATATTCTAGGCAAAATTATGTTAATTGTAGCTAATTGCTTGAATTTGTGGGACATGAAGCAACTGCCATTGCCCTGGGGGATTTCAGAGGCTGAGCTTGGCTCATCCACTGCCTTGATGCCAACTCTTTGCGTAAAGGCAGGATCCCAGGAACCTAGAACTACTCTTTCCCAAAGGGAACAGCAATGGATTCTGCAGGGATTCCTGCATTACTAAGGTTCCCAAAATCTGTCAGCTTGGATGTCAAAATTGCACTGCTTAATGGCTTAGATTGTTTTATCAGTCGTCTACTTGGAAAGCAGAGCCCTGCTGTGTAAAGCTCCAGAAGGAAAGAGAGGCCAGCGACGGAGGACCGAATTCCCGCGGGAGCTCTGCTGGAGGAAGGGCTGTGCAGGTTGACCTATTTAATTAAAATGTAATAAAATGCAATTTCCTTTACATCAACACACTCTCATGTCAACCCCACTATCACAAACGTGTTAAGAGCTGAGTAGTGTGGTTCCTCTGCAGTTACATCTCAGTTAAAAAAAATGGAAAAAGATGTTCTTAAGGAAATGTGTTAATAATTAAAAATAAACTTAATGGCCTAAATGAACAGTACTGACAGTATTAAAAAGGGTAATGACTTAATTACTTTTGTTATGTCAGTTATTCATTTGTGGCCCATCAAGCTATAAACCAGGGTAATTTATTGACTGCAATATAAACTGGATATGTGCCATATTATTCAACAAAGACAATACACTGCAAAAACAATACAGAGAAGAGGTAATTTGTACAGAGTTCATGAGACAATTATATCATCTAATTACAAAACTGACTCACTATGCCCTTGGCTCTATTTATTAGAAGAAAATTGAAGGACATACTCAACATTCTCCGAGTCCAGTGATTTAAATTTAAATCCTGACCACATACACTGAAGCATCCCGGAGCTAGTGAGATCCAGGAGACAGACGAAGAGACCCAAAGGAGTATGTTTGGATCTGGGACGAAGAACACTACTACGTATTTCTTTGTCTCAGGAATTAAACTACCACCTCTTTTTTATTTTATTTTTTTCCCCCCTGAAAAGTGCTTTGAAACTCAGTTGACATCACTGAAATGTTTTGGGAAACTTTGATAGATAACTCAATACAAAAGAATATTATAAACACAGTTAATTATGTCTTTTACACGCGCACAGTTACCCTGCTTCACTGCCGTTTCTGCTGGGATAGTACGTTCCTAGGGCAATCCAGCAACCATGCAGTATGCAAGAGCCCGCGTCCTGTGCTCAAACAAAAGCGCATCAATCCTCCAGGTGTCTGAGCTGTAGCACATAACCAAGACTCGGCGCATGGCTTGCTTGCTCGCAGGGAAGCTCATCAGAGCACAGAAGCGACCAAGACCAAAACAACAGCAACTTGCTGGACTATTTTTCAATTTGCCAAATTATATCTGTACTGCAACCTTTTGAACTCTTTTCAGATGTTTTTCCTTGAACATTTACGGTATTTAAGGAATGTACAAATATTTTCTTGGTTGATCATGTAATAGATGTCACCAAATAAAATCTTATTTTTTGTATCTCTTGTAATGCTTCTTTTTATTCTCAGTTTATTGTGTAATTTGTATATGAACAGATTTTAACAGGCAAAATCTAGCCATGCCATAGTAAATGTGGAGGAGCATAGTGCTTACTTAGAATGATTATAATGAGTATTAATTTATAAACTTGGAAAAAAATCAGTCTCTCATTAAATAAATCTTTATCATTAATAAGAATGTTGGCTTGCCATTTCGATACAAAGGCACGTGAAGATCTATGAGATGCAATAATGAAGAGCCTGAGAAATCAGAGTCAAAATTTGACCCTTGTGAGGAAGGCATAGTTCTGCATACTGGAGGTATAAGGCTACAGTAAATTGAATTTGCTGCAAAACTAGCCTTAGAAATCCTCTCCTCCTCCCTGGAGGGACACCTCTAAGTGAAGGACTTGCCCCAGCCCCAGTTCAGCAACTGTTGCCCTGTCCCCATCATGTTAAAGAAACTTCTTGCAGAATCATCTCGTAGAAGAAAGAGGACTGAATCTGTTAGGGTTAAAAACCCCCCACCCTCCCCTCCTCCCCAGAGGAGGTTTATTTTTAGCTTCCATCACTTCTAGCATTGTCCTACACGCATTTGTTTTGGCACAATCGAGGAGGTGACAAACTGCAGGCCAGAGGTGGGAACAAGCATCTGGGGCAGGAGCACCAGCAGCTTAGTTGGCAAAGCCAGTGTATCATGGGACTATGGTGTGATAGTTCACTGCATGAACTTAAACTTTGCCTTTCCTGACTGTCTTCACAGCCACTTAGCTTCTCCGCTGCAAACCTGGGGCACAGAAATGCTGCACCCGTATTGCTTTTCTATTCCAGGCCAGCTCGTTCACGGTAGAGATTTGCAATCAGATGAGTTATTTCATGTAGAAACACAGTGCAGGCTGAACCTCGCCAAGGCATGAGGTCTATATCCTTACAGGGATTTATTTGGATGGCTAACATGCAGTCAGTGGAAGGTTTAGGCAAGGTTAGTCCCATGCATGTAGTCAGAGACAATGTCCTGGCCGTAGGCAACAGCTACCTACGCTCCTCAGCTGTGATCATCCATCACTTACAGCTCTCTGACCATATCCTTAGGTGTTTTGCTTACATGCTAACATTCGAGCTGTCTGCATGATTCAGGGCTGAGTAAGAACTTCCTCCAAGTTGTCTTGGCAGGGATTTGAGGTTCTTCCATTTTTCCTCAATGCATGGGCCATGAGTCACTTGATGAAATTCTTCAGGCCTCCCTTCTTATCTCTCCAGCTTCCTGTCATTTCATGGATCTAAGGCAGTGGTGGCTCTCTGATTCCTTCTGTCCCCTGCCTGAGTGAATGCCTCACTTAAGGACTCAAAAGCTATAATCTAAGTCAAGATTTTGTACGCAGCTAAGTGAGCACTTGGGCAAACCTGAATAGCTGCTACTACACAGGAGGTCAGGTAATTTAAAATCTTCTCCTCATTAGGGTAAAAGTGTGGTTTTACCATGTTATTAGCCAGCCAGTTCTATTGGGGACAACACAGTACGTAGTATAACCAATGCTATAGTTTCCTAGATTAAAAAGAGCTCAAGTAGTTCACTTGTAACAGCATCACATCATGACATCCTAGCTGAGGTCTCCCATCCAAAGCCAATTGAAGTAAACGGAAAAAAAAATCCCAGGAATTCGGAGAGGGGGTGGACCTCTCTTATAGTACTCCAGGTAACTCACCTTAAATACCACATTCGGGGTGTTAACCCTCCACCATGTTCATCAACCGTTACCTTCTTCACCGGTCTCGATGCACAGTAGAGTCTCAGAACATTTGCTGCTCATGACCTGTACTTTTGCCAGGCCTAAGATGCCAGTGTCAAACCTTTCACAAAAATACCTTGTTTGGCAGTATATGTATATTTCTTCTCTTCTGCTCTACATGTACTCTTCCAATCTTGGCCGAGATTTATATGTTTTATATAATGCAGATAAATCAAAAATGTGACGGATCTAATGAAGCACTTCCACAGCATTTTGCAGCCCCTTAATGGCATAAACAAAACACCTAGTGGTATGGGTAGGGAGTCACCACTGAAAAATCTTGACCAATACAAATGCAGATTGGACCAGGAGAACCTGCAGGTCTTCAAGAATTTTTAGCAACTTAACCCTCATCCTCTACAAAATTAGCCCTGGAACCATTTCTTCAGATTACAGTGAGATAAGAGCTTCCTTATGTGTTCTGCTTTGTCTCCTTCCCATTGCACAAGAAGGACAGACTCTTGCTGTATCCTTGGTTTTAGTGACCTCACCTCCACAGGAGGTATCCTTTTATTTACCTGTGAATCTCATTCAAGCTTCTCTTGCCCTCATTTCTTGGAGATGAAGCCTCGAATAACCTGTACAGAAGATGAAGAACTACAGCTCTCATGCTGGGCAGGTTCTCTGCTGTAAATAAAGACATGCTTACTCTGGGGACCACACTGTGGTGTGTAAATAGTTTTTTCCTAATAATCTTTACTTATCCATCAAGTTGACAGTTATTTCTGAGGTGATTCATATTATTTGTAAGAAACCATTGCCAAAGCCAGTCAAAATTTGAAGGAAAATTTATAAGAGTAGGCATGTAGACAATCTATTGTAGGCATGCTTTTGAGGCATGCTTTTGTAAGGAAAGCAGCAATCACAGTCTTCCTCAAATGAGGAACCATATAACGGTTTAAATCCAGAGTGGTAAATGATGAGCTTCCAGATTGTGCATGGAGAGTATACCAAGAAGAAGAGAGATCTGATCGTCATCATAGTAGTTGGTTGCAGACTCTGAGACAAGTTATACTTGCTCAGAGCTCCCAGTCTTGCGCTCTCTCTTCTGGTAGGAGCTCATACAAAGTACTAGAAAGCAGGAATATCCACAGAGCAGTGAAGATGAATGTGATAAAAATACCTGAGCCTGCCTGCTAGTTTTAGTGTTTAAAGCCACTAAAGGAACCCTGAAGGGCTTTAAGCAATTCTTAGTGATGAAGATTTATGAAGCCCATTTAAAAACTTCGTTAGGAGGTCAGAGAGATTTAAGTGGCTTTGCTGGCTTTGCGCTGAGCCAAGAGATTCACTTAGCAGCAACTTGGCCACAGCCAGCCAGAGGATCGTGTTTTGAAGGACTTCCTCACAAGTCCTGGCTGCGCAATGACGGGCAGCCCATGAGGTCAGAGAGTACAAGCCACTGAAGCCCAGGTGGGGTTACAGTAAGACGTTCAAAGGAAGCTGCTTAGAAAGCCTGGTTACTGTGACGAGTGTTACTGCCAGTGTATTGCTGTAAGCAAACTAAGTGTGTATACACCGTGTCACGGCTCTAGATGGGACTGCTATTCATTTCCCAGCTTCCCCCAGCCTGTTTAAAACATGGGGAGGCATTTCTAAAATTTGGATGACACGTATCGCGCTCACCTTGGCTATAAGCTCTGTCCAAATCTCTTCAAGTCGTAGCACAGAATGTCACCTTTCCTACTGACGTCTCCAAACAGTTGTTTAGGTCTGTAATTATTTAGATGAAAATAGCAGCTTGCATTAACTCAGCAATCCTTTACTCACAGCTATGAGCATGCAAATGGGGTTGGCCTGTTTGTGTTTTTGAGAGCAAGAAGGTGGTGGCAGTGTTTGGGAGGGGACATATTCCCAGGGCGCTGTTCCCTGTTAATCACCCTTTCTTCTCATCATGAGCCAGCAAAAGTTTCACCTGCATCCTGAAGAGCTTTGCTGTGCTTTATTCCACCACCACTGGTGCGGATGAGCAGCACGTGAATCTTGTAAAGACGCTTCATGGATGTACAAATTGAGTGGACCCCCTATAACTCAGTTAGTGATTTTGTTTTTGTTTTCTAACCAGCGTTTGTCACAACAGGATAAGCTCTGATTGCCTGCAAAATAGCAAGCCTTGACGAGGACAGAGACGAAGCCAGATCCACCACAAGTAGAACTACCCTTGTCTTTCACTCGCTGAAACCATCTGGCCACCAGGAAACAGTGCAATGGAGCAAATGCTGTCAGTTGTTACACAACCTAGCATAAATCAAAGAGGTAAATCACTTCCAGAAGCTATGTTTAAGCTTGACTGCCCACCTGAGACAAACACTCTTCACTAGGTCTGTTCCGCTTTGTTTTTTAATTGATGGCTTGTAATCAACTACTCAGTGCTTCACTGAAGTGAGAGGAGCATCCCATGGTCTTGGTGCCTAGCAAGCACGCCAGCCAGAGACTCTCCCTGGTGGTAGAAGCGAGCAAGGTAAAAAGAGGAAGAAAAAAGAGGGTGGAGAGAAGAGAGATGTCAGAAATCTCAGGGGAGAAGAGAGCTGCGGTCCTGAGTCATCCGAGACCCATTGAGCCTTGTTTTCTGGCACTCCCCAGAGCATACCCCAAAACACCTGTATCAAATGATCCCCCTCCTGTTTTCTCCTGTCCCCAGGTAAACACCTTTGAACCTAAATGCTCTGAGCATGAGTTGAAGGGGACAGAACTGGGCTCTTGAATTTTGGCCATGCACTATTGAAAGGCGAATTTCCCAACAGTTTATTTAGCAGGTCATTTTCTTAGCTTCAGCAGAGCTGATTCATATTAGACCTGATCAAGGAATGCACTTTCCTACCTGGTGACTTTAAAGCACATGCTTTCACTCATTGAAAAGGATGGAAGGAATGATGTGCTGTCCGGACGGGGCTCTTCCATCAGGTAACATTCATATTAGTTGCCTACATGAGGACATATTTGCTTTTAAATGCAGGACATGAAATACCTATTATATGCTTTTCCTATTCCTTATTACTTTATCGTAGACTAGTGATTCACTCTGCTTCAGCTTGACATAGAGCTTAAAAGAAGGTATGATACAGACCATGCTTGGCTTGTTCTTGGCAGAAACCAACAGGAATATTCATTGTTTCTTTTACATGACAAGAGGGGTAAGGAAGCAGTTGTTGTAGCAGGATATCTGTTTAAGAATATTGCAGTCCAAAAGAAAAAAAAAAGCCAAAAATATACTGGAAATAAAGTGTTGGGTTGTTAGGTCTGTCTTGCCTTAGAATGTTAACGTTAAGAAGAGTGTTTGGACTGATGGAGCTTCTCTGACAGTGATTTGAGATTATCTGTGGAAATAGATTAGTCCCTTTTGAAGAACAAACATTGGTTTGTACTGGAGCTAGCAGGCAAACTGCTTGTTTTTTTCTGCCATATTTATCAGAAACCAAGCATTTCTGCTGAAATAGTAAATGGTAAAATTCACTTTTCCTCAGAAAGGAGAAGGCCAAATTATTTTGCTACTTTTGGTAATGGAAAGCCAAATATTATATTTTAAAAGCAAAAAAGTTTTAAATACATTGAAATGTTGCGCCTCAGTCTTATCATCAACAAAATTAGAAAGCAGAGCAAACACTTACCGAGAGCATTGATTTATCAGTTTGATGAAGACAGAAACATTTCTGAATGTAATTCTGCAAGCAGTTCAAAGAGGGACTTTGGATAAGTGTGTGTGAAGCAGTCAGGATAAGCTGGAAGCCCTGAGGACAGGCTGCTCCCAAACCGCTGCTGAAAACTTAGACACCGGCTTTTCCAAATGTGATTCTGTGATTCTGTTTCATGGCAGAATGACTCTAATGCGGGGTATCCTCTGGTAAGGGGTAATGAATGATGCAGTAGGTGACACTCAGTCACCTATTTGAGTGACAGCAGTACCTGACATTTTAGCACCTGGAAAAAAAAAAAAAAAAAGTAGCATTGACTATAAAACTCCAGTGTCCATATAAAGCCACAGTAATATGTCCCAGTTGGTTATTCAAGAAATCCGACATTAATGAATTGGGCAGGCAGGCTTAACTACCACTATTTACCTTCTGCAATGCTTCTTAAAGGAGAAAAGGGCCTTAACTCACTCTCTTCATTTGAATACAAAAGTTTTTGATGCACATCTGTTTGTTCCATTCCTGAAGCCAGCAACAAAGAAAGGAGGTGTCATCCTGTATGCAGGAGCAAGAAAAGATTTGGTAGTGAGCTGATTATAGCTCACAGGAAGGAGAAGACTCCCTCATGACAGTGAGTCATAAGACCTGGGCATTGACAAGGAGAGCTACTACAGAGGAGTAAATTGAATAATCACTCAAGACGAGCAATAAACTGGCTTTAATGATACAAGTTTGCATGGGGAATGTACTACAAATTGCATCTTATTTCAGATCCCTTGAATGACACAAGCTAGAGATAGGAAGAGTCAAGATAATAAAGTTTGGTGATGGTGTTTTGGAAAACTGAGGATGAGAAATATTTCCAGAGCAAGAAGCTCATTTTTCTCATCAGAGACTTCATCTTGATTTAAAATATCATTGACTGTGCTCTGTTGATACATTTTTTAGATAGCTTTAGATAGCTTGGATTCTTGGACATAGGGTTGACTTTGGCAGAAGACAAAGATACGCGACCAGACTGGAAGGGATCTGCTCCAGACCTTTCAGAAACATAGAGCGAGGTCACTTAACCTGATTGCCTCTACATTATGAGCATTCCTCTTGCATATCCTACGGAAATGTGAAATTCCAGGTGACAAAGGCTGAGCCACCCTGTGTCTACATTCCCAGTTACTGGTGTCACCCTAGGTCCCCTGGAGCTCCAGGATCTCTGAGTCTCCTGGCCAGTTGCCACTGCTTGTAAGATGCTGCAAGAGCTTGGCCATGCTAGCAAAGCTGTCCTAGGGGCTGCTATATGTGTAAGGCAATGGCTCTTTAGTGGGTAAAACTTTGAACTGTGGTTTCAGGTGATAGAAACCGCTGTGAGCAAAAACTACAGCTGCTCCAGAAAATAAATTCACAGTGAAGTGTGTCCTGATCCTTCACCTGGAGCCACATTCTTATGCAGGTGATAGGAATCCATGAATCAGGGGGCCATTTGCCTCCTCTCCTCTCCTCTCCTCTCCTCTCCTCTCCTCTCCTCTCCTCTCCTCTCCTCTCCTCTCCTCTTTTCCATTTTCCACATGCAAAACAACTCATTTGTCATGAAAAACAGAAGTTCATGCTGATCTGCAGTCAACACTCCTAAAACTTCTGTTCACTTCAGGTTTCTCAGAGAAACAAATATCAAATGAAGCAGGACACAGTCCAGCTTTTCCTTAAGCCAGTGGGACCTTTGCCAGCATTTGATTTTTTAAATCTGGTTTCCTCTGCTGCTTTAATCACACAAAATCAGCTGCCTCCAAAAGGAAAGTACAGTGGGGAGTGTGTTAGGCTGGCTATACCCCAAAGCAGGTCGTATCTTTTAGCAGCTCCTGCACCAAAAGTTGCTGCAGGGAGCCAGCCGGGCTGCTTCATCCCCTGTTACAGTGACCAGATTTGCCAGGCAGCTTTTTTCTCTCAGACAGTTAACTGAAAGCAGAAGTGTTGTGACTGCTTGTCTATACATGCACTTACCCTTGGCTGCATGCACAAAATTGGGTCAGCAAAGCTGGATAATTTTCAGCAGAGGATTATACACGACTCTTGCCTAACACCACAGCTCCGGGGGCCATCCAGTCACAGGCAGAAGTGACCCTACAGGGTAAAGGCAGCAAAAGGCTATCCCTAACCTGCCCATACCTACTCAGATCCCACTTGCTGCATCTTTGGAATGAAAACGAGCGTGTGGCGGATACTTTGTGTGACGGAGAAAAAAGTGAGTGGGTCTTCAGGTAACAGGCTCAAATATATAAAGTAGGCTGCAGCAAAGAGAAACAGGTCGTGTCCATCTCCATGTCTATGGCAAATGCAAGCAGTGGGTCCCCTGTTCAGCAAGGACACAATGTAACATCAACTGACTACCTGAGAAGACCGAAAGATCCCCATTTCAAATGTCCTTAAGAGCAGATTGAAGAAATATCTGAGAGGAAGGTTAGACTTCAGAAAACAGAAAAAACAAGCCGAGGTGACCCTCTGAGATCCCTCCCAGCAGAATATCGCTGTGGTTCTGCAAATGAGTGATCATCCACATCTGTTGGTGGACAGTGCACAGTCTCAAAAGGGGAAAAAAATATTGCATTCACCAAATGATTCACAGAAAGCCATCAACCAGCTCCAGGAGCAATCCACTATCAACAGACTTAGTCATGAAACCAAGAGGAATGAAGAAAGGAACTTCTGTTGGTCAACAGTTCAGCCCCCACTGCAATCAAACCCCACCAATAAATACCGGGGAGCGCTGGAAAAAAGCTTTATTTCTAGCAATGATGTTAGTCCTGGAAAATATAAACTGTGTCTTCCCTGCAGGCACGGTCAAAACTAATCAAAATACTCCTAGCAGTACAAAGGAAATACCTCTGAGCTGTGATAAGGCATTATGAGTGTAGTTCTTTTACGTCTCAGCTAGCTAATAACAATATGATGGACTGGTGGCACCATTTTCAGCACAGAGATTAATAGCCAGGGAGAAACTGGGAAGGAGAAAGTACACTTTCAGTTTTCTTTCCTCTGGCTAATTAAAAAGCCCATATCTGAGAGGAAACATTGGGGAAATGAGAGCTATTTGGATGTGCATTCCCCTGTACACTATCATTCTGCTCGGTGAAGAATGCTTTATTAATGCTAATCTCATCCCGGTGCTTTGACAGAAGTTACTGTTTCCTTCCTTTGCAACTGCTAAGGCTGAATTCTATTATGGGGCTTGTTTTATGGGAGCATTATTATTTAACTAAATTACCTCATCTTCTGGGAACCAACTTAACCTTGAACTACAAAAGTAAATGGTTTTTTAATGATGCATGTCTGCTTGAAACCGTGCTTTGATGACTCCTGATCTTCACTCTGCATTTTAATATGCGCAACATACACACATAAAAAGTGACTCATTTCTGAAACCTTTCCCAATTCAGTGTTTTAAAACCCATTTGCTCCGATTATTAGGGTTAGGATTAGTGGCAATAAATCCTCTGAATGGTGTTCAGACCACAGCTGGAAATCCTCTGCAGGATTAAAGTAGCCATTTTCAGTAACTGGGCAAATTGCACTAATACTGATATATAAGTGTTCAAAGCTTAAGTTCTTCAAAGTTCTTTTAAATATCACTCCTAGGCTGCTTCTGAAACGGCACCTTGCTCTGCTGCCGTGAGAATCAAGGAGGCACCGTCGTCATTGATCCAAATGCAATCACGCAGATCCAGAGTTTGCATTTAGGACCCATTAAAGTGATTTTATAGGGTGGCCTACAGCACGGTGGATCTCTCTGATCCTAGAGAAAGCAGGCATTTGTTCACAGGGTGGCTCCTGCAGAAGGTGAAGCACGATACAGGACTACTTTGTTATGGCCTGGCATACATGAGGCAGGAATTACTGTCTTGGTTCCCTCCCAAATGCCTGTAAATTGCAGCAAAGCCACATAAAAGATTTCTTCACCCTCGAAAAATATGTGCCTATGGTTAGGGTGTGAGCAGCCTAGGTACTTCTGAGACTGCACTACCAAGAGGTCACCTCTGGGCTAAGCTGGGGCCAGTGTTTTCGTCTGTGTCACACTTGAATAGGAAGAAATACATAAAGCATCAAACAGAAATACGTGTTTTGCTAGTGGGTTAGCTATACTGTAATGACCTACGTATTAAGGAATATTGTTAAAACTTGTAAACTTCATTTCATCTCTCCATTAAGAAGAGCCGTCTTCTTGGAATAGAACAGTGGTGCATGCTGCCTCTCCTTCCCCGTCATACTGCCACCTCCACAGGGACAGTGTGGCCCATGTTTCCCTCAGCATGGGCCTGCTCTCTACCTGAGGCAGGTTCTCCTACATATCTGCATCCCCTGCATAAGAAAGCTCATGCAACCTCTCCTACACCTGTCTCTGAGGAGGGTAGGAAAAGAGCATGGGAAAAGCTGGGCTTTTTGGCTGGTCTCAACATCATCTCAACCACTGTCTTTCCAAAGGGACCTTCCTCTGACTCTGGGCATGGCCACTGTATGTTGAGAACAGAAGTCTTTGCAAGAAACAGCACATATGAGCAGACTTCAACAACAGTTGCAACTCACTGGTCGGCCATGGGATTCCCAGGTGAAAAAACTACCAGGACTGGGGAACAGGAAAGGTAAGTTGTCCTAAGGGCTACAGACAGTCCTCACCTGCAACAAGCCTCCAGTTTTGCTCCACACTGCTGAGGAATTAAAAGCAGGGTTATCATGGGCATGTCAGTTTTTGCACATTTTTTCTTCTGCCTTTCTCACTCTAAGAAATAGTCCTGCCATATCATGTGAAAATACGTTAGGTAAATCTAATGACAGTCTCAGTACAGACATGCTTTGTTCATTGCTTGACACTCAAAATCAGCTAAAGGTCATCCAGGAGAGAAGTAAATAGTTTTGTATTTCCCAGGCCTTAGCAAAGCTGTTGTCTAAGCTTTGCCCACACATTAGAGAACAGGGCTCCCTTGATACTCTCATCTGATCGTGCAGTCTTCTAACATAATCCCTTCAAACCACTGCATGACAAACTCTTCATCCCTTTTCAGTGCTATCCCTGTACGATACCTCGCATTCTCTTGTCAAAGTCACTTAGGCTCACTTAAGGGGACCATGAAGAGCCTAGTGTCCACCAAGAGCAAACTCTTACACTGACCCATTTCTGTAGTAGTCCTGGTCTTCTACATTGCTATAAGTCTCCATGAAAATCCTCGCCCTGCAGTGCACAATGGCCAGCCAGGCAAACTTTTGCATCCGTGTGTCAAAATCCTTTTCAGCCAAGACCTATGGGCCAATGCCATGCAGCAGGCATCAGAAAGCTGAGGGAAGAGATATGGTGGAAGCTCATAAATGGAGGATAGCCAGGAAGCCCCCTACTCTTCAGTGGGGTGAGGGTGATTTGGATGTGGATTGGGACCCAAGGGGATTTAGTAACACCAGTCCCAGCTTATCTGGGCAGTTTGCTCCTTGCTATAGCCAAGGACTGACCAGGAGCTCCTTGTACCAGCACAGCCCTCATGTCCCTCCAGGGACATGGCTGAGCATGGGACAAGCTCTTGCATTGGGCAAGAGGCTCATTTGGCTTGAACACTGCAGGTGGCCCTCCTGTGCTTTCTCCCACCTTTATTCCATTCTGACACATCTTGAAGACAACGTACCTTGCAGAAAGCCACTGAAACTGAGATTTGTTGTGTCCTACAGATCCTTTACATGCAAAAGAAGAGCACTATATATTCTCTTCACCCCGATCCTCTAATCAGGTACAATTTATAGTGTTTCTTGGAATTTCAGTTGACAGTTGAAGTCTTGCTCTGTTACTAAAGACTAGGATCACCTATTTGTATTAAATCCTGGTTACATTACACCCTGGCTGTTTTTTTTATCTCTCACTCTCTTTTTTCTGTCTTTCTTTTTTCTTCTTCTTCTTTTTTTTTTTTTCAATTGGGAATGCAAGCAGCTGAAGCACAGTGAGAAAACATGAAAATAGACTTCTAGGAAAGTAACCAAAGGGTTTTAGCAGCAGGGCAAGTCGCTTATCAAGAACTATTTTAGGAACGCGAGGAAATGAAACTTTGAAGAGAGAGTTCCAAACGGAAAGATTTACGGAGGAGCTGAGGGTTCAAAGCGGGATGACAGCGCGGCTATCAGGAAACTTTCTCCGCACCTGTCCCTCCACCAGCTGCCCAGCCTGCCTCCCCCTGCCTGCTCCTGGCAGCTGAAGGACTGGGCTCTGCATCCTCTATTGTACTAATCCGCTCCACCGCCTGTCTGGAAATGTTTGCCCGGCACCTCGTCCCCTCCCCGTCTTAGCCAGAGACAGAAGACACAGATTCTGATTTTAACGCCCAGCTGTGCCCCAGAGGCCTCCCCATGAATTCAAGTTGCACTCTCACCAGGCCTCAGTTTCCCTTCCATACAAGGCAAACACTGGCACATCCTTCTTTCCTTTCTGCATCCACTATCTAGTGGTTTCTCAAGAAGGTTTCTTACCTCCTTCCTGCACACTCCTCCCTGAGGAAGCACCTGAAACTCTCATTTGCTGTCTTTGAGCTCAGGGTGACAGAATAGAGCACTTTCAGGATCATGCTGTGAGGAAACAGTAGAAACAGGCTTCACTGAAAACATCAGAGCATTAGGCAGTAGTTTTACATATGATTTAGGAATCATTTTAGTGTGACAAAGTTTGCTACCAAAATAAACAAAACCTCTCCTTCTATCAGTAAGTAATGCTGTGTCTAAATTACACTGCTTTCCTCACACCCTCTCTTCCTCTTCCAGTTCTGGTACTAATAAAGTTTCAGTTTTCGGTAATAACACTGGTGAGCGTTTATGTCAGACGCACTCCTTCATGCCACTATCTGGAGAGGACATATTCTACCTCTCCCACTTCTACCCTGGTAGTTTCAGGCAAGCCCAGAATTCTAAATGTCCTTTCTCCTGGACCTGTGAAGATAACCCACTGTTTGCAGGCAGAGAGAAGGGTGGGGGAGTTGTGTGCCCCAAACCTGATGTATTATGTTTAATCAGCTGGTTTAGCTGCGAAAGCCTTTCGTACAGTCGATGAGATGTTTGCCCATATCAGCAGATGCTTCCCTGCCTGCTATGCACAGAAGAGAAGCAGTGACCAGAAACATGGTGTTTTTGGAAACCCAAGAATCACATGCCTGTTCAACAGGCCGATTCGATACCATTAGGAGGGAAACACTCGCTAAGGCTCAGATCAACTCTCTGAAGCTGCGTTGGGGCTGACCACTTTTTCACCAGGACCTGAGACTGGGACACAAACACGGCGGAGGTGGTGGAGGGAGAAGGCACCTCCTTTGCGAGGCAGCACGCATCCCAAACTACACGGTTAAGTGGACTTGTTGGTAAACCAAACACTGGGGCTACTGAGCAGCGAACCTCCTAAACAAACAGAGCCACAAACCCGGTCTGCGCTCCTCCTCTGGAAGCAGCCTCTCTAATCTCACGCTGCATGTACATACAAAGGATACTCCAGGCTGATGACAGATGTGAGGTAATGTAAATAACCTATTAAAGCGAGGCAGCCGTCTGCCATGTTTTTCATGACTGGCGGTATACAGAGGATATTAATAGGTCCTCAGGAATCTGTTCCCACAAAGACGGGGCCTGGCTGTATCAGCTGTCTTCTTTCTTGTGTTTGAATGTCGCACTCGCTTCCCTTTAGTTTACAAGTATACGTTCAATAAGACTATTAGGTCCCAGATAATAGGGATGTGGTTGAGATTGGGACAGGGTAAATATGAAAAAACGCACTGAATCATGGCCAGGAAGAGTCATGCACCGCTTTCAGACCGAGAAAGACCAATCCAAAGGCCTCACTTGAGCTCTATTTTCAAGTTCATTCCTTAGTCATAAAACACGAAAGCCAGTAAATTTCCTCCTTGAATAATGAGGGGGATTTAAGGAATGTGGAAAGTCTTGGAGAATTACGAGGTGCTTAATTCCAGACTCAATAAAATATAAAGATAGTAATTTCACTATGATGGAATTTCGAAGACATTTTTGAGGAACACATCTCTTGTTTTTATGCTACACATCACATTGGGTGAACAGGGTGGATTGAGCTCCTAGGTGAACTTCCAAGACCAGCACCATCTAGACCATCTTAAGTGGTGAAGGAAGCAGCTGGACCTCCCTGCCCTTCATCTGCTCATTTCAAACTGGATCGCTGACGCGCAGCTGCGCTTGAATGTAGGACAATGTAGTAGTCAAATAAGTGGATGTTAAATGAATTGTTCCACAACCTAACATGACCTAGGAAGTGAAGGAAAGGCATTTCCTCCCTTAACCATATCCCTTAACGATTTCTTTTTTTTAAGTGGCTTTTTTTTAAGCTAGTTCTTCACCTTGATTGTACCAAATCAGTTTTAATTAATCATATATATCAAGTTTATGGTCTCCTTAAGGAAAAAAAAGCGTTTCATTTAAACATCTGTATCTAACTTTTTTTTGTCAGCAGTGTAGGAGTGATATCCAGAATAGAGCTGCTTTCATCATGTTAAATTCTTTTTTACAGCATTTTTTGCATTCTTTTTCACACTCATTCTTGATTTGCTCATATGCAGTAATCTAAATGCTGATCAGTGCAAGGATGTGACTTACAGATGGGAATAGCAACTAATCTCAGAAGAGTAGCAGGACATAGGTTATATGCTTGGAAATTGTGGTTGGGTTTTACTTTTTTGTGTACGAATGCCATTACTCTTTGCAACAGGCCTTTACTACCATCATTTTTACTGTCACACAAGCACTAAGAGGCTTCATCCCAGATCTTGGATTTTTAAAATTAGGTGATGGGGCAGAGGAAAAGAGCTGCATGCGCTTGTATTATAGGCAAATATTGCTTGTATTATATGCATAGCACAAAGAAAGTTATATCAATTTGATATATAGAAAAATATAATATGTATGCAGGTGTATGTATGTGTGTATGTACCTGTATACACATGTACACATATAAGTGTACACATACAATCAAATACATATATATATGCATTTCCTACCACTGTAGAGCTCACAGAGAAGTAGCACTGTGTTTTCAGTGTCAGCCACACTGACCATATTTCCAGTGTCTCCACAGCATCTACAGCCATGGCTGCAGATTCCCATCCCCTTGATGGGCTTCACGGGGCACTCTGAAGCTTGAGGATGACTGTGACCAGTCTTCTCACTTCGAAGTGCATGTTTGAAGGCAAGGGTGGCAGGTCTCTACTTGGGGGCTCGTTTTGCACCCCAGGGAAGGTGGAGCGACCCCCGCAGTGGGGTGGTGGCTCTTGCCCACACTCCATGCGGAGCTGCTGCAAAGCCACCTTTGCCACCGTTTCCTTACACCTCCCTCAGTCAAACCCAAGCCTTGGCTGGCCCGTGGACGTCCCGCAGTGCAAGGGCAGCATCGTCACGGCCGGCGTGGGCAGCGAGAGGAAGCCCAGCACCTTTGCACACTGGAGCTGCTCACAATGACTTTTGTTGCTGATGGCGCATGTTTGGTTCTGCTTGTTAAATCTTGTTAAACAGGAAACAGGTTTTGAGGCAAGAGGGTCCCTGAGAGTTCAAGCTCCTGCTTTCAAATGTTCTTACAAGATGCACAATTGGCACTGGCTCGCAGGAAATATTTAATTGGAATCGGAAGACGCTGGCTCCACTGACCTTGTATTGCATTCCTCTCCATGCGCCTCGCACAGCGATTCTCACCTATAGCTTAACTCAGCAATTTATTTATACCAACCAATGGCAAGCCCAGCGGCGCCGAGGGGATGCGTGCACCGCAGAGGTCCCACGAGTGACAGGGAGGAGCGAGCGGCCTGGAGCCGTCTTACGAAGGCGAAGGGGCTGCCGCAAGCCCCAGAGTGACATATTTATGAGTCCAGTATCGGTTGCCTGCACTGATAAGCCTTGCTCATTAAAGGAAGGAAAAGTCACCTTTGTGTATATAAAATATACAAGATTCATAGTCTGAAAAGACTCGACAGGAAAGCATTAGGTAAATAAAGGATATCCCATAAAGCATATTGTGAAAATTAAATTACCTCATAAGGGAGGAAGGCTGTCTGTCCCGGCAGTGAAAGTGAGGAAAAATTAAATTCCTCTATTCCAACCCAAAGCTGATTTGGCTTTTGGGGTTTGGGTGGATCTAAACACATTGTTACAATTATCTGTCAAGAACGTACTAGAGTCCATGACATTGGCGTGGAAATGGTGCAGCTTCTCATCAATCTCCCACAAGTTTCCATAACACGTTTAGAAGGTTGTAAGGAGCATCCTACACGTCACTGCTGGTGATGGTCGTATAACAGTGTTGTTTCTGGAAGGAATTGGTCTTTCAAAGTGGTTTCCATTTTTCATATTTCAACAGCTTTTCTTTTCAAATGGTTTTGGGTTCTGCTCTTGCGAAGCACATGTTTTCTTCCTTCTTCCCCTAACAACTTCTTTCTGCTGAACGAAGCATATCCAATATCCACCTATTTTTGCTTTAGGCAATGTGCCCTGCAAAAGTGGCAGAAGATTTTGTTAGTGAGAGGCAAAGGGAGGGAACTGAAAGTTAGTTTATTGCACTAGAGAGCAAAAGAGATAAAATAAATAAATAAAAACAATATAGAAATAAAAGTAAATAAAAACATAGAAATAAATAAATAAAAGTGTTTTTAAAATATCCAAATCTTTAGTGCAGAATGAGCTATTTCAAAGTAAGCACTCTGTTGCCAGCTCTCACTGTGGAAGCCAGGCAGAACCCCTGCCTTGCCTATGGGTTACTAACAAGTGAGTAACATATAACTTAACTGTGCTTAAGTAGCCCGCTCCTGAGCATACAGCTCTCAGACCCTTCAATGCTGTTAACTGAGAGCTCCACTGATGCTAAGGGTCTTCACAGAGTGTTTTTGCTGGAGAGAAGCTGATTAAACCTGGATCAAGACAGTCTCCCTTTTTATCACAAACTTTGGTCGTCGAGACAAGGTCCCCACAGCAGTCAGCCAAATCCAAATGGTAGGTTAGCACCCATAATTGGGGTCAGATTTTTTTACCAGCAGAAACCACCAATCTACATGCAAATGTGGTAGTCCACTTTGGCGCTGAACAAGCAAGCAGGCTGTGGAGCTGTGCTTCCCCACTGATGTGTTGAGCTCCCTAGCTGACCATCTCTTCTCCCATTTTCTACAGTGTTTGCAGGGTTTTTTTCCTTCTTCCAACTCGAAACAAATCCAAGGTCTGGCTTTCTGTTCCTGAAAAATCAGCATTGCTCCAGCAGCTTCCAGTGATATGCCTTCTACGAGATGAGGCCCTCCCTCACACTGGCTTCTTCTTTCAAGAGCATGGAAGTAGGTCCGGTATTTTTGTCACACTGCCGCAGTTTGAAAGGTGTCTCTGAGCTAGGGAATCAACAGCACAGCCAGGTCTACGCCTAGGAAGTTGTGGCTTAAGGAACAATAAAACACTAATTTTTCACCTCTAGAAATGCTGCTTAGTCCAACTCTGTCCCCTTTATCCATAGCCCTTGGGGACATTTCTTTATTTGCTGGAATTTGCTTTTAACACTCTGAATGTGGTTCCAAGTCAGATAAATAAAACTGGACCCAGAAGAGAGAAATGGGAGATGAGGTCTGCAAGGAGCCAGCTAGACCCAGCTCCATTTCATTTGGTTTGGGATTCTGTTATTCCCTCTTTCACCCTCTGCTGGTGTCTCAGCTGCCTCTCTAATAAATAACCAGTCTACATCACTAAACCACTGCACATAACTCAAGGCAATTTGTTACTGTTGGCAATGTCTGTGCTGTGGGGGCCCAGGAACAGGCCAGCATGGAAGCAGCACTACCTCCCACTCCTCAGGAGCATGATTTCTGCCTGATTACAGAAGGGGTCATTGCTAGGACAATGTAGAGAAGGTCATGTACGACTGCTTGCCTAGGAACTGCATGTGCTGGATTCTCCTCTCATGAGCTACTTCCGATTGACCCAGGAGTATCTTACTAGGAGAAATCGGCCCTGTGATATCAACACCACGGAGGCAGCAGGATGTTAAAAATATCTATATATTCTTAATCATGAACATACAACGAAAACGTCTGAGCTTTTTATACAATTGTAGGCCCCGAGGATAGCTTAAAATAAATACATTCCTCTAGAAACAATGACATAATAAACCCACTAGGCCTAAGGCAAGGGCCAAAGGACAATTTTTGGTGAGGCTGTAACATTAAGAATCATCTACAGTTCTAAAAAGAAAGGAGAAAGGACTGCAAACACCTGCGTTCTTTTTTCTTTTTCCATGACCCGCGGTGTGTCCTTCATGGCTGCCAGGTGGCACGGCGAGGGCAGCAGCTTGCCTTGCACAAGGCCCCTAGCAAGCTGCTGCCTTCCCACAGCCCGGCTCCCTGGCTGGCGCCCACCACGTGCCACACTTTGTTGGGAGTTGAGCTGCAAAGAAAAAGGGGTTTTCAGGGTCTGGGCCAGGCCAGCTCAGCTTGGAAAAGGAGTTGAGGGGAAAGGAAGGTGCGCGGCTAGGACGCCTGCCTTACGTCTTCCCTGCAAGCTCATAAGGGAGGATGAATGAGCTCTGTCTCTGGCGGGGATAAAATTATTTTGCTGTGTGCCATTGGCCCCTACTCATTGGAGTCTTTCTCAGCTTCCCCTCATCTGTGCACTTACCTGAACATAGTTTCTGATATGCCTTTCTTGCTGTAGCCACCCTCTCGATACACACCCCAGGTTCCCATTGCCAGTGAGTTGGTGTCTGTGAATTTTAGCACTTGAGCCTGACAGCCTTGGGGATCGATGGCAGAGAATCAACTGGAAGGTAGAATCAGATCAAGTCAGCAGATCAGCTGGAGGGCAAAAGGGAGTTTATCTGGGCTGCAGGCTCTGGATGCCGTGGCATGGTGTGCCCGTGTTTCCCACTTAGTGTGTAGCCTGATTTGTTTCTGTGGGATCTGAGGGAAGTTGGTTATTTGTGGTAGGTTTTGTGAGTTTGTTTTGCTTTTTAACAAAGCACCTTTAAAAATAGTATGTGTTCCAAAAAGGCATTGTTGAAGGAAATAATAGAGGAAAGAAAATGAGAAATGTGGGGGGAGGGAAGGGAAGGGAGAAACAAAGTGAACAAAAACCTCAGTTACTTTCAGGAGAACAGCACTGGGTCTGTAGGGTGCAATGAGGTGAAAGGAAGAGTGTCTCCTTTTTTTTTTGATACATTTCTTGGAATATCATTTATTCAGAAGACTTTTTTTTTTTTTTTTAAATGCTATTTTGTCCAACTGTTGTTGCAGAAACCTGTCTGGGTTCCCTTTTATTGCTACTTGTTCAGTCCAGTGGTTCAGTTCACTTGTTCAGGTTCTCGAAATTGAAAAAAGAGTCTCTAAGCTAAGCCACTCAAGATGTTCCCTATGTGAAACAAGTATTTCATTTTAACAGTTACATTCAGCTTGGCTTTTATTCTTTTTTTTTTTTTAAATGCTATTTTGTCATTTAAAAGCAATTGTGAGCCTTACCATGCTCTTGTACACACAGCAGAAAGGGTTATGGCAAACACAGTTTTGGTCATGGCCAAAACACCGACCAAAATAAGGGCTGCAATGACCATTTCCCCAAGGGAAGTACAGGAGCCTTGTGTGCAAACCCCAGTTACCCAGGACTATTGCTTACATGTACAGGGAGGCAACAAGGCAGCAAAGGGAGGAGGAAGGAGCTAAGCTGCCCAAAAGCCTGACTCTGCAGACACAGGAAGAGATTTACTCCTCCATAAGGTGGATTTCTACAATGACAATGACATAAAGGGTGACTGAAAATGACGTAAAAGCCGTGGTTGTGTTGCTGATGCATGATGCCTTCATTGCTCATCTGCAGAAGAGAACAGTGGAAAGTGAGCCTACCATCTTTGGCATCAAGCAAGAAGACAAAACTTAAGAGCAGAGGCATCAAGCAAAAGATAATCTCTTTATCCATCCCTTCTTAGATCTGCCTCAGCCAGTTGATGATTAATGATGATATGTGGGTGCTTCAAATAATGCAAAAGGTTCAGATAGCCCTAATTAATTGTTTAAGGCAGCAACAAACTATACACAAAAGGTAAATATTAAAATAAAATTACTGGCTCTACTTGCATCATCCATGTTGGTGGCATCTAACTGGGAAAAAGAGTGAACACAGACCCCTCATTGCTCATGCTGATGACAAGTTTCCCAAGAAGGAGGTGTTCAGCTCAACCTGGATGCTTCACAAAAACCTGGACACCTGAAGGACTAATTTGGAGCTACAACTCTGCGTGTGCATAATGCTTGCTCTGACTTTGCACCTCTGCATAGGCCTACAAAAATACAGGAACTACTTTCACACTTTGCAGTCAGACACAGCTACTTGTCTTGCTGGATTAAGACCAAATCTCCTGTGTCTCCAAAGTGGAGTTAGAAATCCACCACCAATTCTCACGTGACTTCCAGTATTTCCCGTTTCAAGGCAGGCTACAAATCTTGCTTGAACATTTCATGGTGCTTGCAAGACCTTGCAAGCCAAGTCTGGTCAGACACAGAAACAGCAGTGGTTCCTTAAAATGGAAAATAGTTCATGTCAACTATCCTCACATATTCAGATTTCAAAAGCTGCAGTGTGAGGGTTGGTTCATGCTTTGGGCTGCAGGTCAGCTCTGCTTCCTTACTTAGTTTTAAGCTGTATTTATTTGCCTCCTGTTGACATGCTTTCTGTCGCTTTTGCCTTTCACTGCTCTTTCCCAGCACCCCAAGACATGCTAAATCTGCACCTTTTACCTTATTTATTTCTCTGGAAAGACCAAACACTTCCTCCTGCTGCCTGCCCTCTCCCTGTGCAAGGAACATCCATCACGGCATCAGCACCTGCCTGCACGGTGCTAGGGAAGGGTTGAGGTATTGCTTCCTACCCTTGACAGGTGTTATAACCAACACAACGTACACAGTTGTCCATTCTGCAGACAGCTACACAGCCTTTCCTCACTGCACAGCCACTGTCCCAGGAGGCTTCTCAACTCCGCTAATGCCGAGGCAGAAAAACCCGGTCACACTTCCACAAATACAAAAGCAGAGGACGGGCATTTATCACGTGGTGCTGCAGCCTTGAGGCTCTCCTGCTGTGGCCAAGGCTGTCATTGCCCTGCAGGGCCAGGTCCTGAGCAAAATAGTCATATGGATGAAGGGCACTGAAAGCCATCTCCAACACCAGAGAACTAGTGCTTATCCACAAGCCCTCTTCACCCTTCCTCCTGCAATATCTGAGAAGGAAGAGCAGCTTAAGGAACAAACTGATCGGTTGAGGCCAAGGGATGGGTGAGAAATGGGAAATATTTGGAGTCTGGATTGTCAGCCCTCTGAAAGCATCTGGATAAGCCAGCTGACTTTATGGGGAAATGGATGTCCCTGCAGGGGGACCTGTCCCATCATAGCATGGTTGTCCAGAGCAACATTAAAGGCAAATCCCATCTTCCTGCAAATCCAGCAATTGCTGCGGAGTGCATCGGTGTCTTGGGCACCCACATTTTGCCTTCTCTTCTCCAACCTCACTCCAGGAAAAGGTGAAGGAATTTGTATAGCCAGATGGTGGTGTGGGGAGAAGACATCAGAGAAGGCTACAGAGGAGGGAAGAACATTTTTTCTTTCTTTTTTACAGCTAGTATTGATATATGTTATTCCACCTCCTGCATTCTGCGTGTTTCCCCATCAAAAGCCATTCTGCTTAAGACATAACCCCATTTTCTTGCATTCAGTTACAAATAGCCCTGGTGGAAACACTGCAAACTTAGACCTTAGAAGCGCCTGATCAGTTAAAGATTCCCTGGCTCTGCTCAGAGAGAGACTGGCAATATTTCTGGCACATGAAGGCCAGCGAGTCTGTGATGAGGACCACAGCACAGCACTGTGCATATTTATTTCTGCTCCCCGCTTAGATTCCTCCATGTCCACCAGAGGAATCCACTAAGGAGAGGAACCCTTGCAAAGATTGCCCTGTTTTTTATCTAATTCATTCCTTAATTATGATTAATTGCTTAATTTAGTTTGGCTGTAACTCATAAGCAAAGCTCAGGGATTTCGCCAGCAGGGACATGCACAGCTTCCGGGTCGACGCACCGCTGGCGCTGCCTCTCCCGATTCCCTGGCAAAAGCGCTTGCAAAATGCCTTTCAGTAAGATCCAGAAAAAGAAACTGCAAAACAAACAAGAGTAATAAAATAATATTCCACGCAAAGGATAAAGAAAAGGCCGAAGTCAGCATTTTGTCTGATAGTCTCTCTTCAGGAAATGCCTGTGAAAACAGCTTTGGAAAGTAATAGCTAGTTCTACTGATCTGGCTACAGATATTCTTTGAAATAAGAAAGGTGCAAAGCCCCAGAGCCATTTTTTTTTTCAAAAGAAAACAAAATAGTTCTCACCAGAAGAAAAACATTCTGCCAGCCCTTCGAAAGTGTTTATTAAGTGCAAAGTGTTAAAAGATACAAAGCTGCTATAAGAACAATTCATAAGAGCAAAAGAAGATAGTTCTTCATTAAAATAAGTGAATGGAAAGAGATAGACAAACACAGAAGAGGCCAGTGTGGTGGACAACTGTTTATCTAGCGAGGCTGTCTCTAAGTCTGTTGAGTACCATCATCATGTTTTTCCTCATTCTTGGAATTTTTTATTTTCCTCTCCTCTCCTCTCCTCTCCTCTTTGGCAGGCAATGATACCCATCAGAAAACCCTTAATGTGGCTCTGCCTCCCCACGTACCTTCTCTTCTTTGCTCATGACTCATGTACTCCGCCAGAAAAAGAAACAGATGGAGAGCTGACAGGTGCCAAACTCCCAATAAAGAGAAGAAATATAGTAGCAAAGATATTTTTAATATTATTTCACGCTGAGTAGCATCCCTATTAAGAAAGCATTGTAGCTCTTGCACCTCAGAGCGAGCGCCTATTCTCTCCTCACATTTACACTGATTCAAAGCAAACACACCTCCCGCAGCATCTGTGGAATTAATCTCATTCGTGTCAATACCTTTTTTGCAGGGACAGAAATTGAGCAGAAAGTTCAAAAGCCACCCCAACCACAAAGCAAACGCTGTCCTGGGCATATTGCTGAAGAGCAAATGCGCAGCGCGTGGGAGCCTTGGAGTGGTCCTTTCCCGGAACCTGGCAGCAGGATGGATACACCAGCCTCCCCGGCACCGCTGCGAGCTCTGCCTTTGCACCGTGATGCCACAGGGACACAGTTAGTTGAGGAGGACACATCTCAGGCTAATGTGCAGGTCTGCATCAGCTTAAGGGTTATCCCCCATTTCTTTAGGGACGATGAGCGTGGGCTGTGCTGCACTCAATAGCATCAGAACAAGTTGACACAGGAAAGGCGACACTGCTCTTTGAGCACTGGGAGAAAGGGGAAATACCTACAGGATCCCTGTGCCATCAGCATGTCCTCCCCCTGAGGCCCTAACTGTATCTTATAGGTTAAATAGCCAGCATGCTCAGGTACTGGATGCTGCGTGCCTAGAAATATGTGATCCAGATGAAGCGTCAGGCTGCCATTCAAACCAGCGGTTCCAGTGTCCACGTGCTCCTCCCATTTCATGCCAGAATCAGTTGACACAACCAGATCCTGGTCTGATGTAGCAGGAAAACAGGAAGGCAACTGACACAAACAGTGACAGCAATATGAATGTCTCCTTGGAAATTGCCTAAGCAAACAGGCACAATAGCCTAATCCATTGAGAAATTTAAAAAAAAAAAAAAAAAAAAAAAAAGATGCCTCAGAACAGCAGAAAGTGGATGATAAGAATTATTCTTTTATCCAGTCCACAGCCCTCCTGGACAGAAGAGAAAACAAGTGGAAGATCAAATGGATTGTGGGTCAACTAAAGCACCAGGCAGAGAGGTTTGAAGCCAAACCACAGGACACATTTGTCAAGCTCTTAAAAAAATAGAAATGCAGGATCAAAGCAGAAGCACTTTGCAAATATTAACATTTGTCACCTACTTTTACTTTTGATGTAGTTCATTTTGAAGACATTTCTCCTTTTTCTCTTTTTTTTTTAAAAACAGGATAATCTAATCTTTCGGTACACACACTTGCCTCCTTCAAAAGGAACACAATATTACTGAAACATAGAAGATTTTAATAAGGACAGATTAAAAGAATCAACATATTGAAGACAAATAATAAAAATATATTAAGCGCAGTCCGGGCAAATGTTGTCGACACTGTTGTCAAACAGTCTAATGTAAAAGTTTTGGGAGTTTTCCCAAAAAAATACACACATAACAATAACTCTTTGTGCTGTTTCACATTTAAGGATAGGAAGCGCCTTCATGTAGTGCTTGAGTCAGCAACAACAGGATTAAATAAAATCACATTAGCACCAAGTCCAGTTCCTTACTGATGTGCACTTATTGCTGTGGAGATGCTACCCCGTTGATTATCTGCCAGTAATGTGGGCACTCTGGTCTAAAATACGGTTTAAAAAGGGAAATGATATATTTTTTAAAAAGGTTTGATTTTTTTTTTGTTTGTTTCTTCCTGTCGGCTTTCAGGTGTGTGTTTGTCTTTGCTACGTGGACTGCACTGGTCACGTTCTTCAAACAAAGACAGCGAGAAAAGCCCTAGCTCAACGGCAGGCCAGCGCTCCTACAAGAAGGGGCAGTGGATTTATTTTCTTTATTCCGCCATGCAGAAGCTTCCCCCGCTTCCAGCAACACCCAGAGCAGAGGGAAGCAGCATGGAGGGCCCGTGGCACATCTCGGGAGCCAGGGCAACCTCCCACTATGCGAGATCCATAACAGCAACAAGGATACCGTGGGCACTGTTTAGGAAATTCGCTAATTGTCAAGTGTGGTAAATCATCTTTAAAGCAAACACTCTTAAAACGGGTGCGATGAAGTTCATTCCCCCACGCTGGGGCGGCCGCGTGGACTCCGGCGAGGCCTGGGCGGCCTCTCAGAGCCGCGGCGCAGCCCACGGCGAGGGCCGTGTCGCCGGTGGCACCGCGGAGCCTGCCGGCACCAGCGTGACGCGCTGGGTAATGGTTAACACGGGAAGTCTGTCTGGTGCCTGCTCTTTGTCCCAGCCCCACTTTCGGATTTGAGCACCCTTGTGATATCCCTTCTATTCACGGCAGTGTTTCAGTCTGTCACAAGTGCGGCCCTGGCGACTCTAGCTGGGCAAATACAGCAAGAGCTCGCGCATGCTTGAGCCCTTCAAAGCATCTCTTTTTTTTTTTCCCCCTGAGTTTCCACTTGTTAATATTTGACCCAGTCTGTAGTTTGAACAAGTACTTCCCAAATATATTTCAGCTTTCAAAAAGGGAAAAAAAAAAAAAAAAGAAAAAAAAGGCCCAACATTTACGGTGCTTAGAGCATTCACAGCAGAAACTAGTTCTGCAGGTTCAACCATCCGTCCGGTCCATCCTTGCACAAAGTTGCTCTTGTAAAACGCAGGCAGGCATCCTATTTGTGAACTCAAAATGCCCCTGGCATCGCATTCCCTATGAGACGATTTCTTGGAAACAGTAAAAGCGAAAGATCTAGGAAAATGTGGCTGGAAATGCTCATGACTGCAATGGGGGAAGCAGCTATTCCAGTGCAGATAACAGAGTACCTGGGGACCCACCTCAAATCCTGCAAGGATGTGCCTGAAGAGAGGATTGCAGCCCTCTCTCCACAGCGAGAGGATGGTGGGACCCATGTTCCAGTCTATACTAAACTGTGGTAGTGATAGGAACATCAAAGCTGGGCCAACACAGCTGTGTGGTAACTAGCTATATTATCTCAACTGACTTCTAGATACCTGCTCCATTCACATTAAAATGTCATTATAGAGGTTCAATGAGGTAAAAATTGCTTCACGCGGGGAACATTCCAGCTGTTCTCTAGGAGGTGTAGTAGATGTCATTACTACAGATATCACTGTAGCAGCATCAAGTGTGTACATAGATGCTGGGTATCCACAGTGACTTTCTTTCTGTTAGCAAGAAATAGATGCCCAACAGTTTAAGATCAGACACACTGGTGGCTGCAATCTGATTTTTTTTTAGGCTAAAGTTTGAGAGATGAAACCACGGACCTACATGAGCTAGGATCATATCTACTGTGCTAGGTGACCCATCGTTGCTCTTGGCTGGAGGAAAGCACCCGGAGCTTCAGGGCCGGTGGGATATGTGGCGTCCCATTAATTCCAGCAGCTGCTCCTTCGAGCAGTTTGTGACAGTCCATGTAATATTCAAGCAGGCAACATGATACGTGTTTGCACAAAGGCTTCTTCTTTCCGCTTCTGGCAACACAACACATCTTGAAGAGGATAAAAACAATATCATTCTGGTGGGGATTAAAGCAATTGCTTTTAGGTGACCGGTGCATCTATATTAATTCTCCTTAATCTTATTCCAGGACTGCTGTGAAATCTGGCAATTTTACACAACCTGAATTATTTTTCAACCATGCATGTATGCTAAATCTGAATTTTATATTTCTGTACACAAGACTATTTCCTGTATGACAATTTTGTTTGTACACTAAGATAGGGAAATGAGGATGCCATGATGGCAATTACAAGGAAACTCTTTTTTCACTTTGAGGAATAATTCTTTTGATTTTTTAAGAGACCAATTAAATAATTTTGTCTTCTTAGAAATTAGACCTTTTTTTTAACATGCAGTTATAGCATAATTAAAATAACTTTCAGTAAGCCTAAAAAGCTTCCAGATGAGCAAAGAAGAAGAATTTGGGGCTAATCTCAAAGCCTGTCTAACATACAGCCCTAAGGGAATGGCAGAACTAGATGGAAACGTCTCTGCATCACAGAAATCCAATTTTCATATTTCCTAATCTGTAGCTTCACTTCAGGTGAAGCTCTGGTCACCTACAGCAGTTAAAAAAGAAACCTCACTTGTATTTCTTGGTACAGAAAAAAAGTAAAAAGGGATGAGAAATCTGGAAATAGGGAACAGTTTACCTGATGCATTGACTCCTAATAAACACATGAATAAGGTTAATAATATTTATTTATTTATTATGAGGAGAAGGGTTTGAATCAAGTGATTTTCCTTTTTTACCAGAATTGCCTTTCACTTTACTGTAAGCTTCAGAACCAAAGAACTGCCCAAACACAAGGAAAAAAGGCTAAAAATTATTGCTGGCCTATCTGAAGCTGTTGAGATGCTAGTGCAAGTCCTCCTGTCTCACACATTGTGACACACGAGTGAAGAACTGCAGCAGGACCCCTGCCCTTGCAAATGGCCTGGGTGGAGGCCTGATTAGCTCAGTTGGACTTTGCATGGCCACTTAACTAATTATCAAATTTTCAAACTATTTCTTCCCATTCCTTCCCCAGGTCGCCGGTGTTACCCCTCCACCCTTTCCAGTCCCATACCCCCATGGGTTCTCCTCCGTTACACCTTTCTATAGCGGTTACCTTACCTTCATAGATGCTCATTCCACTGTGTCTTCTCCTAGGTCCCCCTTGCGAAAGCACAGCAGGACCTGCCTTACCACTGTCACCTCGGAATGCATCTCTTCTGTTGTAGCACACAAAAATTTAGTTCAAGGAGGAAAGCAGAGGCAACCTGCAAGTTCTTCCAGTGAGGGCTGCAGTTCTCCCTACAGCCCCTCTTTGCAGCACTTCTTCCCTCTGGAAACGTGGCCACTGAGTAGTTCACATTTTCAAGGTGTAAATCAGGCTCCTATCTTGGATGCAACTGGTGCTGTTAAAGCAAGGGCTGCTTAAATCAGCTCAAAAAGTGAAAACCAAATAATGAATGAGCACAGAAAATTAGCTTGGCAAAACTCCACCATGATGATTTGTTTCCTGGAGTTCAGCTGATTTACAGAGCTGAGGCCTTCATTGATGCTCCCTAGGTTTAAAGCAAGATATTTTAACAAAAATTATAGCTAAAAAGCAGTCCTGCTGATCCAGGAAATGTTCTGGGGGTAACAGTAGATGTTAGAGGTATGTGAAACAATGGTATATTGCAGGCAACATGGTGATATTTTTGCTCAAAACAGTGAACTGGAGATCCTGAATTTATTAGCTTTCCAGAACTTGGTCCTGCTTGGGGCCTCTGCTTGGGTGTGCAAATGGGCCAGCTAGCTGGTTTAGCCAGATTCCTCAGGATTTCCCCCAGAAAGGGAAGCTCCATGTGACACAGCTTCTCCAGGGCTCTCGTTGTGTCCATCCAGCCACCCTCGTATCAAAGCAGCTCATTTGCTACTGGGACAACTTGTCCAGACCAGGTTGGTTCTGGGCTGCACCCGCTGCCCAACCAGGTCCAAGATGGTGAAGTCAGAGTGTCTGAGTTAAACAGGACCTTTTATATATATATATATGTATATATATATATATATATATATACACACATATACACACATACACACACACACAAACAAAAAAGTGGCTTTGCTTATTGATACTTTTCCCAGTTTGTATTGCTGTAGTGGTGCTCTGGCGCCTCAGATCAAGATGCCTCTGTGCTTTATATGTGGCAAACATAGATCATGAAAGGGGCCACATTCTCCTTGGGTACACACACTCTCATATAAAAGCCTTCCAAGAAAATAAGTATGAAATGAGCTGCTTCCTCTTGCAATTTTTATTTCACTGGTAAAGCAAGAAATAGCTTTCTGTGTGCTCTCCCCTATCCGTTTTCATCCCAAAAGTTCAATTTTCAAGTCTCTCAAATTCATGACTGAAAGACCAATAATTTTCCCAGGCAGTTGATCCTAGAAAAAGTTTTATCCTTTAATAAACTGTAATACGAATCTTGTTTTTGTGATAGAAGTACCAATGGCTGACTTCAATAAAACACAACTATCCGATTTTGCAGTCTTTGGAAGTTATCCATATATATGGAGGAATACTCCAGAATAGAAAAGTTTTTATTACTGTGACATGCAATTAGGCAACAGAAACAGAAAACTGTCACAACAAGGTGCCCACCAAAGGTGATATAAGCAGTACAACCCTGTTAATCTCAGTGTTTTAAATGTAAGGATTTACACCCACAATTATTTGCTTCCATTTTCTTTTAAACAATGCACCTCAAGAGGATAAATTGTGCCCTCATTTAAATGCCTTAAGTCATGGATGAGAGTAAGGGGGACAATCTGATGTTTAGTTGACATGATATGGTGGCTAGAAAAGCAATGCAGACAGTTTTCTAACAGATTCCTTGCAGATTCTCACATGAAGAGAATGGGAAGAAGTATTTGATCATTAAACTTTTACAATTAAGAAGACAGATACAAAACATTTTTTCAGCTATGATATGAAAAAGAAAGAGAGAGAGAGAGAGGTCCTTCTTCAGGCAGGGGAAAAGGCAACTTAAATCTCTGGAACTTCTGAACTCTAGAAATTATGAAGCAGCGTGCTGGTGGGATTAAATCGAGTTATCCCTGGATGACTGTAAAGAGAAGATAAAAGGTTCTGCCACAAAAGCTTCATGTGTAGGAATATTAACAATTATCAAACAAGTCTCTTGAAGTTGGGAGAGTTCTGGCCCCATGGGCTTTAAGAAAAGAAATTGGGGGGATCCACTCAAATTACAAAGAAATTACTTGGGCCAGTCAAAATACCAGTGTTTTAAGCCTCAGAATTAAAGATGGAAGATCTTCAAGTGGCAGCACACTGAGGTGCCCAAGGACACGTACATCATGCAGACACCGGAGATGTTGGTACTCTCCCATTAGGTGGTACGGAGAGGAAACTCGGGCGTTGTCAGAAAGTACCATTAGGGATCTGACACCAGGATCTGCAGGGGTAGCTACTGCTTCTGACAAGTCTGCTGAAAGACCAGGAGACATGGCACATGGCTCCACCTTACAAGGCCAGCTGGGCAAATAGAGCTGGACTTTACCATCCCCTTCCTAGCAATGTATTTCAACCATTGATAGCATTTATTCAGCTATTTTTGTCCTGAAGTTTTTTTGCATCATGTTTGTGGGTTTGACTTTTTAGTTCTGACATTTCTCTCTTCATTTTCCAGTCCATAGTCTCTTTTATGCCTCCTCCTCTTGCTTTTTGTTTCCACCTTCAGTATTGCTTCTTTCTCTCTCTCTTTTTTTTTTAAACATGAAGAGGAGAGGAGAAAAATGAAGAAAAAAAGAGAGAAGGGGAAAGGGAAGTATGACACATTAAAATGTCAATAAGCAGCAAAGAAACTGTACTTCTATATCACAAATTTCATTAATGCAGGAAAATGTTGATGGTGAAACAGGAGTTTCTCCAATAATTTTCTTCTTTTGAAAATCTCTCTAAAATACAAAATATTTCTATGCACAATTTTTCAGCTTAGCTACTTCTTCTGTCTTCAAAGCAGCCTTGTTCTTGCTGAGTTGCTCCTGAGGGCTTGTGAAACTGAGTTCTGCACCTTGAAACTCAAAATCCCCAGGCAGCACTCAGCAATGTGAGGTATGAGACTATTGCTCCCTATATTCACACCTCATCACTGTCTAATTGAAACTAGATCTGAAGAAAGGAGAGGGAAAACCACAGAGCTGAATTCACGTAGCTACCAGTGGAAAAATAATACTATTGGGTTTATGTCCGTAATTCAGTATATTTATTTCATAGATACTTCTGGGATACAACAAGAAAAAAACATTCAGCATTGTAAGAATCCATTCACATAGAACCGATTCGGTGACATGAGTAGAAGATAGATATATATATATATATATATAAAATTTTTTTTAAGCGTTTCACATTTTTCCAACAGACGTGGGCAAAGTTTTGTGTAATTTTCCAGTGACCTTGATTACACAACGCTGTGTGACTGCAGCTCCAGACGACATCAAAGATGCCACTGGCTTTATCAGGTAGCAGCAGCCGCGGTGCGACACGGGACACCCTGGAGGCACCCGGCTGTGCCTGCGCCGCAGAGGGCAGATGGCCCTCCATCCTCCCTTGATTAACGAGCATGTCCTATTGCTGTCTTTTCCTGGTGGGGGGAAGGGGGGGGCTTAGCTAGCAGTTGTATAATACGCAGGGGCATCATCTGGTAGATGATGATATTCTGCAAAGGAACTGAAGCTATGTGTCTCCTCCTCCCAATGGAGAAGGGATGGCCCAAATCCAGTGCCAGCACATGCTTAGCTCCAGATAAAAGGCTCAAATGCTGATGGAGCCAAAGAGTTAAACTGCGGCCCCTTTGAAGCTAGCTGTGCTAACCTTCATTTGCATGAGGCCCCTTCCCTACCGGCGCACGCTAAGTGCTCTGATGAATCAGCACAACCAAGGTGAGAGGCAACATCTCCTCTCCCAGTGTCCTTCCTGGCACTGGGGCGGTTTCAGGTCCCACCCTTCTGAGCTAAGCTCACATACAGGTTTGGTCTCAAATACAGGGCCCATCTATGATGGCTCCCACAAGCCATGAGGAACGCGTAGGGAAAATCCTGCAGGAGCCCATCAGTGTGGGGCCAGGCCCAGCTCCTCTCCCTGGCTTGGCCATTATCAAGCAGTTCAAAGCGATGACCCAGTTGAGGCAATCAGCAGAAGGAAGCAGAAATTACAGTCTCGCAAGCGGCGCTGCCATTGGAGCCGCTGATCTTGCTCAGTAACCTCCTCGCCCATGCGTCACTGCAGCACGGGACCGTGCGTCTTGCTGGCAGATGGCAAAATTTGTGTAGGCCACTAGCGCAAAAACGTTAACATTACCAAAAATCCTGGAATTTACCTCAATTTAAACCAAAAATAAGATGAAAGACTCTTATATGCAGTGCTTCAGACAGCTGAATGTTAGGTGTTTTTGTGGCAGGACCTGCAAAACTAACGTAGCAGGAGCTTCTGCTTGCCCCCCTTTAAATATCCTCTCCTCTTTTGGTGCCCTTTCCACGTTTTCTTCTTCTCACAAGCCTGAAAGGGAGGATTTAGCAATCAGGCGCCTCCTCACGTATCCTTGACAAGGTGAGGCAGAGAGGAACGGAAAATTGTCCATTAATCCCTAGTTTTCGAAACTGCTCTGCAGTGTAATTCCTGCTGCGCTGGGTGAGAATTTCCTGATCACAGCCAGGCCTTTCCAAAGCCTCTTTTGATAAAATGAATAAATAAATAAAATTTTAAAAAAAGAGAGAGAGAAAAAGGAAAAGCAGTCTAAAATGGACTGAAAAGAAAGAAGGAAGAAAAGAAAAGATAAGCTGTGGTCAATCAAGCCCCAGCTCTCTTGTCTCCAGTTTGTGATATGTTTTATGATCTCAGACACAACAGATTGTGAGCCTGCAATGTTTGGAAATAGTAGATGATTAAACCCTCTGGCCAGGTGTAAATGCAACCTTTGTCTTCTGATCACTGTGTGAGAATTACCTTCCTTCTCAAAGTCCCCGGCTGGCACTGCTGTCCTCAGTATTATAAACATCCCCTTCTTGGAGCCACAGCCACAATGCCCTTCTACTTTATTTCTAATCTATATAGATTGCCACTATGCAATCTATATGACTGCATGGTGCTACAGCAAAAAAAAAAAAAAAATGCTGAGCAAGCAACAGAAAAATTTGAAAGAATGTGGCCTGTGAGTTTTTCTACTTCTGCTTTGGGGGGGATTTTGTACCAGGTAAATAATAAAAAATGTGTAATGATTGACTAGGCTTTTAAACCTGAACTGAAGGTAAGTTTGCCTTGCTGTTCCAGTTAAATATTCTCACTAGCCCCCTTCTTTTTTCCCAGTTTATCACGCCACAAAGTCCCCTTCAGCCCGATTCATTCTTTATTCTTCAGAAATTTGGGCAACAGTCACATCTGACCTTTAGAGCCATAAACAAATTAAATTGTTTCACAACCAAATAATATGAAACAATATTGAATAGCTGGGCTTCCGCCGGCCTTCCTCTTAAAGGAGGAGAAGCCCCAAAGCGGCATCTGGGTCAGATGCGGCGGTGCTTTCATAAGGCTCCTCGGTGTCCTTAAAAACCTCCTGGAAGCTTCCGGGTGCGGATTCCCAGCTGGGTGCCCAGCACATCCCAGTGCCCCAGGACTGAGCTCTGTACTGGGAGGGTTTGGCTCAAAACTCAACCTCCGTAGGGCTGCATCCGAACGCTGGGAGCCTTTGGCACGGCAGCTGCCTGGCTCCGAGCTGCGGTCCTGGGGACGCGCGCTGTTTGTGTAGGAGGCACAAGCAGTGATACGCTCACAGCCAGGGCTGCTGCATTTCCCGTGCCCAGACACCCAGCCGCAGCTGGGGTCTCGTCATCCGCTGTCCACATCACTGCTGGGTCACCAGCACCGCAAGCCTTTAGTCGCCCCCGGTCCCGTACAACTTGCCAGGTGTGGGCAGATAGGCATGAAGCAAACGCTCAAATTAATGTTGTGCACTATGAAGCTGCGGCTGTAACTGAAATAGAGTTTTTACCTTCTGTAAATTGCTTGGCATAAGAATTATGAGGCTAAGAATAAGGCACATGAATACATCTAAATATTTATACTATGTTCATTACTCTGGTATCTGAGCCTATGTTTATGTTTTAATCTCCACTTCTACATCCATTAGTTTTCTTTCGCTTTATAATCCCTTGTCACCTATTGCACAGTGCCACCGATTCCCTCCTGTGGGAACTGGCTGCATCTCGCCCACTGCTTAAGCAGCTCTCTGCTTGCTCACTAAATCCCCCCAAATTCAGCAATACCCCAGAGCAGCACATGTTCACCGAGTTGCAGCTGAAAACCCCACAGAGTCTGGGCAAAACCCCTCTGCAGTAGCAGCTACCCCTCGCTTCAGAGCGCGGATGCTGCAGTGATTGGACTGCCGATCTAAAGCGGGAGGGCAGCACAGCCCCTCCATGGCCCTGACCAACCCATGTCTTACTTCAAGGCCTTCTGACAGACGCCTCAGTTCACAGGGTTTCATTATGGCAAATAAAATTAAAATAAAATAATTAATGAAGCAGAAATCAAGTAACTGCTGCTGTCAAAATACTAGCACAAACTAGCACCTACACATGTGTAGGTGTCATATGTGTTTTACTATTAAAGAGTCCAATTTAATGTATATTTCTGAACATCGTGAGGAAGGAGGAGGAAATCGTCACTTGTGATTTTAAGATATATCTAAAGCTGTGAAAATAACAGAATAAGATTTTAGAAGTCTGGCTAAATAAAATATTCTTTTTCATTCATTTTTTGTTCTGTATTTATTTCATTTTTAAAATAAACTAGGCAATGAAGTGCTGAAAGAATCTTGAGTGAAAAAAAAAGGCAGGGGTTGTTTAATTCTTGAAAAGTTCAGAACGAAACTAGTTGTGCTTTGGAGTTTTGGCCTTAAGAAATATTTTCTAGTAAACAAATCTTTTATCCAAAACATTCCATCTTACTCTGTTTTTATTATAGTGAAAAGCAATATCACTAATTATGGTGTCCTTGCCTGAGCAGGGAGGGAGCAGGGAGGTTGAACTAGATCTCTAGAGGTCCCTTCCAACCTCAACCATGCTGTGATTCTGTAATATATATATATACACACATGAGGGCCTGTGTATATGTATGTATGTTTCTCCACAAGCATATACACACTTTAACGCATACAGATTAACCTTTTTTTTGCCTGTGGAACAGAACCGTAAGTGTGACATTCAGCACTTTTGACCACAGGGCATTTTGGACCTTCAAGTTAGAAAGCTAGACAATTCAACAGAGTATTTCTAACGCTGGCCACTAGAAACCTGTTACCCGTGACACATGTCCTTCTCCCATTCCAGAAGATCTTGTTTTACAGACACAGCCTCCACCTCCAAGGAGGTGGTCACAGAAGAGTTCTGCCTTCTGCTCCCTCCTCCCTTTCCCATTGCACTAAGCCAGGCATAAGCATCAGAGGTGCAATTCTGGCCTCAGCTGTGCCTTGGTGTAGTTGTTTTGATTCACAAGGGATATGGAGGAATTGATATTTGCCAGGTTGGAGAGAGAAGAGGAGCACCACGTGAGGAGGAGTTGTGGATCCCCGCTAGGACCTGCAGGAGCAAGGTTGGGAGGACTGGGAAGGGAGCGTGCGCTCCCCACATGCATTTGCAGACAGCTTGGGGGAACTGGGGCCCTGAGGGAGGAGCCCGGGTTGCCCTTTCAGGACCAGCCTCATGTCTGCAAGCCCCTCATTGAAATAAGTCCCACATCTCCATCCCAATATCTGGTAGCAAGCCTGGCTACTGTCGCTCAACTACCTTAACTGCTTTGTGCTATTCTTGTTTCATCCACCTGCTTTTATCTTCTGATCCCTTATACCATTCTTTAGAAATTACTGCCAAATTATGCTCTTATTTGTTTCCCATCATTAATTTCTTTTCTAGGGTGGAGATCTTCCCAGATCACCCTCCACCCACTTACACACATGCATGCACATACACTTCATAGAAGGTGTTTACTTTCGCGGGGGCAATAGTTTAAAAGGTAAATGAAATAGAGGACGCAGCCTGGATTGGCTTAGCAACACAAACAGTACCAGCAGGCAAAGGGCCCGGGCCTGTTCTTTCCCACCTCAGAATTGTTTTAAAATGACACCCCTTCATAATTAATTGTACAGCACCTGATTAGTCACTATTGACAGACCTAGAGCCAATTGACTCTTTTTATCTGGCTGGGGAGAAAATATGAAGTGCCTGGAGCCGCGCACACGGCGTATCTGCCGGGGACTGCGCCGGCAGCCGAGCAATGAGGAGCGCTTGCCCCGGCCCACACGCGGGCGGCAGCGCGAGCAGCAGCGACGTCTGACTCCAGAGCTTCATATGAAAATGTACAAGGGAAGCAGCAAACCCCATAACCCCCAGAAGTCAAACAAAGCCAACTGGGAGCTTGTTTGCTGATAAGCCAAAGGGAGAAATGCAGCTGATAAAGACGGATGCTTCTGATGCTGCTTCTGTGTCTCCAGCGGGTGACGTGGGTCAAATTTCTCAAGAGGACGCCTGAACCCACCCGAGTGGGAAATTAATTCCAGCGTCAGAAAGCACACGTGGTTTGTCTGCGGCAGGCTCAGGACAGAAGGGGTGGGTTTATAGCTCCCTCCCAGGCATCCACGGGTGCTTTGCAAAGCAAATGAGCTTGCAGGCTCACAGGGCAAGGCCGCATGACGCTGAGGGACAAGGCCAGCAACTTCTGTTTGCCCTCAGCTAAATTAACGTTGTCTTGCTGAAAAGTTTGAAAGAACAAATTCAGGCCCTGTCACCAAGGAAGAGTATCCTGCTCACAATCCTCAGCAGCCCCGTTCCCCAAAGTTGTGGATTTCATGCACCTCAGCCCATTATCAATTCAAATGAGCCATTGCAGAACTCATTAAGGCTAAACCTTGCTCTTGGGTAGACAGTTAACTGTCAAATAAGATGTTATGTATAAGACTGTAGGTAACATCAGCGTACTCCTGAGTAAGGTATTACACAGAATCACAGAATCTTTAGGGTTGGAAGGGACCTCTAGAGACCATCTAGTCAAGCCAATACTAGTGCCTACTGAAGGCTTGCACTAGTTTCAGTTAATCAGCTCATACCCATACCTCTGTCTAAACACTTGTGTGCAGGAAGGCAGTGACTGAGGCTTTGACTAAAGCTCCATGAATACAGTTTGAATGAATGCACAGGTTGAATTTTTTTTTTAAAAAAAGCCAACAACACACACACACAAAAACACCTTGATTAAGATTCCCTGGCTCATCTTCTTGCAGAATGTGCATTGTATTCAGAAAAAAAAGTCAGTACTGAAGTGAATTTTACATGAGGATCCGTTACTCTGTGAGATTAAGTGCTCAATAGAAATACGTTATTCTGGAAAAGTTCCCTAATGTGGACTAGTCATCCCCTGTTTTAACTAGTGTACCATAGGTGATAGCTACATCTCAGTGGTAGTAACTCCCAAGCTGGCTTTTCTGTGCCAAACTTAGGTCCAGAAGCCCAGGAGACCACAGGGCAGAGATACATCTGACAGACATGAATCATCTTGGCTCCAAGAGCAGTTGCAGCACACCTGCTGTCCAAGGTGACAAATGCTTCCAAGCACGGCTAGCCCTAAACTTGTCTGAGATGCAGGGGTCGTACATGCCCTCAGCTAATATCTCAGTCAACTTGTTAAATCAGTATAAAATGCAGTATAATCAAAATTGCATCAGTTAAAACAAACAAACAAACAAACCAGAATCATAGCTCTGTGTAGCTACACGTTATGGTCCATTTTTTCTTGGAGGAGGCATGCAAATTTAGCTCCAACTGGTGTCCATGCTGCCTATATCTGTACCCTGGGATCAGGACAATATCTGTCCTTCTGTACTCGTTGACAGCCTCACCACAGAAAATCAACATTTGTGGCCTAAAAGAATGTTTCATGGATCTTGGAAAACAGAAGTGGGATCTTGGAAAAGAGAAGGTTGGGAAAGATTTACCTTCTTAACTGGAATCCAAATTGCTTGATCTCTGTAAAACCATTATTAGCCTTATCCATTATTGGCTTACAGGAACCTTGACACAGACTCTATCCCAAAATGTACTCAAGAAACACGCTGGAAATGCCACTAACCCTCATACTCATAAATATTTGCAGAACAAGCCAATATTAAATATAGCTTTAAATATAGTCACAAGGAAAAGACAGAATTAGAGTATATCATGATGAAGAATTATATCAGCATTACAGCAACAAGACAACACGGCTTCAGAGACGAGTTCTGGTATTTTTCTTCTAGTTCATTTTTTAGGCCATAAATCATATTTTACTCTTGTTTTACCTCTTAATTTTAAGGGAGGAATTCTGCTTTACTCTTCATCCCTGTTTTTTTTTTTTTTCATTCCATTTCAGAGATTCTGCAAGAAGTCAGTTTTCTTTTTTCTATTCCAGAAATCTCTTGCACGATCCAGTCCTACCTGTGTTGAAACCTGAGGTTACTTCTCACACATAATGCTACTCCTGCTGAAAGAGGCCACAGAAGCCCTGCTCCTGCAAAGCCTATGTGCATTTGGATCCCAGCTCAAAAGGGGGACACCCAAAACATCTGCAAGGAACATCTGAACTGATCTTCCACAGAAGAGAGAAGTGGGATTCAAACTGCGCTTTTGATGGTAACACATGAACTCATGCTGAATTTCAGACTCTTAGAATTAATTTAAAAAGAAAAGAAAAATATTATTAAGGCAATTTTCAAACTGACTCATAAATGTACAATCAGTTTCCTCTGTTCCATCACTGGACTATGCAGAAAGTGGAACATCCATAGTCCTTAGTCCAGCCATGTCTTGCTCTCTGGTTCATTGCCTAACTTTTGCAGATGATACTCTTCGCTTCTGCAAAGGGGTCTATATCTTTGTCAGCAAACCACCCTCACCCCTGTCCTTGTGAAACCAACAGCGACTGGGATTTTCTGGTCTCAGCAGCAAATGACTTTCAACAATAGAACAGAGCCTATTCCAGTGAGAGAAGGGCAGAGTAGGCTAGGAGGGGGGTCCTGTTGCCAGGTTTTATTTAAAAAGCAGCAATCTTTCCTATGAAATACATCACTTAAATATTTCCCTCTGGTGTTTCGTCAGAGACATGTAACTTTACACTCAGAGTTTATCCTCCTGGTTTGAAATCATTTCCCTGGCCACTCAGCCACAGCCAAACTTCCTCCCCTCCTCCCTCATCTGCATTTGGAGAGTTTCCTCCCTGACACGGACAGCTGCATCTCTTTTGCAAGACCTCTCTTCACACAGCTGTGCTAACAGGCCCTTGCAGGATCCTACCCCGTCCCCAGGGTCTCCTGCTGCCTCTTCAGCTGGCTCATGTCTGAAGGTTAATCCCAGCGTGCACAAGCAAGCAGGTTCTACGCGACATGTTCCGGCACATTTTGTCACCTCTCCCACTGTCTCACTCCGTTCTGGTCCTACTTAACGCTTAAGCCAGTACAAGAATGACTTAGAATGGATTTGGTTTCCCACATCATGTTCTGACCTTCCCTCAGGAGTCACCCATGGCTGATCCTGCTCCCACAAGGCCCACAGGGCTCCCTGTTTCCAATAAGGCTGTCTTTCTTCTCACCTCTTCCATCTTCCTTGTGAAAATGAAAACCATACCTCAGGGCTGCAGACCCAATCTCCAGCATTCTCTCTGCAGAAATGGGCAATATCAACAAGAGACAGGTTCTCACAGCCTGAAACACAAGCCTGGAGCTCCAAGTCTGCTCTACCCTAGTTCTCCTGATTGCCTTCACTTTGAGCTCTCCTTTCACCACCCCTAAACTGGGATATTTGGTATTAAGGTGCCTTTGAGAACCTCAGATGAGCTGAAAAGTGCACTCTGCATTAATGGATTTGCTATTTCCCTACCTGAATTGCAGTTCTTGCTAGCAGTGATATGGGAAGGAGAGCCATCAGGATCTATGGGTGCTTTCAGAAACAATCATATGGTGCAGAGTCATTAGACAATGGAAGTCCTTCCTAACCCTGAATTTGTCTTCTGCCATCCATTAAACAATAAGAAATTAAGAAGTCATTCATTTCTGGAGCACATGCTTGATTTGGTTTGCTAGGTTTGTATGTATAACCATCTCTTCTAACCATCACAGCCACTCTGCAGTTCATCCCAGGCCCTCTTGCAATGGAACAACCCTTACCACTAGCTGGTGCCTGGTTTAGATTTGATGCTGTGCAGAGAAGTGCTACACAGGGTCCATGGTGTTACTCCTGCTCAGGCTGCAGGCACCCATGGCCTCAGGGTGACACCTAGCTCAGTATCAGTACAGCTTCTGAACAAGGGCCTCCTGAGAAGCGAGTCACAGCCTGCAAATCCTTACTAAGGGTTCACAGGTGGGGTAGTCAGTAGTGGGTTATGTAACAAGTGTTATCTTTAGTAGGACAACCTTCTTGCCTGCTTTGCTTTGCAGGAGGTACCTGGATAAGGGCTGAGGCTGGAAGTGTTGCTCATGTCTGCGTCTGGCCCACCATGTGGGCTTTACAAGAGCCAGTTTGCCTCTGCCTTATCATATCTGCTTAGATGATATCCCAGGCATCCCAGAAGCTGTGATGTTGTCTTAGTGCATGTGTGTTACACCAAGATCCACAGAGTGCCAGATCCCAAGGTATTGCAGCCACATGAATAATCATAACAAGAAGAGGAGGGATAGAGGATGTGAAGTCACGTTTCTGCAGGCCCCAGGCAGCTGTAAGCCATTACACATGACACTGTAAGAAATGCTGATAGAGCTTTGTTAATAAGGGGGGGGGAGGAAGGGGGGAGAAATGCCTGGGGGTGTGGGAGAGCAGTGTATTTGGGCTGACAGCCTCCAGCCAAAATGTTGAGGAAATGTTGGCAAATCTGGAAGGTGTGAGCACTGGGGACTCCCTCTAGATCTATGTGGGAGTCCCACCTTGTTCATCAGTTAAGACCTACCAGTGAGTTTGTGCTTCTGGGGTTATTTATCCCCAATACTCTCATCCTTGCTGTATTTTTCTGGGTTTTCAGTTTAGAGGAGCATTAGGACAGAAATGGTGTTGGTCAGGAGAGGCTGAGCTGCACAACCTCACTATCTCATTCTTCTCAGCCGGCCACAGTAATTCACTGACAACTCTTGACTTTCAGCACCTCCCTAGCTTTCATCACATTTGATTTCTGTTATTAAATAGGTATTGAACTTCTTTCATTGCCTGTTTTGGGGTCTGTTGCAGGAATATTGCCTATGAGACAGACCTGTGTAACTCAGCCCTGGTGAGAGTGGGAGCCCTGTGTATCAGAGTGGCTTTTTACATATGTAGAGATTGGAAGCTGTACATATGCTAAAGGGGTGTACCTATGGTTATCAGCAGATATGCCTTCACCATAGGCTTATCTGAGTGATATTCCTTGTGTAATAGAGTTGACCGACCTGGATTACTGTTCTTTCTCACTAGCAGTACTGAAAAGAGATATTTCTAATCTGTAGCTTATTTTACCAGTCTGAAATTTTCCTACACTTGGACAACAGAGTAAAGAAGTTATATTGTTATTTTATTTTTAATCACACAATGGATATTTTGAAGTGCTTTGGATTAGTCCAGAAAACTTAATTTGCCAAAGTTAGGTCAGTAGCTAAAGAGAACCTATGTCTACTGACTGCAAAAAGCCAAACCAAAAGATTTCAATTTCATCTTAATGAAAGTCTAAATGATCTGTTTCAACATACTCAACACCACCAGAACCATTCTCAAAGGGAAAAATTGGTCCATTCAGGGCATTTTTTTAAGTATCTTGAGGTTATGCTAGGTATCACTGCACTTCTATCTGTTGCTTCTCTGCATATTATTATGTTTTTCTCTATTTTTCTCCTGCATGCAGGAGTTACTCTGAGCCACAAGTTCTAATGTTCAAGAAGCAGGGCTCAAGGAAGGATCATTCAAAAGGTCTAGTAATCTGGAAATAAACTATACTGTCTGGCTAAGAGAGTCCGTAAGTTTTGTGACAGATCCTGCTCTGAATGCTGGAATGCTCCACAGCATCCCACCAGTGTATCCTGATTCCAGGTGGCTCTACAGGCCTGCCGTTTCTCAGTCATTTTTCAGAACTTATTTCATCAGGACTTTGCCAAGGTACGGCGCAGGAATTACACCTGCACATCAGCAATGTTTGCTGTTTACTATTTGCAGTGGCAACTTCTTCTGTCTTGAGGAACTTGGACAGAAATCCCGGAACATGATGGAGCTGAGGCAATGTGCCACAAACTGGCTATGATGAATGTTTCACCAGATAAGCAAGATGTTAATCTCAGAACATGTCACAGAGAAAATTTGCTAGATAACTTGCTTCTGAGGAAAATTCGATCAGCTGGAAACTTTGGCAGCCTACTTCCAGCCATGGTCAAAACTCAGAGTTTAAAGAAACAAAGGTTCATATAAAAAACAAACAAACAGAGAAAACCCCAACACCTGGGTAACTATGCAGTCGTCTTACAGGAAAGAGCTACTCATCTGTCCCTCTTGCTTCTAGCAGGTTGCTTAGGGTTTAATGAGTTCCCACTGAGCCAAATGCAGGGAAGCAGTTTTACTGGCAAGAGCATCAGTGCAATACTGGCTCTTAGTCTGGTTTCAAACACTTCTAAAATGCTGAAAACTAGGAGCATGTGCAGGAAAATGTAGACAAAAGGCATTGCCTCTCGGTGTTCAGCTTTTTAAAAGAAGGTTGAGTTGACTTGTTGATGGTGCAAATTCATTCACGAGATGATGCCAAGCAGCAAAGACCTCTTCTTTTTGTAGAAACAACAAGAATAGCTGGAAGGTAAAGCCAGAAAGAAGCAAGCAAGCAAGAAAGAAAGAAAAAGGAAGGGAGGGAGGGAGGAAGGAAGGAAGGGAGGAAGAAAGAAAAAAACCTATGAGAGCTAAGTGCTACCTTTCTAGCAGTGAGGATAAGCAATAAGCCAGGAGAAGGACGGAAGCCTAGTTGCTAGGTGCTTTCCAGCCAACTCCAAACCCTGCCATGCTCACTACAGGGACATTGGAGATGTGCTGTGAGGCCTGTGTTGGGCAGGAGACGCTTGGAGCTGCACTGCTTGTGCAGCCTACCAGCCTTCTAGGAATGACGCAAGAATGACTATAACTACTAATGCCTCCAGTTAACTGCTGCTGTCAGAAGCCACCTGTTAAGCAACCTTTATGATTTTCAGTTTTCACAATCACTTCTTCCAGGAGAAGTTTTGCAACTTCATAGCATCTTAATTCACTCACTTCACTGTGCACATAATCTTTGCACCCCCATCTGCTTGCTTTCTCCCTAGCTTGCCCAGATTGTTGCATTTCCAGATGCTGAATACTAATTGCCAGGGAGGGGCGTGTGCACAACCCCCAGAAACAGATGTGCTCTGTCCTGCGTTAGGTCATGATAAATGGGTTGCCGCTAACGAGCATCATGAGGGCAGTGATGGCTGTGGGTGTGTTCCCCAGAGACCCCCGTGATGGCCACCTGGGGCATGGCAGCCCTGGAGATGGGAGCGAGGGTGCTCACAATGGCCAGGCCCCAGAAGCAGCTCTTTGAAAGACAGAGCAGCAACCAGATGCAAGAGCCAGAGGTCTGAGGCCCACCCAGGCTGGCATTGCCTGACCATGTCCAAACCGTATGTGAGAGTCAGTGATTCCGGGTACATTTTCCTCCTTTTCTGCCTTCTGTTTCCATGCATCCTCACCCACACCATGCCTTATCTTTTGTTTTTGTACTCTCCTCCCAGTCAGTATCTCCCTGTCCCATCCCTGGGCTTTGTTTCTGGTCTATTATTTCTCCATTGGTGACAAAGAAGTTAACCTCAAGTGGTGATGGAATGGTGGGCCCACTACAAATCACAGATCCACAGAGTCCCTGTGGTCACCCTGGAGTGGCCTCATGTCTCCATCTGGCACGATGAAGTCACCTCCCAGCACTCCCAGCAGTGCCATCGTTGGCGACTCTTGGTGCTCCTGTTTGATGGAGGTCCTGCAACACGTCAGCCCAGAGGACGGTGCTGGAGGCAAGGCTTCCCGCTGGATTTGCACAAAGCAAGCTTATTTCTTCAGCCCCTCCACCCAGTGTGGTCGAAGAACCTCTTCCCTGGCAAGATGTGCCATATTATGGCTGAGGCAGAAGGCCACAGGTTTAGTCAGTTTGTGTACAGTTTGCAATTATTCAGCTGTTTTAATGAGAAAAAAGACCTTGGGGCCTGTGATGTCAGAGATAAGGAAGTGTGGAAAGCAGCAGATGTGTGACCTTGCTGCTCTCCTATTGCTTTCTGCTTTGTGCTATGTGCTGTAGCTCTTCAAGGTTTTAATGTCAGAAAGGGGTGAGGGGAAGGCAGGATACAATTTTTATGGTCACTCAAACTCACAGCTCATCGAGCAATCCACCATCTCTTAATGTAGCCTGTCAACGGTGGCCGAAATCCCTGCTCAGAAAGCTTGCGGGGTGTGGTACTTTGCAGTCTCTGGATTGTTTTTTCTGTTGGTAAGGTGGGATACAGATTCTAAGCATCAAATATTTTCCTTGAAAGACAAGTCTTTCAAAAGAAGAACTTCAGTCTATAGGCACAGAAAGCCTTTTTCATCCGAAACAGCCCCTGCAAACATGGTTACCTGAAATACTTCCATCTGGAGTGTTGTTTCCATAGGCCCAACTAGAAGAGCTGCATTGCAAGGACTGGATCCACCAAACAGAAGTAAGTAGTTAGAGCAAACCTTAACGGTGCCAGAGACACAGGCTGGGTGCTCCAGCTCTCTGCCGAAGTGCCAGCAAGGCCATGAGACACCTGAGATTTTTCCAGGCACGTAGGCTACCTGCTTCTTAAGGCGTGAGCAGACTGAGCTTCAGCACACCTAAAGTGCATAGGCTTCTTCACTGAGGTGTCTTTCTAGCTAACTTTCTAACTTTCCAGCAGCACCTTATCTACTCAGCAGAGCTACAGTGCTTGGCACCTGTCTGGAGGGGTTTCTGGTGCCTTCTCGTGTGCTTTTCTTCAAGTAAAACAAACAAACAAAACATACAGTTTCAGTGCAAAAAAAAGGTTTGATAATACAGTCCCAGGAGGAGCTATTGTTGGTTTATGGTCAAAATGGGAAGAGATCCTTGGTGAGAAACAGGGCCCAAAGCTGAGCTCTCTTTCCAGTCATCATTCACAACCATGCAATAGAGCATAAACTGGGACTGTGAAAGTGGCAGATGCAGGATCAAATTTACAGGGGAAAAAAAAAGAGAGAGAGAGATTGTTTTGATAAATTAGAGGTGATGTGACAAAATTCAATAGGGATCAATAATTAGGCAGGAATAATCGGCCTAACAAATACAGGATGGAAACAGCTAGTTAAGCAGCATTTCTGTAGAAAAAAAAGATGAATCACACTATTACAAAAAAAAAAAAAAAAACCCACGCATCTTTTTGGAAGGAATTAAACAGGACGCCCGTGAGGAATTACCCCTTTTCTCAGTGTGGTCCTGGTACAGCTGCTGCTGCTATATTGTGTCCAGCTTTGGGCAGTGCATCTGAGGAAATGCATTTGAGGACCCTGCTGGAGAGAGTCCAGGGACAGCCCCAAGAATGAAGCATGACCTGCACAGGAAAACTGGAAGACTTGGATAGCTTACGCCAGGAAAAGAACACTGATGGGGACATGATAAAGATCTTCAGCTATATCAAACAATTCTTAAATGAAGAACAGAACAAATCTATTCCCCTGCTCATAATGGGCAGCGTGGAAGACCTTTTTAATGGGAGCGGGGTCACAGGATGTCCTTAAGAGCAATATAAGAACTCCTCTCACTTGAGATGCCTCTACAGTTGGCCTCATCTTGGGCAAGAGAAGGCATTTTTGGAGGCCTCTTCCAGGCCCTCTGCTGGTTCCTGGGCTGCTGCACAGCGGGATTCTCCAACACCCGCCAACACCCCCACACTAGAGCCCTTACAGCCCCCACCCCAGCTGCGAGAGACCTTGTCATTGGTGTTTTCCCTCCTGAGTAACTGCCCAAAACACCAGTCTGTCCAAACTGCCCAAAGCACCAGCACGGTTCCTTCAGAAATTATTCCACTCTGTAAAGAAAACTACGAGCTGTTTGCCCAGAGGCAGGCCGATCACGCGCGCTTCCTTGGCCCGGTCATTACAGGTCTGATCTCTTACTCGACAGTGTGGATTGGAAAATGTAGTCACAGCTGTCAGTCCCTCACCTGGCCAGCCAGATATTCTCCCTCTGGTGTCAATAGACAAGATAGGACTATTTGAAGACTACTTAGAGCATCTATGCTATCCCCGAAAATACTTCTTAAGGAATAAGGAAAGAGAGTTTCTCTCCCTTTCTGGGCTAAGAGTTAGCCAGGGCCATCACAAGCCTGGGTTAGGTGAGCAAAGGCTGTGAGGAGTGTAAGGCTGTATAATCTGCTCCTTCTCCAGAAGCCCTGCTTCATGAAAGCAGCAATACGCACACATTTCTCAAGATGTTCAATTACATTCTAGGCATTTCTTTAGCACGATGTAGACCTTAGAATGTGTTGGGGAAATTAGGTATTAGAAATACTAGCCTGACATGGTATTTATTTTTCAAACTAAAATCCCACAACAATTCCTTATTGACTGTAGCTGCAGGCCGTCACGGCAGGCCGTCCCCACTTGCAAATATTTTGTCTGGCACATCCGCAGACAACAGCTCCAAGTAAATGGAGCCAGTTACAATACTTGGGCTAAGAGTGACGGTCCCCAGTGTGTGCCTGGCACAAGCAAGGGGAACACCAGCATGCTCAGGTCCTACCACCACGTGTCCAGACCTTGGGCTACTGCCCACATAAACCAGGGGGAAAGGATTTACTGGGGAACTACTCCTGCCATGCCATTAAGCACAGAGGAGAGGTCGGGGCGTCCGGGTTGAGGAAGGGTGGTGGTGATGGTGGCGGGGTGGGCAGCCCACGCCGGCGCCCTTCCCTCTCCATGGAGCAGGTAGGCAGCAGGCACCGCCTGGCCTGGCCCCGCGGGCCGGCCCCGCGAGCCGGCCCCGGCACGGCGCATTGTGGCTCTTATCGGCCACATGCACATTTTTCGCTCAAGGTGGCAAAACGCCCAGGGGCTGGCCAGGCTGCCAAGCTTTCAACTCAAAATCCTGTAAGACACATTTCTGCTCGGGTCCACTAAAGAGAATAAAGAGAGCGAGCACTCTAGTTACAATAGGAATTGCACGAACTAAGGCAGGGACAGACAGAGGAAGGGGGAGAGAGTGAGAAGGAGGGAATAAGATGGGATGAAGGCTGGAGAGCTGCCCGCAGGCCAGAAAAGACCTGGTGAAACTTTCTCAGCAGGAAAATCCTCTGGCACCAGTCTCAGTCGAGCGGGGTGCCACTACTTTGGAGGTCCCCAGTGGGAAGTCCACTTAGGCAGAGGCAGTCCAAGAGGTATTGTGGAAACTCTGTATGGTGGTGAGCTCCTCTTTAATGTGCTTGGCCTGCATCAAAGCCAACCTTCGTTAAACGTAGCTGATTTTGGTATATTAATATTGTGAATTAAAGGAGCAGTTTCTGGAGCCTAGAAAAGGATTTAGGTTTATGGGGGTAAGCATACATTTTGGGGTTTTTTTGCTGCTAACATGTTGGCTCTGTATTTAAATTGCATGAGAACCTAAAAGCCTTCACCAACACAGACTGAACTTCTCTCTGACCTTGTAGATAACCATGAACCAAATTGCACAGCTCTTTAATTGCTGTTCCTGGTGGCACTTTACAAGCCTGTGCTAAACTTAACAAGGAGGAGGATCACACGAAAACTTTTCCAAGGGTTTCTTTCTACCGCAGAGGGAACATTTTCAGGTACGGGGGGAGAGACACCGTATGCCTTCTGTGCAGGACAATAGAAAGGCAAGAGGAATAAAATAACCTGAGGACCAGCCTTTATTGCAGAGAGAGCTAATCCAGTTTGCAACACAAAGTTTGCACGCGCCTATGCCTCTGTATAGGCATGTGTGTGCCTACATGCACATAACAAACCTCCCAGATATTTCAGAGGAAGCAGATGTTTGCTCTGACCACAGTAATTGTCACAGTGTCCAATTTTATTTAACTCTTAGGCAAAACACTCTCAGCACCTTTCCCAAGCTACATATGCCAACCACAAAGAGTTTTAAATGATACCAGAGCAAAACCACCCTCAGGTGGCTCGTGGCATACTCAGAGAAATAAGGGAGCAGCATTTGGGAAAGATTTTAGATGAAGAGCCATCAATTCAGCTCAAATGTACTCGTTTATTGAGTAGCTGCTGCAGAAAAAAAAAAGAAAGAAAAAAGAAAAAAAAAGACTTGCCAGAAGTACATGGAATAAAATAAAAGCAAGAATGTCAAAATATTGTTTTAAACATTCATTGATCAAGTAAAAGAGGCCATAAAAAACCTCTGTTTACATTTGCTGCCTAATTCAGTGAGCAACTTACAGCCCTGGAGTTTCATGAGCAGAAACCTGGATTTAATTACTCCTAACTTTGGCATTGATTTCTTCGTGACTGTTCTCCCTGCCTATATCTATCTTGTCTAGCAGAACTGTAAGTTCCTCAGGCCAGAAGCTGTTTCTCACTTGAGTTTTGAATATTCCCAGAGCTGAGAGGCTGTCTTGGTTCTTTCCACAATACGAACAGCAGCAGCAAACCAAACCTTTAGGCGCACTAAATGTTGACAAGTAGCACTGCTGACTCTGTTGACGGAGAGAAGACTTTGTACTGCGCTAGCGCCCAGCCTGTTGTGTCTTTCCCAATTGTATTGTATTATTTGGCTTTGGGAAAAAAAGCAGAAACACATGACTACGAGGACAGAAGATTCTCCCATGTCCCCATTACATATTTCAGTCAACCCAAATTAACCTCTTCACATGAGGAAGGCAAAGATTTGGTGGGCACAGAAGTATGGTGAATACTGCGAAGAAGAGCAGAGCAGGCAGAAATCAGTTTGCAAGCCGAGGAAAAACACAGAGATACTGTAGATAATTCTCTACAAAAAAGGGGCTTGTTGTTGGGAGGGCACAAGTTTAGCTACTGACATTGCACCATCTGAGAGATGATGAAAAATTAAGGTGATCTAACAGATCTCACACTTGAAGATACGTACAGCTAGATGCAACCATGATGGTGAGAGAAGTCCCTTTATCCTCTCAGGTCAGTATTGAGAGAAGGTCGGTGTTTTCCAGAGCATAAGAGTGCATGAGGGGCTGTAGGTGATAGGCAAGCATTCAATAATACTCGCTTGGATTGCAAAAATCTTTTACAGGACTTAGCCTTACAATAATGCAGGAAGCACCAATCAGGGGAAACAAGCACAGGAAAAGGGCTATCAGCAGCTATACTACCTGCAGGACAGTTCCTCCGAGGTTTTGCAGTGTTATCCCATGAGCTCCCACCCAAGCACAATGGGAATTTTCCCACCTTTTCCTCAAGCCGAGAGCAGCCTGAGTCACACTGATCAGTGCCAAGGAAAGTGTGGAGGCTCCTAGCAGGTTGCCCAGGGCGGCAGTCCTAGTTTGCTACTGAATACAGTCACAATGACCAAGGTAGTTGTATACTAGAATAATCAATACAAGGGTTCTGATCTAAAAAGACTTTTCTGTCTCTATCCATATGCAGACCTAGCTGTGTTTTAGTAGCCAAAATGAGTTTTGGGTTTAATTTCTGCTAGAATTCAGGCTGGAGTAACAACTCCATCCACCTTGGGAGGTAGATGGAGAAAGGTCAGTACTAGCAGAGTTTGACCAAAAGAAGGACCTTTGATCCGGAAAAAAAAGTTTCATTATGTTCTCATACTCCATCCCTCCCTTCCCAGCCTGGATCTATAATTAAAAGACATGAAAAGTTAAAATATTTGTAATTCTAGCGCAAACGGCATTGGGAATTCATGACTGGAATCAACTGGTTAACAATAATCTTTACATTTTTCCTGACTGCCGTGTTCCATGGAACTTGAATTAACAATTCACCAAGCATGTTCGTTTGAATGACTGCATTGAAATCGGCCCAAACTCAAACAGAAGCCTATAAAAAGCCCGGGCTTTATCGTGTGCTCGGTGGTGGTAGAAAGAAGGCCGGTGGGAAGGAAACAATACCCGTCTGAGTGGAACGAGCGTTTATCTGCTGGCCATCAGAACGGGCCAGTCGTGTTGTTTTTCCGCCCGCTCAGCCTGTGAGCTGGTTATGGTGTACAGTACCAGGCTGTGCAAAAGTCCGCGGCCGGGTCCTGCTGTTTGTAGGGCTTGCTGACATAAGGTGGGGTTCGGGTTATTGTGGTGTGGGCAGTTTCCTGCCCCAGATGCTGATAACTGCAGCCTGCGCAGCCTCACAGGCTCCCTTTGTGTTGAGGTCCAGTGCTGGAGCTGGGTGCTCTACGTACGTACACTCCAACGGGGGCAGGAGCGCTTTGATCCCCATGCCCAAGGATGCTTCGTTACCTACAAAATTGAAACACAGGAGGTTCCATGTCCATGTGAGCAAGAACTTATTTCCTATGAGGGTGATGGAGCCCTGGCACAGGCTGCCCAGAGAGATGGTGGAGTCTCCTTCTCTGGAGATCTTCCAAACCTGCCTGGATGCCGCCCTGTGCCTCGTACTCTAGGGGGTCCCTGCTGGAGCAGGGGGGTTGAACTAGATGATCTCTAGAGGTCCCTTCCATATTCAACCAGTCTGTGATTCTGCACCGAGCATTTTCTTGGCAAGGAAGAGATGCTGAAAACCCTTCCCATGAGGAGTCCCCCTGAGCTTTCTACTCCATGAGGGAAGGAGGAGGCAGTGGGTCCGGTCTGTATTCCCATTCCTCTGCACCAGGAGTAATCAAGTTGAAGAAAACTGGCTGCTAGGCACCAGGCTTTAGAAGCGAGTCTTGCCGTGACCCACAGAGCACCTTGGGGTCCATGTGGCAAGCCCAGGGTGACGACAGCAGGTCTACCTGGCAGCTGCCCTGTCTGAGTGATTGGTGCGGTAGGAGGAGCAAGAGCGCACAGTGGAACGGCTCTGTGCGTGGCACTTGGAGGTGTCCCTGAAGGCTGGCGGGGGATGTGTTCTCACAAAGAGGTGGTGCAGGAGTACGTGCGGACAGTCAGGAAGGAGAGGGACGAATTTGTGCACGAAGGCCAGGGGAGGGCAAGTGCAGGGAGATCTGCTCACTAGTGTGGACAGGAATAGGGAAAGCCCAGCACATGGAGGGAGATGGGCTGCTTTGGGAAGACAACAGAGCAGCAAGGGGACAACATCCAACACACTGTAAAATTGAAATATGTATATATACAAACCTACATATGCATGTACATATGCATGTACATATGTACACATATATATACACACCCCTACATATGTACATATACATGTACAAATATATATATATGTGTTGTTAATTGCTAAAGTGTCCAGAGAAGGGGCTGTCCTTGAAACATTTCCTTGGTGCAAGATGGAGATGGCCGCTGTGTGCGACGCTCCTCACAGCCTGCAGAGGAGAGCCACCACCAGGCACCGAGCTTCGTCCAGCCTTGCGTGTGCATCGTAGCAGGGAAGTGAAGGATCATTTACATCTTCATAAGGAAATAACATGGCCCAGGGCTGGTCGCTGGGCCTGAAGCCTACCAGCGAAGCTCATATCCCTGCAGCTAATTCTTTTGCCTCTCAAAACAGAGCAGACACAACCTGATGGGCATCAGTTGTGGCAAAACGTGCAACACCCTCATCTCAGAGAGTGGCAATTGGCATGTGCCAAAATCACGCACGTTCAATGCTAAAGGATTTGGCAGTAGTAGCTGTAGTAGTGGTGGTGGTAGTAGTAGTAGTGGTAGTAGTAGCAGCAGCAGCAGCTATATCCCGGCTCTCACACTTCCTTCTCACCCAGACCCAGCCCCTGAAGCTGTGCCCTGCTGCCCAGCTCAGGCAGACACTGCATCAGCCTCTTGAGCTGAAGCTGCTGCAAGACTACGGGCTCTGTTGATCTTAACAACTCTGGTGTGATGCTGGGGAGGACATAGGGTCCCTTGCACCAGCTGGGCCCCAGGATATGAGTTTGGGCCTCCACCAAGAGCTCAGCCATGCCTGTGACTGCTGGGACACAACTGTGGCCCATCGGATGTAACGTTCTCCTCACAGCAAACCAAATGCCAGGACAGGAAACACAGGGGGCTTTCACTTTTACCCAGCATTTGCCTTGCTGCATTCACGGCAGCTTGGGAGAACAGTGGTAATGTCATTGGCTACAAACTTCTCTCTGCTGTAATCAAATATGCTGCTCCTGCAGGCAGAGGATGCAGCACGGCCTCGGCCGCGAGGCCTTCACGCAGGAAGGTCCCTGTCTCCTCAGCAAATTAACTCATCTCGCCAGCCTTTATCTGCCGCCCAAACAGCGCCACAAATTACCCAGCCAGCGGCATCAGACCAAGTCCCATTTAACACACATGCTAATTTATCAGCTGCTTCATCTGTCCTAAATGTTCATCTCACTGTCACTTGATCAGACAACACACGCTTTGGTCATGCTTTCTCCACCCCCTTGAATGCTCAGCACTTTTCATCTCTCTTCTCCTTACCAAAGGCCAAAGTGTTTGTCCACACCAGCCGCCGCAGTCCGCTCGCTGCCATCTCCTTGTCCCCTGCCCAAGGGCACGGCCTCGCGTGCCCAGGGTCTCAGGAGAAGATGCAACGCCCAGACCAGACAAGCCAAACCACTCTTGTGCACAGAGTGGGATTAAAAACCACTAGAACGGGGGGTTAGCCAGCATGGTGGGCCCAGCCAGGGTGACATCTCCGTCAAGGCAAGTGATGCCTCTGTCCTGCCTCTACAGCCAGCACGGGTGCCTTTTGCTCTCTATAAAATCCCTTCCTTTATTTAGTGCTGAAAAACAGGGTTTCGTCCCAGGTTTTCAGCCCTAAATAAAGGGGGGATTTTATAGACAGCCCAAATAAAATCAGCAGGCCGGCAGTGCCCGCAGCCGGCGGCTCGGGCTACTTTGTGCTCATTTGCTCCATCAGCGTTCGGCCCCTGGCAAGCAGCTTTCAGAGCAGGCTGTCACCCTGCACAATGGGCTGGCAGGCAGCAGCGGCAGCGCGGCCTCTAACCGTTTGCAGGCCCTTGGGTAAAACGTCACAGCCCCAGTTTTAAAGGACAGTCCCCTTCCCACCCCCTCCCCATAGCCCCAGAGGCAGGTTTGGAGATAAGGGTGGCTTTCCTTCTGCCAGGGCTGCCAGTTTTCCTTCATTTCTGCTCCCCCAGAAGTGTGAGTGATTACAGGTTGTCTGAGATACCAGTGGGGCGAGGGGCCTAGAGACCCGCCAACAGAGCAAGCCCTGCCAGCGTGTGAAATGGCTGGTCAGTGGGTGTCCCTGGTGGCAATGCCCCCACTTTGCTCTGAAAGCAAAGCTCGCCGCTGTTGAGGACTTGTCCTCGTTTGGCAAGCCCTTATTTGCTGTGAGTGACACAATTTTCTTGTGGAGAGGCGGCCCGACACGTTCTGGCTTTGAGCGTGCCATGTTGCTACTGGATATCAGCACACTAGCCAGAAGCTCCTGCTGGGTGACAGATTCCTCAGTTTTTGCCCGTGGAGAAAGCCTAGAAACACTACCAAGCATTCTGCAGCCGGGGTGCAGAAACCATCAAGACCAGCAGTAGATGCTCTCGTTATAATTGTTTCAGACATCTGCGTGTGTAGAAGCTCCCCAACCCTTTTCCCTCAGGCTGCCGCTCTTCCCTAGCTGCAACAGCTCATTTCTGTCCTCAAACAGGCTTTTTCTTTTTTTTTCCCCCAAGAAGGCCTCATCCAGGCGCCCAGAGGACAGCTTGCAGGATGCTGGTCCTGTGTGTGAGCCCCTGCCCAAGGAGCCGCCCGGGTGGAGAGGATCATCCCGGAGGACAGGCCAGACCCACGGTCACTTGTGGGATGTCCTCCACCCTGGCCAAACACGGACCAAGCTTTGCAGGCAGTAACGAGTAACAGGTTGTGCAGCCCCTGGCAAGGGTAGGGAAAAGCTCCTCCTTCCCCATGGTAAACCCGGCCTGACACTTGTGAGTTAGGGCTGTCACAGAGGCGTTCCAGGAAAAAAATGTAACTGAGGGAGAATGAACTCCAGCACTTTTTTTCTTTTTCTTTTTTCCTTTTTTCTCTTTTTGAGGGCTAATGCACAGAAAGCAACAGAGAACAAAATAGTTATTTAAGGTTTGTCTTCAGTGGTAATTTTCTTCACGCCATATGAGACAGTTGGGATTCTTCATTGTATTGCCTGCTAAAATCATGCTAAAACAGGCAAAATTAGCACCTTGTTTCCACCCAGCGTGCTGGACCTGGGTACCAAGAGCAGCTGCCTCTGGAGAGCTGCTGCAGACCATGGTAGTCTGCTGGGCTGTCCCTTGCCAAACCTTTGCTGACACCAGGGAGGTTTCATTTAGGTTTCTGTTGGTGGCTTTCTTCACGTATTGGTATGTTTTACATCTTAGCTGTAGAAATAATTCAAAAAAATGGAATTTTTGGTCTTGCTGCCTGCATGGAAGACCTCAAAACACTGAATTCTAAGGACACAAAAGCCATGAGGATTCAGGGCTTGTGTCCCCTTCACATTTTGGCGAGTTGCTCTCTGCGCTTGCGCAACCTGGCAGGGCCTTGGAGCAACTCAAAAATAAATAGGCACAGCTTAAAATAAATAAATAAAAAATAAAATAAAATAAAATAAAATAAAATAAAATAAAATAAAATAAAATAAAATAAAATAAAATAAAATAAAATAAAATAAAAATTAAAAAGCACGGAATGCCCACTGTGCTTTGCCGCTGCTGTGTCCCTGTGCCAGGGTCTCCCACCCGGGCGCAGGAGCCTCGCTGCGCGCGGCAGAGGTAAATACACAACCCAACTATGCGGGCGGCAGGGCAGCCTGACCCGCGCGCGACCCTTCGCCTGACCCAACGCTGGTCACTCTCACCGGCGCAGTTGTTTATCTTGCGACCCAGAGGCTCCAGCCCCAAGCCCCAGGTTGCCCGCGGGAGCCGGCTGCCAGCCCCAGCTGGGGACTGGCTGCCAGGGGGGCACAGGGGGGTCCATGCTGGAAAGGGAGCAGGGGGATTCCCAACCATGTGCAGCAGGGCTGGTGCCCCCCTGGGCAACGTCTTGTCCAAGGGAAAGGCTCAGGCTACTCCCCAAAATGCAGAATTACCTGCGTTGCCTATGGCAGGAGCTAGATCCCTGGTTGGATGCTGTGAAAGAAAGCTCTATCCAAATACATATATATACTTATATATATTTATAAATTTTATGTGTGTGTGTGTGTGTGTGTATATACATATATATAATTTTGATTGGCCATACCCATGAGAGAAAAGCAACTGCAATCCTGACAGCTGAATCCGTGCATGGGCCTCATCTCTGGCTTTGGCCAAGTGCCTGCCAAGGGGGCTTTTTTTCCCCCTTGTCCTCAGAATTCAGTGTTTGCGTCCCCTCTCAGCAGCGGGAGAGCCGCAGCGAGGTAGCCCGAGCCATCCCGGCGGTGCATGCCGAAACATGGGGTGATTTTTTGGTTATCATACGAGAGGGCGAAGGCGGGCGGGAGGGAGGGAGAAGGGGGATGCATCATTTCGGGAATGTCTGCTATCCCAGAAGTGACTGGAAACAACCCATCTGAAATATGCAGAGCCATTATCAGGCCCGGGCTTAAATAAACTTTACTGTCCATTCAGTGATCAACCTCCCTGGGAGCCGCTGGCTCCATCCATCACTGTCACCTTTTCAAAGTGACTGTGATGACAGTTCATGATCATTAACTAGTAATGGTGTGCTTTGCATTAAAAGGAGGGCACATCAAACAGGCAGGCTCGCAATGCGAGAGTTAACTGAATTATATAATAAACATTCTCTGACTAACCATATACAGATGGTGACAAAGGTGGAACAAAACGGCAGGCCCTGGGATGCACTGAGGAGCAGCGGGGGCCAGGGCTGGGAAGGGTTTCGGACGGTACCGGCTGCGCCGCCCGGCCGCCTCACAGGTTGGTATCAATGAGTAGTGATAAACGCGACGCTCCGTCTGTTATAACCAGAGCACTCACCGAAGCCATGGAAGCTGCTGGCAGCAAAGTTGCAGCAAGATTTCAGAGATCCGCTGCTAGGGAGTGTGTTTAACTTTGTCTCTTTGTGCTTTTTGCTCTCAAATCACATCAGGGCACAGCTTGGATGGGCGAGATTACAAACCCCGGGGCCGGGACCGTGAGGAGGGATCTTGCAATCGCTTTTCCTTGACATGTCCCGGCTCCGCAGGGATTCCCCGGGGGCCTGGACAGCTCGGCACCACTTCCTGCTGGCCTAACGCGCCAACTGCAAGCCCTGTGCACGCAGCTGCCCGCTCGCAGCCTCCACGGGCCTCTCCAGGGCGGCGGGAAGCGGGAGCCCCTGCTGCGGCACCTGCTGCCGGCCCCTCCTGGCCAAGACGCACCCAAAGGAAAAGGGACTTTTCAATCCATTCGCTAGCAAAGAAAGGCAACGTAAATCTCTTTGCAAGGTTTTATTTTATTATGCGTGTTCACTGGGACAAAAAGGGGGCTAGATTTTGCATCCATAAGTCGCATGTGAGCTAACGGAAAAAAATATATTTTAACTGGGACTTCACTGGGATCTGCTGGGCACTCGAGTCTTTTAAAGAAAGACCAACCCAAAGCCACTGCAGCAGAAGGGTCTCCTTCCCTACGAGGTTTAATTTTAGTCGCCCATTTTTTAACTGTGCAGTCAGAGAGACTTTTGTTTTCCATGTGATTTAGAAATTAAGACGAAACAGCCTTCACCTAAGGGTTCCCTTGAGTGCCCTTCCTCCCTCCGCCACCCCTCAGCAGCCCCTCACATGGGGCATTCTCCATCACACTCCAAACCCGTGTGATGGACACCAGCACCTCCTCTGTGCTTGCAGCTCCCTTGCTTTGTGCACCATGCAGCAGGGAGAATGTCCCATTGATCTGGTGCAGCTTCGTGCAAAGGCGTTAGGACTTCACATTTCCAAAAGAGCCCTTTTAGTGTGGGTCATTCAGTGTCAGTGCTTAAATTTAAGCACCCACAGCCTGACTTTGTGAGGTGCCCAGAGCTCCTGCTTGTGTTAAACCGGGACAGAGCTCCCCGACTCAGTGGGGACGAGATCACTTGTGGAAGCGACAGGCAGAAGGTCCCCAGTGCCACCATTAGCCCCGGGTGCGGGTAAAGGGGGAGTTGCCCAAGTGCTCCAAGCTGTGAACAGCTGGGGCATGTGCAGCACATTTGCTCCTGCTGCACTTTGTGCACGCGGAGGGAGCGCGGGGCGACGGGCAGCGCCAGCGCTGCCCACTCCTGCAGCCCTTCCTCCTGGGCACCAGTACACCAGCTCTGTCACCTTGGGACTCCTCTCATTCCCAGCCCTCTCGTGTCTGTCTTATGTTAGGGGTTCGGATCAAAGACCCTGCTTGATTTGGGTCTTGGATAGCGCTGCATATCTGACCAATCCCACACTCTATTTAATGGGAGTAGAAGACCAAAATAAACAGCTGTCAAAGTGCGGGGTGAAGCGCCACGTGAAATCAACAATTTAAATAAGGAAGCCCAGGTATGGCGTGCCCGCTCTGAGGGCTTAGCGCATGTGAGAACTGCTTGACTTTGCACACAGCTGTGCTCGACTGCTTTAAACTGCTGTGGAAGGAATGACAGTGTCCGAACAGCAGCAAGGCGACCAGGACACCCGCTGTCCTTCATCCCCTTCCTATTGTCCCACCAGCACCACAGCTGGGCTTCGTTGTCAGCCCGGCACAACATTTCTTCCCGGGAACATGTTGGGACACCAAGCATGTACCATCCTACGAGGAATGAAGGCCTTTCAGGAATCAGATAGGATGAAGAAGCCACATTATTTTCTCAGGAGATTTATATTGCCCGTGGGATGTTGCTTAACTGATCTTTCTTTCCCTGGTCCTTGGTCCTAAAACAATGTGGATGACAGAACAGAAAGGCCATGAGCTGCAGTTGGTTTATGATTTGTTCTTTTATACATGCAGATGTTTCACAAACGTTTAAAATAAAATTCAGCCCTGGGAACATAGTGGATGAGAGAGGCAGCAGGGCACAGTATTTCTGGGATCTATTCCTGGCTCCATCAGTCACGAGCCATGTCGTCTCGTACAAGCCACTTCACTATTATTTGGTGCTTCTGTTTCTTGCCCTTTTTTTCTGTTGCATTTCTTTAGATTGTGAGCACGTTGTGAGGCAGGAGCCTTCTCTTTGAAAATATTTGCACAAAGCCTGACATAATGAGCCGTAATGAGAACCCTCTGCGTGACTGCCTTGCAAATGAGATGCTTTTGTCTTTCAATATCAATATAGTTCTTCAGGCAGCCCTAAAACTGATACTGGATGAGAGCTGGTGGACTCAGATGTACTTAACACAAAAACAAACAAACAAACAAGAGCCAAGCTGTAGTGTAACATTAACCACATGTCCCATGCAGAGCCCTGACAGAGATTTTGCACTTATTCCTGAAGGCTTGTGCTGGGCTAAAGGTTACCATATGCTCTAGGAAGGCTTTGCAAACACCACCGAGTGGCCATGAAAGTTGGAAACTCAAAGTTACTTTTCAGTCAAAGGTGGTTAATTGCACCTTCTATAACCTGTTTGCCCAGGTATATAGAGCGTTTGACTGCTTGGTTACAGGGGATGTTAGCTTTTCTCCTCACACACCAATGACTAATTTTCTACATACCTTTTAAAAGAAAATACAAATAGAAGCGGTTTTCAAGCAGAACAGGATTTTTTTCTCCAGTCTGGCTTCTACTAACCTGTGTGAGCACTGGTCCAAAAGGGATCACCAAGAGCCATAGCAGCATAGCCCCTGTGGAGGCTGTGTTTACACCCACTAAGCATGTCTGTAGCTCTCCAAGGACGGAGAAAGCAGGCACGAGGGAAGTGTGGGGAGGCTGGCAAAGCAGCAGCAAGAAAGGGTCTGCATCCCCATATCATGTAACAAGCTACAAGCAACAGAGATGGAAAAGAAATATTTGCATTGGTCATGATCACCTAGATGGAGCAGTATTCAAGTCGAGTGATAAGTGTCATCCTCCCAGGCGTGGGTCAAGCTTCTGGAGTGCGGGAGATAGATGCTCCTCTGGGGGAAAGAGCCCTGACACACAGAAGTGGCAGAGACGGGGAATACTGAGCTCAAATGCAAAAATAAAGTGCTCATGAGACATGTATGGGACCTCACAGCAAAGTGCCATCTCAAGAAGGGAAATTGCAGACTACAGGAGGCAAAAGCCACTGGAAAGAAGTGTGGTGCAGAACTGAGAGGCAAGCTGGAACCAAGACAGTACTTACAGCCATAGTGCCAGTTACTCCATTATAGCCTAGGTTCAAAGGTTGCTGATTACTTAGATTCCTAGTGGAATCAGAGACCACATCAGAGACCACATCGGGACACCCCTGTCCCACCACCCCAGTAGCTCAATAATGCTCTGTCTGTCCTGGCATCTCAGCAAAGAGCTACTCCAAACCAACAGCTTCTTCAGAAATATTTCTCCCTGTCTACAATTCCTTTTTCCTTCACAAACAACCAGAAGATGGCAAAGTCCTTCCCCATTTGACTGGAGACATGAGGCATTCATAGGAAAATGGTTTGAGGGGGCGAATTTGTCCAAAGTTGTTTTATTGATCCAAAAACACAGGAGAAAACTGTGCAGGATACTCATGCTAAGCTTTGCCCGCATAGTGTGTGTAGTATAGTCTTGCAAATAAGAAAAGGGGAAGCAGAAGAAAATGTAAATACTGGAGGACAGAAGGAAAGTGTTGTGTGCCACGCACAGCTGCAAACTAGCAACCTGGGTTATCATTCCCAGATTTAGGAGAGTAGGTAGAAAATCATCATATTAAAAAAAAAACCCCACTTCTGAAAGGCAACAGACAGGAGGGTAAGCTCAAAGGGTAAGCTCAGTGGTGACTAGGAAGCAAGTCTGCTTAATATTATGACAGCAACCAAATTCCCCTTCCCTTATCCTATCCAAGGGCCAGAGATTTGTGTGTAAAACAGCTTTGGCCCATGGCCAAGCTGATATTTTATATATTTGCAGTCAGTAACATTGGCTTTCTGTCATATTTTGCTGCGCTACTCCACTGTTTGCTGAAGCCCCCTGGCCATGGGCCAATGCCTTTGCTTGACACGAACCACTTTTCGACATCGCACCTGGCCACGTGGATCAGCATTGTACTGAGAGAGGAGGAGAATGAAAGGTGCGACGTGAAACTGGTTTAATGCTCAAAGAATGAGAGTTGTCAACCCTTGCAGCATTCGCTTTTTTCTTTAATTTAGCCTGTTAGGTGAATACCCTGAGCACTTGTGTGTATATATCAAGTTTCTTCTATATCCCTGTAAGCAGTGCCGGCCCCGGTGCTTTCCCATTGCAACAAAAGCCGTCGTGTGCTGCACGTTGCATAAGAGCCGCTCCGTTTTACCCGTTCCAAGTGTTCTCGTCTGAGTCATCAAAGCATCCCATCTTCCTTCCTCTAAGTCAGGAACACAATCTAACTCTTTTAATAGTCTGCTCTGATGGCCATCGTAGCCACTCTTTATAGTCTTTCCCCAGAATGAGGATTCTCATTCCCATTAATCTCTGGTCTGGAGCTTTCCTTCATCCTGCTGACCTGAATCTTGAAGGTGAAGTTTTTGCATGGAGACATGGCACAGTGACACTAACATAGGAGCCTTGCTAGCACAGGGATAAAGACTGCGTAAAAATGGGGACCTGTCTGCTTTCCAAATGGGAACATTTCAAGCTGGCATTTACTAGGCCTGGGAAAATAAACCAAGGGAATTAGACAAGAGAAAATTATAAACTGTTGAAGTTCTGGAGTACTTCCAGGTATTCAAACAGGTAATAGATTTGTTTAAATATGTGGAAATAGTTTCAAAACGCCAACTTTTCTGCATTGTCTAGCTTCTCCTTTCTGGTTCAGTTCCAGTCTGGGGTGATGACTGGGAGAGGTTGCTTGACTGGGAGAGGTTACTTCATGCATGAGCTCAGAGAAAAGCACCTACGACAAAATACCAAAACCCCACACCATTTCAACAGGGAATTTTCACCTGGCACACGTCTAACTTTTACATGGCTTCTTGTTGTGGAAACCATTATATGGGAAACTTTGGGGAAATGGTTATATGAAACATCATCAAGGAATCATCCACAGAACTAAGCTAGCTAAATATAATACTTGCTCCTCTCCTTGTTGCCTGAATCCTTAAGCCTGTTGTGATCTTAATAACCCAAATGCAAATTTCAGTCAAAACAGCTCCAGTCAAGTAGGTGTCACAAAAGAGCACTGGTCCTACTGACTCCCGAAGCATCTCCGAAAGAAACCAACAGGGACCCAAGAAATTCAAAATATATAACGTAATTCCATATAAGATATAGCATGACAGCGTATTTGCTTCCCATAGAAAAGAAGACATTTTGAATCTACATGGATAACCCATTAAACTCCACACAGAGGTAATTGTAAAATGTATATATATAAATATTAAAATCTTTAAAACACTATTTTAATGTTTAAAAAAATATTCTTTTTGTCTGCAGCCCGGGCTAGGACAATAGCAATACTTACAATTACAGCTGTCTTCCTTTAAACATTTTATAAACATGGATGCACTAAAATTTCAGCACCTCTGGGATGCTGCAGATATTGCCCTCAATTCAGAGGGATGGGAAAATGAGGCAGATGGAAATTAATAATTATTCATGAGGGCTGTTACTTGGTTAGGAAGATGAAACAGATCTCCCAAATCTCAGTAGTCTTCACACACCTCAGACACTCCATCTCCCTTTATATTAATATAGATCTTGCAGCTGATTTGTGATCAGAATCTCATGTCCTATAGAACTGAAACTTGCACAGTTGCACTGGCTAAATTTAGTGAACTAATTCAACTCGAACTAACTAACTTCCACCAAGCTGAGGGAAAATACACAGCTGCATAAGGAGAACACACAGCTGCTCAAGAGGCAGGAAGAGGATGGACAGAGGAGGAGGGAGCCCAGCATCAGGGAGAGAGCTCACGGAAACCTGACCCCATTCCCGCAGCTGCTCAGAGAGCGGCTCCTGCCTCCAAACGCTGTGTAACAGAAGCTCTCCTAAGGTCAGCAGCACGTGGAGAGAGCAAATATTTCTCAATTGCTAATGATCCATTGACTCAATAAGCATCTGGCCTAAACATCTGACACACATTTAAAATTCCATCTATTTGCTAGAAAATATTCCTCGTTCATTGAATAACCAAAACCAAACAACAGTAAAAGAGATAACAAAATGCTCCTTTTCTTGCGTTCCTTTTCTTTCGGAGTCCCTTGTGATCGGCGGCAGGAGCTGTTTACCGTTGGCGTGAACCAAGGTGGGAGCAGCTCCGCCGCCGAGGCGCTTCGGCGGAGGCAGCTGAGCGCTCGCACGTCGCGCCGACGCCGCTCCCGCCCGCGCCCAGCGCTTGGCCGGCAGGCCTGATAACGGCCCTCCGGGAAGGGCTATTCCCAACAGCCATCACAGCCATCAGTGACTCAGGCTGCCGCACTCGCGGCCTGGAGGATGCGACGCCGCCAGCCCCACGGCACAGCCACCGCAGCCCGTCTCTAGCAGGCGACTTCTGCTCCTCATGAGAATTAGCATAAGTTACAGACCGACTTGACACCTGAGGCCTGGGCCATACACCAGCCCCGCAGGGTGCTGCGGCTCCGGTCATACACGAATCAACATTTAACACGGCATTAGAACGCTCTTCCAGTCTCACAGGCTTAGAAGTGCAAAGCGGGGAGGGGGGGTCCTGTACGTTTTTGTAGGTCACATTCAGCTGTATGTCTGGAGTTTTCCTCCTTGCCTGGATGACCCAGGACAAGGCCCTTACATCCCTTCACATCCCTTTCCCCTCTCTTCCATGGTCAATCCAGAAACATAGGCAGCCTGGCACAGGAATTGCTGCAGGCAGCATCCTTGTGGCGTGCAGCATGGTGGGGATGGAGAAGGAGCATGACCCAAGGCAGACTGCTATCATGCACTCCTTCAGCATTTTAATTTTGTTTTTCTTTCTCCTCCTCATTTCTGCCGTATGGAACTTCTCTGACATAACAGGACTGACTCTGTGTGTCTGCACTAGATTTAAAGGTCAGTGAGGTTCCTTATTTTCCAGGAAACGCTCTTCCTTCCTCTCCTTCTGTGATTGTTCCCACAGGTTTTAGAGTTTCTTGTTCAGGTTTTGTTTTTGTTTTTGTTTTCCCCCCTTCTGGGTTTGACCTTTGTTCAGCTGCTCTTTTAGCAGGCGTCTGGTGGGTCTCTGAGGAGATTTCAGCTCCAAGGAGCTGTACTCCAGCCCAGGGAGATGACTTGCTTGGGAAGACCGCAAGACTCCGAGCTTCAAGCACAGGCTCAGCCCATGCTTGGTTTTCATCTTTCTTACTCTACACAAAGATTTGCAGCTACCAAGACACTGCATGAGGGTTATTGCCTTTGTGAATTCATGAGTTCATTGCTGACCTTGCCAATTCCAAGGGAGGATGGCTACAAGAAATCCAAGGTGTTTTACAGATTTTAACATGGCATCCTTGAGTATTCAAGACTTCTGTTGAAGCGATAATGCCTTCCTTGCAATCCAGGCATCTCAAGGCTTTCCAGGAAACCTTTGGATCTATAGTCAAATAGATGGACAGATAGGTAGACAGACCGACAGACCGACAGACAGACAGATAGATAGATAGATAGATAGATAGATAGATAGATAGATAGATAGATAGATAGTTCACCACCACATAGGAAATACTTGATGTGTAGCAAACTCACCTTGATTCTGTGCTGAGTGGGTCCTGCATTAAGACCTCTCTCTGGGCAGAGATGAGACCACTGCAGAGCAGCAGTGCCTAACCTAGGGCCTCCAAGTCTCCTCCATCTTTCTAGCATGGTTCATTCAGCCCAGGACAGCTCCTGCCCTGCTTTCCTCAGGATCCCTCAAAGACAGGCCAGCCTTATAACAATACTGCCCTGCAGACTGGGCAGTATTGGTTGGACGGTCTGCTGTCTTTGCCATCCTGATAATAGATGTACCAAACTCTGTAAACGTATATCAGGTTGCCTAAAGGACTCATTTTGGAAGGCTTATCCAGAGCCTTATTGCTTGGATGGGTGGGAATGTTCTCTTAAATCTGTAGGCTATTTTTACTATCCTAAACCAGATTTATGAGGTCCCCAGCATTTTGCTAGGATGAGTATTTGCTTCCCTCCAAATGGTTGCACTGACCCAGTGCACAGCTCAAGCTTCCTGTGATGTGCTCCTGCACATCAGGGTGCAGGGTTTCACCTCTTCTGACCCATTCACCTCCAGCGTATTGCCAAAATGCTTATTAATGCTGATTATTTCTCCCCAAAATACTGCAAGGTCTTTTCTTGTGAACTGTTCCATTTCATGCCGTTTCTGGTACTGTGATTATTGTATTCTCCTTTTGGAGCATCTAGATTCTGCTCTTTCCTGATAATGCTTCCCAAGTGCAGGTCATCAGCACACTCCTACACTGATGCTGAGGGAAAATACTAATGAAACTTGCTCAGCAGATTTATTTTTATGAAACCTGGCTAGGAAAATTCCTTCAAATCTAGTACTTTTCTTCCTGATACATCACTATTGTTGTCTTATTAATAATTTCTTTACCTACATTACAGTTCTAATTACATTTCAACTTACATAACAATTTATCAGAATTTAAAATGTTATTAGAATAGAAATTAGAATCCTAAAAATGCTTAAAATTCTGAAAGATAAAACATCAACCTATTTAGCATCTATAAAATCAATTGTTATGAAAGAAAATTATCCTGGTAGTCTGTCATTACTGGTTTTAATAAATGTTTCTTTAAGTCTTCTTGTTCACTTAGCTGCATGTATTTAATTCCTTCCAAATCTGTCTTGATTTTCTTTTTTTAATCTAATCTGGACTAAGAAATACCTATTGTAATGCCATAACACTACCTTAATATAAGCACTTAATTTGCTCTTTGTTAATCACACTTTGTTAAGTCCCACTCGCAAATTCTATAGCCTGAACAGAAATATTTTCTAATAAAAATCATGTAAAATAATTTCCATGAGTGACTTTAGTTTTATGGGATGGAAATGTTGACAAAACTGCTTATTTCTGTAACTCTTACTGGTGTTACCAGTTTTAGCTTGGCCTTCATCAACCTTGTACTTGTACTCTTAATCTGAGTTCTCTAAGGCAAATACCTTTATATAAAACAAAAATCTTTATGACTCCATTAGAACATTTTAAATTCTAGTAACTCACATCCCTTAGTCTTAAATTCAACCTGCTAACAGATATAAAAAATACATCCTCCTTTACTTGCTGAATTAATTTTTCTCCTGTTAAAGAACAGACCTCAGATGAGCAATGTCTAACCTAGAGCCTCCAGATATTTGCTCATGACTGCCTGCCCCCCTTTTCCTAAAAATCCTCTAAATACAGATTTTATATATATACATATATAAGCAAATGCCAGATGAAATTTCTCCTTAGAAACAGAGAGAGATGTAACTTTTTAATGTCACTGGATTGATGCGATGCTGATCTCCACTGATGCTCTCTCCAGAACAAGGGCACACATTAAATTCTCACTGCTGGGTGGAAGGTTTTTATAAAATAATTAATACACCTACATTCTCTTTCCAAAAGAAGGAGTAAAATGTCTTTATTTTGGAGATGCATCCCGTATTGGAGGTGTTCCCCCTTTAATCCACTCAACGTTTGAAACCCACCCCACGCTGCCGCTTCAGCACTTGCTGTACTGGACGGGTGCGGGCCTGCCCTTGGTCCCCATGGATGGGCAGCCCCGGCAGCAGCACTTCGCCTTCGAGGTGCCTACAGACGTGCACGGTGTGCCCTCCACGGCACGAGGGAGGGCTCCAAAACACAGGCATCTCGGATGACAGGAGTGTGCAAAACTGGCAGGAGGACAATGCTGAGAGAATACAAATATAAGCCCTGTGGGGATGAAAAAAAAAATAGGAAACATCGTCTAATTTTCATGTTCTGTTCTCATGTAAAGCTGGTTACTTTGAAGAGAGGACTCCACAGTCCTGTTGCCTGCTGAGATACAACTTTCCTCTCCGTCAAATTGTCCTCAGTGGGATACTGCTACAGCTATGCATTTTCCGTATTTCCTTAAGGTGCAGATAGGCTCGAGGGGTTCTACCGATACATCTTACGGACAAACTGCAGCAAGAGAAAACTCTTATTTCCATCTTCTTCAATCAGATCTACTGCCGGAGCCTCACTGGAAACGAAAGACAGAGAAGCTGCAGCATCCGAGAACAACACTCCAAACCAGGATTTATCCAGTGTTTCCACAAGCAGCTCTGTTAAACTAATAAAACCTGCCTGACCACGGCACCGCAGAGCCCCACACAACCCATCACTCCATGAGTTGGCACCAATCCACCTTCCTGGCAGCCCAGCGCAAAGCGCCAGCTCCAGACTCCCCATCAGGGCAAGTGGGTGGCCAAGGCTGCTCAGGGACGATCTCCAACCCCGCGGGTTTTCCACACCGACCTCACCACAGCTCAGGCGGCGCTTGGAGATGCACACCCACATGCCCTGATTTGGCCACCAATACTCAGCACAGAGGACCCTTAAGAAGAGCGTCTCCAGCACATGGAGGGAGGTGATTCCGCCCCTCTACTCAGCCCTGCTGAGGCCACACCTCGAGCACTGTGTGCTGTTCTGGGCTCCCCAGCGCAGGAGGGTTGTGGAGCTGCTGGAGAGAGTCCAGCGCAGGGCTACAAAGATGATTAGGGCCCTGGAACATCTGCCCTATGAGGAAAGGCTGAGAGAGCTGGGCCTCTTCAGCCTGGAGAAGAGAAGGCTGAGAGGGGACCTGATTAACGTATATAAATATCTCAAGAGAGGGAGTGAGGAGGATGGGTCCGACCTCTCCTCAGTGGTGGCCAGTGATAGAACTAGAGGAAACGGCCACAAATTGAGGCACCAAAAGTTCCACAGGAACTTGCGAAGGAATTTCTTAACAGTGAGGGTGACAGAGCCCTGGAACAGGCTGCCCAGAGAGGTGGTGGAGTCTCCTTCTCTGGAGATCGTCAAAACCCGCCTGGACATCACCCTGTGCCACATGCTCTAGGGGACCCTGCGTGTGCAGGGGGGGTTGGACTAGATGACCTCTATAGGTCCCTTCCAACCTTAAGCATTCTATGATTCTATGATTCTATGACCCACCACCCTTGCAAAGCGAGGGCAACTGGGGACACCAAGCCAGAGGGCTCTGCTGTCTTCCTCGGGGTGCTCCACACCTCTGGAAATCAGCACAGGAGATGGGTGCCACGGGCACGAATGGGCCTTTCTCCTGCACTCACCTGGGGACACTGGCCTCATTGTCAAGGCACCCGCAGGAGCAAGGCTGGGCGACTGCAGGGCCAGCGGAGCAGCTGGGGCCCTTCTTCCCCCAGCACCATCAGGGTTGTGGCTCCCAACCCGCCGGCGCATAAAAGGATTAGCCGCCCTCCCCCGCCAAGCAGGTGAGGCGAAACCCTTTCCAACTCCCTACATGGCGGTTTACAAGTAAAACACTCGGATAAAGGTGGCTATTGTTACTGGGCAGCAGCCATGCTGGCTGCGGAGGCAGATCAGCAGGTTGCCCTTTGTCGGAGGATTAGTGGAGCCCTATTGTTTCACTGTTTATTTATCAATTTGCATTTGGAAAACGGGGCAGGTATCTGAGCAGGGCCCGTGTTCTCCACACACTGTGTTTTCCTCCCAGTGCCCCCTGCCAGAAGTTGTCACTGGGCGGCTTTAACAGACCAGAAATTGCGGAAAACCCAGACGCCCCCCAGGAGCGCCACAGCACACACAGCAATGGGGCGTTCGTGGGTCTTGCGGCTCACAGTGACTGCTCAGTCGCTGTGCACCGCGTAGAGCAAAGAGCAGGCACACGGCCCGGCTTTCCCCTTCGCCCTGGGGAGTCTGGGTCAACGCCCCGATCTCCCCCTGGGCGCATTGGCTGCAGCTGCTAAGCACGGGGCTGCAGCAGCAAGGCCATGGCCGGTCGTCCTGCTGTGGATGCCAAGGCCTCTGCCTCAGGCATTGCCACATCTTGCCCTGCTTCCATGTGTCCCGTGTTCAAAGCCCCAGAGAGGATTCCCCCAACTTCCCCAGAACCCAGCTTTTCCTTTCACCGAGGAGGAATATGACGAGGAAACCCCACGAACCTCGGAGGTTCACCCCAGGACAGCGGTTCTCAGCACCTCACTCAGCACCTGTGACCCCTCACTGGGGGAGGCTGTGCTGGGTGCTCGGCAGCCATGGGAAGCCTCGTAAATGAGTGTTTATTATCGCAGCTACGAGCTCGCTCGCTGCCCGCCACGGGGGCTCCTCACCTAGGTTCAGACTGAGGGAAGAGATTTCACCCTGTGCATGTGGGAGACAGCAGCTCCTTCCACCTGGGTTCATTGCAGCAGGAGCCCGCTCTGGCCATTTGGCAGACCACAGCTGCTCGCTTGGATTAGGTAGGAATTCCTCCACCCAGGGAACAGGGACGGTTTGGAAGGTAGGTGGGAGACCAGAGTTTTTAATTAAGGCGACACGAGCACATTTGCACTCTGGTGCAGCCACACACCTTGTTTTTCATAAGACGGTGATTTAGGAAGCTATTCTTCATATCATAATAATAAAACCCAAACCAGTTTAAAACACCAACAAGCATCCAGCTGCACCAGATTACTTCCATACTCCCACAGGACCCAGCAGGGAAATCTAGCATGCATTTTACAACCGTGTGATTGATTTACATGGAGCAGCATACAGGTATTGGTTTTGACCTGCAAAACCCCTGTATGGTGTGGGGCCTGCACGTTCAAAAGCCTCCTCGCAGCCCATGCTATACAGCCACAGCTGCGCCCGAGCAGGACCTCTGCTCCCACGAGGGGAGGAGCAATGCAGGGAGTTTGCTGTGGTTCTGCAACGCCTTCCTCTCACCCATTCCTTTATTATTAGTATTATTTCTTTCCTCCAAGTAATTCTTGATTGGTGGCTGTTGGGCATCTCGCACGGGCAGTTCGTTTATTCTGGTCATGGGGGACTCTGGTGGGACACGCTGTAAAGGTGCTGAAGTGCAGCCCCTGCTGCTGGCTTATTGCAGATACTCTGATTCATGGTCCAAGAAAGGAGCCCGTGAGCGGCCTTGATGGAGAATGTGAGTTTACGAAATACCAAGGAGCACAAAAAGCAAGCGCCAGGCTATCTGTCCTGAGGAACGCGTGCACACGTTGAATCACGGACACTTTGCAACGAGAAGGGAGAGAGATGCTTCCAACGCTGGGGACAAACTGTCCTACAAAGCCTACGTTTTACACTGGGATTAGCACCAGCAGCAATAACATTGCAGGGGAGGTGGATAAGGATTGCAACAATAAACCTTTGCAACTGGCCTGCTCCGCAATCCCCCCAATTAGCAACAACAAAATGTTGCTAGTTGATAAACTGGTGCTATTGACATTTCAATAAATTTGAGAGAGTACACAAAAACCCACGGGCTAACCTCTTTGATAACATTTAGGCTGAATATTCTCTAGTGCAATAGTTTTCAATCAGCAGTCCTTGAGATCTGCTTTGAAGATATGTTGAAGATAGCTAAAAAAGAAGGCCGGCAGGCGGCCTACACTTAAATTCATAATATAGCCCTGGACGTTTTTGGTGACCAGGAGGGAAAGCGTATGTGAAATTGCAAGCAAGGGCTCTAGAATGACGGATAGGGAAAAGATTTCTCCCTCTTCTTTTTTTCAAGTGAGAAAACTCATGGCTAGGTCTTCATCTCCAAGGGCTGCTAACCTCCAGCTGCTGCCTGGGGCTGTGGCTTTTTTGCAGGATTTGGACTAACATCATGGGCCACCAACACGCCTGCAACACTTCTAACTCTGTCCTGCACCTGGCTGCAACAAGCTGCAAGTCTGCTCAGCGCAGGCCTGCAAAGGCCTTGGTCATCTTTCCAGTCAGCCCCAGCTCAGCCGTCTAAAATAAAGGAGCAAGTGCATCTTGCCGGGGCAGCAGTCCGCACCGGGCGCGGGTCGCCAAACGCCAGCGCTGCGAGGCAGCCCCGGGGCAGCAAGGCAATGGCACCAGCTATGGCAGTGCCGTGCAGGGGTCGCCCTCGGCGGGAGGCAGTGGTGCCCGTGCACGCCGTGGCTCGAGGCTTCCCGGGACATGGCCCGGCTTCGCTGGCGCTGCTGTCCCCTGCGGCTGGGAGGGCAGGAACCAGCACCGTGCTTTGATCCCACAAGATGCTCCACCAATGCATGGCCGAGGGGGCTGAGGTGCCCCTGTGCAGACAGCGGCCCGTGCCGGGAGCAGCAACGAGGTGCAGTTCCCATGCTGCGGACACACCAGGCTGCCAGGCATGGCTGAGCGTGATCCCTGTGAACACGATTGAGTAAGCGTATACAGCAAGACTTGATCCACGAAGAACAGCAGGGAAAAGCCAACGGCTCAGGCTCAGGATTGGGGTTTGCTCCTCATCCAGCCAGCAACTGCCCCACGATCTTCTGGGGCTGTCAGTATTGAAGCAGGTTTATTTTTCTATACACTGGATCGTCACCAGGTCCTTAGCCTAATCAGTACCTTGCTCTCACAACCTCTCTCTCACAGAATTTAAATGAGGAAATAGAAATTAGCACAGGTTCATGGGAGGCAAGCTTTGGGCAGGGATCATGTTCTGTCCCTTTAGCCGTTCTGTGTGGAGGCACATGGGTCCCTACAGGACTTCTGCACAGAAACTGCTAATCGTTCCAGGGGTATCTTTTATCATCACACCTCAGATTCTCTTTCCAAACCCTGTCAAAATGGTTCGCTGCATGAATGAGGCTTTCTGAACCAGCAATTGGTTGAAATGAAGATGATTTCCATGCTAACTCCAAAAACATCTGCAGGTAAATCTTACAAAATGCCAACAGCAGAATGGTTTAAGAAAAATGAGGGGTTTGGAGTTCTGGTGGGTTTTTTTTGAGTTTTACAATATGTAGAACAGAAAGAGGCTGTTGAAATAATCAAAATATTCACATAAAAATGATCAAAAAGCTTCCAATATGCATGAAGTTTTCTGACAGATATCCCAATTTGAAAATGATGGGAATAGTCCAATACATTAGCAAAATGGACTCTTAATTCCCTTCTGGAGCCTAAACACACTACAATGACAATAAAGAGAAGAACACATAAAAAACCACAGTGTTCTCTTCATAAAGCGTTGAGGCATGAGACCTAAGGAGAACACTGGGCAGGGGCTCTGCTGCTCCAGAGATGCTAACAGGACCAAATAGCAACCCCACTATCAAAAATACCACCCTACCAGATGACCAGAGCAGTTTGTGGTCAAGGCTAAATGGGCACCAGTGCAGCAGCTAAAATAACTTCATCCCAGGCAAATATGCTAGAGACTACCGGGCCTACTGTCTAAAGACAAACAGATAGAGTGAATTGATAATACGGGGGTCAACAATCACTTCGGATATAAAACATTTCACCGAAAGCAGACCGGCTCATGCCACAGTGACTTTTATTGCAGAAATCAGTAGGCCAGCAAGGCTGTTCATAATCATCGCAGCACCCAAGTGCCTCGTCCTTAGCCCAGCTACCATGGGGCTGAAATGGAAGCATTGTAACTAATTAGGGCTAATAAGCAAACAAGCATTAGAAGTGCTAACAAGGGATGGTGGATGGGCCCTGCTTTTCATTTTATTACTGATCTGTAGTAAGTGTTATTATCCTCATAGAATAACATTGCATTATGAAACGCACGCGAACAGCATTAAAGCTGTAGATAATGCAGTGCTCGCCAGTGGCAGCAAACAGTGAACAGAGCGAAAGAATCATTGCTGAAATGCCTGATAGCCATTAGCATCAACAGAGTTACGGGCAGCACAGGGGCCAATATACTGCAGTGTAAATAACAGGAATTCGCTCCGACCCAGGGATCCAGGGAATCGATTGGATGTTCAATTTCTTTCCATTTTCCAAAAGAGGCTAAATACACACACTTAATTGCAATTGATCTGTGGCTGAATTAGGTTCCCGAGTCTTAGATATTTCAATTTTCTTTAGCCAATAGATTTCTTGGACACTTCCCTCTTTTATAATACAAACAGCTGCAACTAATCATTTTTTCATTATGGTTTTCAATGTCTATTTTGTTTTTTTACACAACTCTATTTAAACAACAAAAATGTAACAGAACTACTTCCACTCACTATAAGAATGTTTTTGGTTTTTTTTTTCCCCGAAGAGCGGTGAAACCAGGAAGGATCCCAGATACTGTGAGGACAACGTGGTTATTCTAAACTATAGCTAGAAAAAGGACAAGGGTTGGAGGAGAGAGAAAACAAAATGTTGTAAAGGAGCTTGCAAGACAGGAAAAGAATTCATCTTTGCCCACTTTTTATTTCCACTCACTGTAACCAGATAGCATGAAAATTCTGGACCCATTTTATGACTGCATACTTATTTACAGCAATCATTTCTTCAGCTTTGCAAGCCAAAAAGAAATGAAACCTTGAAGTACAACCAAAATAATGGGCTGTGAGTTCGAGAATATCACATCGCAAACACGCATTTTCCACCTCTCAGGAAGAAAGATAACAAGAGCTCAATCTAGGAGGACAGGAACATCCTATTGCACCTATAGGTAACCACCAAGCTGTCCTGAGCCAGCGCCACCAGTAACACAGCGCGGCAGATCAAAATGCACACAAATCACTTTACTGCCCTGTGCAAGCTGAACGCAGGACACTCCACCGAATTATTAAACAAGCCGTTCTGATAACCCAGGACGCTGGATGCAGCTCGGGCTGCAGCAGCCGAGCGGAGGATGTCAGGTTTCCTGCGGTGCCTCCCTTCAGCAAGGGCACGGGTAGGAGAGCCAGCGCGGCACCGTCTCTTCCACAGGTACGTTCCTCTCCAGAGGACAGCTTAAAATATATATATTAGTGAAGAACAAAAATAAGAGCATAGAACAGCGAGTCCTGCTGGGGAATAGGGTTTTAATGAACACACAGAGCAGCTAGGTGACATCTTTATCAGCCCTCATAAACCTTGATTGAACACACAGCGATAAGGCCTGTTTAAACTGTCATCCTCGCGATAACGTGCGCAGAGACAGCGCGGGCCTTAGCAACGCCCTGGGCAGGAGAGGCCCTTGCAGCGGCGCCGGCACCGCTCGGCAAGGCAGCGGCCCGAGGCTGGGGCGGCCGGCGCGGCCTCCTCGGGCCCGGCCGCCTGGAGCCTGGCGAGGCGTCTAGGGGAGACGCCCGCCGGGAGGGACCTTCAGCACCTCGGTCTGCGAACACGGGCAACCCTGTCCGTGTGCTTCAGAAGGGGTCAAGGCAACCTGCTCTCCGGGGCTTTCCTTTCTGCCTTCTCCCAGGAGCACTTCAATGACGTGCGGAACATCCAGCACGAGGAAGCGAGTGATGGTCCAAGGCCAGAATCAGCAAGGAAGCCAGCAGTGACATGACCATGTAGCAGATGTCGTCCTGGCCCTCCGGGATCGTTCCTTCAAGAAAGTGTTTAAGCATCTTAGTTTCTAGGCACCTCCTAGACACGTGCTGGCAAGCACACGGCTCGTTAGCAAGGACTTAATTTTGCTACTTCTTATATATTAATTTCTGGCTTTAAAAGACCCAAAGCTTAGACTTGAACTTTTATGGCCATTCCCAGAATGGTTCGACCCTCACTTCAATGCTTGCAGCGACACCCACTGGTAGCGGCAGGTTGAGTCCCACAGAGTCACTCCGACCACTGCAATACAGCAGGCAAATAAACCCCAGGCGCTGCCTCATGCCCCACGGCACCGCCAAAAAGCTGATGTTTTGTCAGCTCACCTAACATTACAACTTCATAACGCGTTAGCTATATATCTCTTCTATCAATAAGCTTATTTAAATATCAACAGAAAATTAATCATTACAACTAATAAAATATTTTGGATTCGTACACATGCAGTAATTAAATTTGAAATTTGCACTGCTTGAGAATTGGAAGAAAATTATTCACTTGAAGCCCCTTTGATCTTTGCCCCCTCGCAGCAGTGAGTCCCAGTCCTTCATTAGAGTTTTCCGCTAGGAAGAGGAAAGGGAACACTAAGCTGAACTGCTGGTACCGGGCAATGCTTTTTAGCTACTCGGGAGCGCCAGGGGTTTTTGCTTTGGGGCTTTGGGGGGCTTCTTTTCACACACAAGCAAGTTCCTTCTAGAAGCTCAAGTATCGTTTTTCTCTTTTACACATAGTGAGGAAGGGAAACAGAATTTGGTGACTTGATTGAGGACTCAGAGGAAAACCATAAAAACTTAAGTCTAAGAAACTCCACTAACGGCCTCAATTAGGAAACCACCCATCTCACAGGTTTATTAATGTAACTGCCTTAACGCCTGGAGGCTTTCCATGTTTAAACAAAACAGTCTAGAGCTAAGCTGGTACACAACGCACAGCCAAAATACGCTAGTTACAAAAGATGGTCATGAAAAGAGAAGGCTTGTTTTGAAGTTGACTGTAACTTGTTAACTTGGAAAGGGTTGAGGGATCTTTCAGAAATACTTGCAGTAAAAAGAACTACAATTACTTTTTGCCTGCTCTGTGGCATGAGCCCCAAGCCGAGGGCTCCTGGCTGTGAAGCAGCAAGGTGTGTTTGCTGACCCACGGCCATTAAAAGCCTTTCAGTCAGCTTTGCTTTCCTTCCCACTTCTAAGGCCACTAACGCTCTCTCCAGCGGAGGGGGCAGGAACGGAACTGTTATATTCATGGAAAACCAGTTTATACAGGACTTCCCGCAGGGCAGAAAAAAAGAAATGTTATCCAATGCATTCCCAGCCCAACTTCCTCCCAAAGTGAAAAATCCTTCCCTCTGATAAGTAGGTTGTGTCAGACAGGCCGCATTGCTCTCCCGGACAAAGAAGGGCCCTCCCTGGCCAGCGCCGGGCCCGGCAGCACGCCCGGCAGAGCCGCGCTGCCCTCCACAGTGCCCGCCCTCCTGGTGCGGGGCATGCGGCTCCGCTTGGCTCTGCCCCATGCAACAAGGCAAAAGGGAGCCGTGCACAAGCACAGTCACTGCGGGCAATGTCACCAAAGGTCCAGCACCATCTCTAGGCAGGCGCATCTCGCCAGGGACAGAAAGGCTAGTGACCCTCCTTAATGCTCTGGATCAAGGTCTTCTTTTTTCCCTCGGATGCCCTCGATGGTCTCCCTTGCTGCATATAGGTACTTTGCAGTAAAGTAAGACAGGCCTGTCCATCTCTCTTCTTCCCTCTGACATTCTTCCCGCATAGGGACGGCTTTTAGAAAGCGAGACACAGGGCAGTATTTCTACCCTCCAGAGGCTCAGTGAGAACTTCCCCTTTCCGTGAGCAGTGTTTCTGATGGGCAGCTGCTCGGGACCGCGGAGCCTGCGGAGGAAGAGGCGGCTGCTGCCGAGCACCCCTCACACTGCCCCTCGCAGCCCGACCGGTGGCCCCGCTGGGCTCACATAGAGCCTCGAGCCACCCGTGCTGGTGCAGCGCTCTCGCCCCAACAGCTACTGCCAAGCACGAGGAGCTGTGACTGGCACCTGCCAGATGCTGGCCCACATCTTCCCCCGCCACCCCCTAAAGAAAGAAGGATTTGGCAGCCACCAGGCCTCCCCTATCAATGTCATTACGGGTGTTTGAACTAGCTAGCTTACTAATTCAGTAGGTGTGTATTACAAAACTACTTAGGCTAATTTGGTGGCCCCCAAAATATGTAACTAAGTTCTGTCAGTAGAGTTGATTCTGGAAGTAACGCTTCCATAACTTTTCTCTTCAAATGACACATCCCTTGTGGAAGGAATACAGCCCACATTGGATAATGAAAGATGGACAGAAAGAAAAATCAACAACAGAGAGTAAAGTCCTCTCCTTGTTCTGAAAAGTCAGGAAAAGAAGGAAACTCAAGCCCTCCTATGACCTTGCAAGCGCACCTCTTGGAGGGCCTTCCAGGGCAGACCGATGGCAAGGAAAGCCAAGCGCGGGATACACGGGGCTGCTCTCAGCCAACCCTGCCTGCAAACAGCACTTATGGGATCCTCGGGGCTGAGTGAAAACGGGTCAGCTGGAAATGAGGCAAAGCAGGGAAATCCCAAGGCATGCAGGAAGGCAAAAGGTACATCTCCTATTAAAGATGTAAAGACTACATCTCTTCTCGTCCAGACTTTGTTTGCTTTTCTTCCTCCTCCCTCTACATACATACAGAATTATCTGTCCAAAGTTGAGAAACTCCTGCAAAAACAAAACTCTTTTAGCATCAGCCACTAACTTTTCCTGGAGCGTTCAGCACATTTGCCCAATCTTGGGCCACGGTTTGACTCATAGCAGGTGAAGTGTAAAATTAAATGTCCCAGTACCCTAGTCTTGTTCATGAAGACAAGTTTTTCAATATCCAATTCGTTTCCATTCTACTGCCTGTGCAGCGAGGTCAACTCAGGACAAGTAGATGCCCAGAGGGCTTGGCCCACTCCACTCTACTTGGCTGCAACACTTCAAAGGTGTAAGTGGCCTCCAACTACTGTCTGCTGCAGGGCAAGCCCCTCAACAGGTAATCACCAAGCAGCATTTGATCTGCAGTAGATTTTACACCACTGCCTTTTTGCAGGCACTCACAGTAAATGCAAGGTGAGATCACTTAACCTCTTTACATCATTGTGTGCTCAGGGGCAAAGAGAGCTCTACTATGCAGAAGAGCAGGTCCATCATGACCTAATTGGGCACCGGCTTGCAGCTCCCCCACCTTCCTAGTTTTACATGCAGAGCAGTTCCAGTGCAGGTCGGGGACACTCCGTTTTGGCCTTTGGTGTGTGGGGACCTCTCCAGAGTGGTGGGGCACGGAAGACAAGGGAGATGGCGGAACTACAACACGACTCAATGAATTCATGGGACAGAATGCGCAGACAGCGTGCAGAAGAAGGGATAGATGAACTTAAAAGTCTCTTTGAGGCATAAGTGTGCTCACAAATGGATTTTCCTCTTTAGTGTCTCACCTCAAATTTCCTGAGAATTAGGCTTAAGAATGCAGGAAGGGTTTTAGGCTTGCCCATCTTCTTACTCTAACACATTTTTCTCTGACAACGAGATGAGAAGTCCACTTGCTTTCAAACACCATGGCCTCCATATGAAACAGTGGTAGAAAACATTCTCAGCGAGTAACTGTTACATGAAGGTCCCTCAGACTTAAAATCAGAATCACCTGACTACACCAAGAATAATATGAATTAGGTGCTTTAAGTGCCTTGTGCTGTAGGTTAGGCAAATACAGTCAAAAGCCTTGGGCTTGATGCTTTGAACTAAGGTGATAAGAGAAACAGCTTAGCTAAGCCCAGGCGCTAGGAAAAGCCGTTTTGTCTGCATAGATCTGAAGTGGTCTTTGTTGTACAGGTCTCATCACAAAGGAGGAAGAAAGGAAGAATGGCGGCATTGTGCTTCAGAGGCAGCGTATGGAACACACGCATTAGGACGTGCGTGCTGTAGAATTGCTATTTGTTTTATATGGCGTTCACACAGAGTATCACAAGACACCTACAATCCATATAAACAGTAGGGATTACAAAGGCTTAGTAGGAAGAGGATTACTTGGAAAGTGGTTTCGAATTTACTTTATACGAAGAGGCAGAACTCTTGCATACTTCTCCGTGAGGGCAGCAAGAAGCCTGATAATAACACAACCCCTCTCTATGCAAACAAGCCACACTCATGCAAGTGACCCTACAGAAGAGAGCAAACTCCTGCGGGCCAAAGAGGGTGGCTTTAAGTGGGCTAAACACACTGCAGTAGAAGAGAGTTAACTTCCAGCCAACCAAGCTTTTTGGGAAATACCTTAAGGTGTCATCAAAACTGAACTTGAGGCACGGTGGCCTTGAAAATTTTGGACATCTTATAAAAACCAAACAAGCTAAAAATAAAGATAAACAACAAAAAGCATTTACTTCTTTCTACCTGATCTTCCTCATATTGCTGAGAGCAACTGCAGCTACACCAGAAGCAGCACTTCTACCTTTGCCTTGGCAGCCACAAACTTTCTTACACTGCCAATATTGAGAAACAAAGGCCGTTGATAAAGCAGTGTGAAATTTCACTAAGACTGAATTCTGGAATTTCCCCGGTTCATATATGCAATTAAGGCAGACACAAGGATAGGGCCCCACTGTACTAAGGCCAGGGCACTGTGCCAGTCTCAGTGTAATGGAGGTTAATATCACTGAGGCAAGGAAAGAACTGCCTCGGGAAGGAAGGGACATAAAGTTCTGGTATTAAACAGATTCGTAGAAAGAAGTGAAATGAAGAATTCGAGCGGTTAAAGAAGGACTGAAGAGATGAAACAAAATGAGACGAGAAACAGAAAATGACAGGAACTGCAGACACGAGGCTGAGGAAGCTCCTTTGTTAATTCACTGAGCCAGGGAAGAGCTTCCCGTCTGCCTCTGGGCCAGCCTGAAAGACTTAACTTTCTATCTGTGCAACATGACTTTGATACCAGCTTGCAAGCAAGCTTGCTGTGGGCAGCCTTGAGGACCTGGACATTCCTTCTAGCAACTACGCTGAGAGGGTTCAAAGCCTGTTTAGTCACAAGCTGTGGTGCTATGGGGTGGAAAACATTAATGAGCTCCAGACATCTAGGGAGGCTGTAGTCCTCACCAAGAGCATGGGGGACTCTCATACAAGAATTCTTTTCCCTACTCACTGGACAAGCTCTCTCGGAGTCGGTCTGCCTCAACTGCACACTTTTGAGAGCAAGCTAAATGAATATTTTCAGCTAGAGCTAAAGGTAAACACTCCACTGGAACTTTGCCCTGATCAATAGTAGCAATGTTCATGTCACATGAGAGTCAGAGGATGGAATATGGGTGCTTACTGCAGTCAGCAAATAGGCTAATTACACTTAGCCTGCTTGAAGAAGGGGACAAGTGAGGTCTGGTCCACCCACATATTAATGCAATCATTACTGTCCTTATCCCTTATTTGCTTTGCGCTTATATTAGCAAAAAAAATAAAAAAAAGCCACAAATAGAGGCTGCTACTGCCCCCTGGCGGATGCCAGGTGTCACCAGCTCAATGATCTCCTATTCCGGGTTAGAAGACAACGCTGTGAAACTCCCTGCCGTGGTGTGCACGACGACTGGATGTCAGTAATTTTCCTAGGCGAATTTTCCTGATTTTCAATTTTAAAAAGAAATTATAATTTTTATACTAGATTATCTAGGGCAGTCAGTCAAGCCTCCGTAAATCTTAACTATAGTGTGTTTTGCTCTAAATTTTATGATTTGAAATCTTGCAATGAACGTCAGGAATTTTATTCCAGTTATCAACTAGTGGTTCTAGCATGGCTTAAACCATTCCAGCGTATTGTGACGCTACTCTGAAGGGAGCTTTTTAAAAGAAAATTCGAACATCGCGAAGACCTGGACAAACTCCTCTCATTCACTGCAAAGAGAACACAGCATTTAAACCCCTTAGGTAGCCATCAGCCAGAAACTTCCCACAAAGACAAGTAATATACCTGCCAGTAGAGAGGCTTCGTCCTTTAAAACAAGAACTTTCCAGTGCATGCTGCTTTGCTTACTTGAAAAGGGCTGCTAAAAGATCTGACAACAAGACCTTCAACAGCATTGTTCCTACCTAGCTGAACTTACCTTTCCACATCGCAGGAGAACAAGCCTGAAGAGGAAGGCTGCCTCTTCATCTTCCAACAGAAGTGCTTCTGCCTCTTCCCCGAATAAAACAGAGCACACCTGAGCCACCACCACAGCGTGACTGACGGAAATTTCCTTGACAGCCTCTTATCATCCCTGCCTCCAACAGAGGCCACGTACAGGATACGGCTGTATCTAACTAACTGTAGCTAGCTTGCTTCCGGGGCTGATGAAGTTTTCTCAAAATTTCTCAAAGTTCAGTATTTTGAACTCTCAAAATGCAGTATTGAACAGCAGCAAATCAACAGTGGCTTCTACTGTGACCAGCATTAGGGGGAGAAACACTTAATGCCCTAAAGGCCACAGAGACCAAGTTTTATGCCGATGCACTAAAGCTGTTACCATCATTTTCAACAGCACAGGTAGACAGAAGCACGTGAATGACTTGGAAGTCACAAAGTAAAGAACAAGTGGTTAATACTTAAAACAGTTTTTAAAATTTTTTTCAAATATAGAAAAAAATCACTAAAAACTTTATGTTTTCATATATATCTGTCATATAAACCAAAGCTAAGAGTTTCCCTACCACCACCTTGCAGCATGCATCCACTCGAGGCAATCTGAGTGAAACGGAAGATCTAATGGGTCCGTTACTCCCTCAGCTACCGCATTTCCCTTGGTGAAAATGTCTCAATAAGTATATGGTTAGCAGTAGCTTCCCAAAAACCGGAGACCACTATTCTGTCTCATTTGGAAAGGGGATCATTTATAAATCAAGCTGCAGACAGGTCAAATAACTGATTCATTAGCACTCCAAAAGACAGCGTAGGAACAGTATGATTTCATGTCAAAAGAGAATATTATTAATCTCAGCTTACTTTGCAAGTCTTTGCTTGCTTCTGTAAGATGAGCGGTAATGCAGTTTCCACAGCGATGTGGCTGATTTTGCCTCACTTTCCACATATGGGTAGTTTGCCACATCTTCTCGTAACTCAAACCTACTCTGTAAAATATAATTACCTACAAGGGAGGCATGAGTGTCTACGAGCAATGATGCTTTGAGGGGAGAGCAGGGGAGAGGGAAAAGTGAGAGGAGGAAAAAGAGAAACTGAAAAAAAAGCAACTTTTTCTTTATTATTTCATCAGTTAATTTTTGACCTGTACACTAGGATAAATTAAAACACTATTCTGGTTGGTGCTGTTGCCACTTCAGCTACTTTTTTTTTAAAAATGTTTCCATTAAATTCAATTCTAAAAATGTAAACTACGATGTAAGAATTGCTGCCCAAGAACATGACAGTTGCCCCCTTTGGCAAAAGCTCGCTCTTTCTAAAAGGCTCACACTCACAGATCTGTAAAGGCCATTCAGCTAAACAGGAGTCTAATGCACCCTTCACAGCAGCTCTCATCAATATGAACTGCATATTTATAGGAAAATTTGCACATATGCCATAGATTAAAAAAGGAGAAATCAAACTGAAACCTTTTGCTGGTCCTTCCTCACCTGCCCTTGTGCAGCACTTGCTTCTGTTGCTGCGTCGCTTCGGCATCATTTGAGTATCTGGGCTACCTAAGGTTCGCACCAGTTTTGATCTCGAGACAAACTCGGTCTTCAGGGACACTCTAAAGAACCCAAATTCTTTGAGGCCTGGGCTGAAGGCTCAAAAGACTCAAGTGTGCTTCAAAACACCACAAATCAACAAGCAACACAGTGACCGATCATTTGCTCAGGCAGACTATTTCCTAAACCTATGGTGACATCTAACATCCTTACAACTAAGAAGGATCTGATGGAATGAGCAGTCACCCTTTCCCAGTGACAGATACACACACACACAAACAGATATTAATTCAGTCAGATAACCCTTTACATCAAAGCTTTTTGAAAAGTCAGAATACATCTTATATAATAGGTTTTATTAACCATACAGTACATTAGCATTTTGAAAAGCTTAGACCTTGCTAAGCAGTTTTAATGAAAGCCATTATGTAATGCTAACTGCATACAGAAATCCACTACACTCACACAAATAACCTCAAATGCTCCAATAAACAGTCATGTCAGAACCTACAATTTACTAAAAATACAAAGTGTTTTTTGTTTTTTTTTAAAGAGAATTAAAAATGTTGTTGGGGGTCACTAAAACCTATTTTTTAATATGAATATTTTGCATTCATAGACACTAAGCCTGGGACAAAGAAAGTACTTCCTAGAAGGCTCAAAATGAGACAAATATTCATAATAATGAAATAGCATGCAAACATACAGATTTATTATTTTTCCTTTCCTATAAAAGGTTTGCTAGGCCAGAATAAATTAGTTTTTATAAATGGCAGTTGTTTATAAAATGTAATCTCCCCTCACACTGAAAATGTCACATACAGAACGTTTTATCACCTCATTTTCCCCACAAATGCTGCTTCTGTAAATTTGAATACTGTGCCCCTCAGGCCCCTGTTCATTGGTGTAAAAATGAAAACACAAGTTACAAAGAGCTTAACAAAGGCTAAATTTGCTAGTTTTCCTTTACAGAAACACAAGTATGTGTGTATATATGTATATATATATATGTGGTAGGGTATTACGGCTTTATTAACAAACTCATTAGTTGAATTCAAAGGATACTTGCATTCTGTAAAGACTCTACAGCTACTGCCTACTCAATAGCTCTATCAAGGCACCGCACAGTCGTTACGTGTTTAATATTCCCCAATATGTGCTGAAGAATATTGGGAGTGTGTTTGTTACGAAGCCCTGAGTCAGAACTTTTGTATTTACCACAGGCTTAGCTATGGAAATGGCACACGAAAACCTCTGCAGGTGACAAGTTTGCTTTGTCAACAAAAACAAGTTATGAAACAGATAAAAAAGACAACAGTATGAATTCCAGCAGCTTAGGCAAGAACAATATGTAATGTACAAGGTGGCAAATTATAAGCCTCTAATGCATGGAACTTAAAACAGTCAGCAAAAACTCTTAACAATGTACTCAGACACAAAAACTGATGTAGCAAAACAAAACTGAAATGTTCCCCCCAACCCTTCCCAAAGGTATGGAACAACAGGAGTAAAATTCAACACTTGGCCAGGAAGGAGGTAGCATTGCTGAAAGTTAAACTGTAGTGATTTCTTTTTATCAGAGTCTGGTCCATGCAGCACAAAGAACAGGACAGGCTCTTCTGTTTACAGGTCACTAGTCGAAGAGCAAAATTAGGTTTCTGATATGTAATTTGCAGTACTGGAGAAGATGCTCAGAGAAATCATTAGATCAAAGCAATCTCTCCAAAGAGTTTAGTGTTTATATAAATTGCAATTAATAATGCTACAGTAAGTAGACATACATAAATCTACCTCTAGAAAATATCTACACAGTAAGTACTTAACCAAATTAGATTTTTAAAATATTGTTTAATATATCTTTAAAATAAGCTGCCATAGTCTATGCTGACAAGGCACAAGTACTTAGGAAATTCTGCTATATCCTCATTCAGTCCAAGTTAAGAGCATTAGCTTCTAAGGAAACATTCACATCTACAAAGTAATTTCTGCTTATTCTCTTGCTGACCTATTTTTTCAGTATCCACTGAGCCAAATGGGATCCCTCCAAACCCTAACATGCAAGTACACAATAATGCAGCAAATGGGAGCTAGGGATCAATGACCCAGCTTTTGAGAAGTGCTTCAAGCCCTACTGGGGCTTTGTGTATAGCAGGTGATGTGGAGCAGGGCGGGTAGCTGATGTGGAGCAAGGGAGGAGGAAATAAAATACATTTCCTAGAAAAATTCACAAGTTACTTAGCATATTTTCTTAGTCTCTTACGTTATCACCTTAATCACTGGAAAGTGATGTGACTGTATCTTTCATTAACTTGAAGAAATGAAAAATGTTTTACTTGAACATCTGAGCATACATCACATCTGAAAAATATATATTATTAGGTGTCGTCTTGATTGTTTCAGGAAAGTGGAAGCATTTCACTTAATTTCATTTCAAAAATTCTACTAAATATTGGGGACTCATAAGAAACAAGGTTACAATTCTTAAACTTTACTGCGTGCTAAAGTGAAATGCCTACTTACTGCTTTTTCTTTTCTGAATTTCCACTTTGATCCCAAATAATGAGATTTACTCTTCTATTTCTGCTGAAAACTGGTGCACAGCGACTTCTGCAAATCCTCCTACTTATTATGACTGCCCTTGACTTCCAGTCTGACCTTCTGTTTTTCCATCTCTTGACTGTTACCAAATAAATGTGCACTGTGTGCACACTGCAGATGATACTAGACAGAAAACTATGGGTACTAAGTTGCTTGAAATTACTACCTCCTAAATCCAAAACCAGTGCACAAATCTAAATAAGTACTTCCAAAGGAAATACTGGATTTGCAAACATTTCTCATGAAATCTTTTGAGAGGAAAGCACCACTCAGCCTTCACAAAATCTCTTACATCTCCTAGTAAGAGGCCTACATTAACACTGTAAGGCCATTTTCTAATGTGCTTAGTTTTCCTAAGTCAACTATTTCTCCTAAAATCACAATAGCATCAAGTTAAATCCCTGACACTGACAGATTTTAATTTCAAATTGCACATAACACAGTCCAGCGAGGCTAAGCTTCTGTGGAGTCCCCCACATGTGGTGGGACTAGAGCGTAGAAGACTACGACTGCTCCTGCAGCAATACTTTCAGGCGTTGTCTGTAGTTCCAAAGGATTGTGACGGTGTCCAGGTATTAATAATATTAGAAAGTAATTAATAGTTTCTGTTGGAAAGTATGAGCACCTTATAGGCTAAAATCTTTGCCTCCTGCAAATAGGGAGCATGTAAGATTCAACTCTAGTATCATAGGATGCTTTATAATACTTTTTGCTCAGGTGACTTAACATAAAGATGAATTACTTCCAAGAAATTCTGCTTTATACAGAATTCTGGTTGTTCCAGTGAAAAAGAATTAGGAAAACACTCGCTGCTATCTTGAGGTTCCAATTTTGAGCTCTATTATCAAGAAATCCATCCTGTTTGTCCTTTGTGCTGACTTTATAAAGGTTTCCCCAAAAATATCTAGGACATAATATTCTAAATTTTGTCTACCACACCGTTAGATACTGTGTCTACCACAGTTAGAGAAAATTGAGCTACATATTGGATATATTACAGAATAAAACTCAACACAGGTGGAACATATGTCCTATTCAGAAAGTATTTTTGAAGGAAGACTCGAGGAAAACTATGAAACGCACAGTAGACTATTCAGTTGCCAAACAGAAGTTGCAGAAGTCGGGTTAGTGACATGCACATTGGCCAAGAAAAAGGCAGTAAATACATTATATGCATTCAGAATCTAAATGGAGAAAGGGGAATTCTGAGAGGAAAAAAAAAAAAAAAAAAGAAAAAAAGAGAAAGAAAAAGCCTTACACCAGAAACTTTCCATCAAAATAACTTCATAGTCTTGATATTTAAGGATATCAAAGAAGAAAGAAAGATGAAAACTATTTGGTTTGGCCAAAGAAACAGGTACAAAGAATATCTGAGATGACTACTAGGACACAAACTAAAAGAGAACAGTATACTGACTCCAGATCAAGATTGTGCCCTGTTAAAAATTACTGAAAAGAATGGTGAACATTTGCAATTCTGGATGAAGATTAAATAAAGACTGCTAGAGCAAGGCATTAAATCAGTGTGTTTTGTTAACAGTCACTATACATACTAGTTTTCCGAAGTAGCACAATGATCTCCTGAAATACACTGCCAAATGTTTGAATTTTACTGGTAAATGTTCTCATACCTTTAAACTTTACTGGTAACTTTCTTCTGAGGCTTTTGCCAAGGCTTGCAAAATTCAAGCAAATCCACACAAAAAGGCAGATAGACTTTCCCAAGAGATCACTTTTACCTCTTTATCCCTACCTGGATCTTCCCCTGAACTATCCTTTTTGCCATGCTTGTGATACATTTAATGGGAATTAAATGACAGATTATTCTTAGCTGCAAGTTAAGGCATCTATGTGTAAACTGGAGTCACTTCATTACTGTTTTTGCAAGAACATATCCAAAGGAGGTGGGCAAGATGGCAAAGGGCTACATAAAACACGCACACAGTAAACTGCTGAATCCCTTGAGAATAAACACACTTTGCTATGAGCTACAAGAGAACCTCAAAGCAGCGAACTGCCCTCCATCCACACAGCTGGAAGTGCATGACTGTTATCAAAATGTTAATGATTGGCAGTACTCTGATGATGATTGGGGTTAATGATGGGGATACTCTCAGAGCCAAGAACACCTCTATGCCTCATTAGTGATAGCTACGTCCCTCCCGTGACCAACTATCTCACGTAAGAAGGGAGAATTTTGTGAGCTAGGACATCACCCTGATTTACAATGGTAGCTATTAATGTTACCAGTTAACTTTTTGAGTTAAGACCCAACTTTGACTAATAAGCAATATTGAATCCTCTCTTTTGCTGTTGATACTGCTTGTTTGTAGACAATAAAACTTATTTAAAAGAGGAAAGTAATATATATGTGTGTGTCAAAGGCCTGATTTTGACATTTAACTTTTGCAATCTTCCTCTGCTGTTTTTTTAATTTATAGACCCAGAATTTTTATGTGGACTCACATACAAATATCTTCCTCTAAAACTGACCAAATTTAGCCACCATTTGAAACCGATAACTGACCATTGCTCAAATGCTTTCTTTTCTAATCTAATCAAAAATCATTCCATACAAAGCTATGTGGCTAGCAGAATTTAGAAGTTTACTATTTAAGTTAGCTTGAACTTGCTGTTAGACTAAAGTGCAATTTTAGGAACACAGTCAAATCTGTCTTCTTATTGATTTTGTCTTTCTGATTCATCCCTAGCAACAAAGGGCACATTAATGTTAGAGTTACTTTAACATCACATTTTGAGGTCTGTTCTTGCATGAAGAGTATGATATTTATTACTACAATGTGTGCACTTTGAACTGATTTTGCATTATTTTATATCTTAAGATAAAAATTACTGTGAACCACAACTGTCACAGGACATCTGAATATTGTCCAAAGAAGCTTAAGACAAACAAAAAAACCTAAGTATTTATATCTGGTAGTAACTGACAATATAAAAAAAAATTCTACACCACTTGATGTCTGACTGATACATATATTGGAAAAAAGAGAAAAAAAAAAAAAAAGAAAAACATGAAACCAAAATAAGATTGTCCCTTTACACTGTAAGGGAATGAGAACAACAGAAAGAAAACAGACTGCTTTAAGTTAGCTTTAAGCTTAGATATCTTTTAAGAGCAAAGCTAAAAGTTGACTGTCCAAATACTGTTTTCTTATTTGGCATGTTCACAGTCTTTAAACAATTGCCATGTAGCAAATCTGTGCTCCAGAATTAGAAATGTATTCATTAGAACCCTTGACTGCCTTTCAAGCTTACAGATATTTAAATTGTCAAAATGTCCTTACTATTTAATAAGCTAACAGAAGACAACAGTTCCATTATTTAATATAAAAGGATCCTTCGTTCAATTGCCTTGCGGCATATGGGGCATTCACTCATTCGGTCTCCGCAAAGCTGACACGTTCCATGGCCACAGAGGAAGATCATGTTCTTCAGCCGGTCCAGACAGACAGGACACATGGTCTGCAAGAGATGGGGAGAGGTCACATAAGCAGTTGCACTACTCATACAGTGTCGAGTATGCAATACTGCTAAATCTACTGAAAAACAGCAAAACATTTGGCATCTTGAGCATAACAACCATTTTCATAGCATAACCAAGGCATTGAGCATGTATTCCATAAACTGAAGGCAATTATTTAATTGATTTTAGCTAACAAGTTTATATTTGAGTTCCTCCATCAGAAGAAAATCTATGTAGTTTTTCCAAATGCAATCCTTTTAAATAAGGCAACGGATATCACAAAGTCAATCGCATTGCTGAAGCATGCGATGCTGAGATATTACTGAGCGACATTTCCCTTTTTATCTATCACATAATCTTTCAGGAAACAAACACAGTTTTATGTATACACAAACAGTTTCATGTCGTGCTATATCCAGCTGGATAATTTACTAACTTAAATTGCCAAGCTATTTGTGTACCTACCTTTAAAGAACAAGTATCAAACACAAGCATAAACAATACAAATGCTCTACAATCCATATTATATGTAAAATTCAATGCTGGTATAAATCATATTCCAGTTTTTGTTTCTAAAAGTAATCTAGGTTTCCAACCAAGAGAACACTTCAAATTTCAAATGAAGAACAAATAAATCCGTGTCCTTTAGTGATAACAGTAGCACAGCAAACTTTTAAAATCAATTTTAATTGCTGGACATTAAAGTGACAGCCAATGTCCAAGCAAGATCTCCTAAAGCTCTCAAACAGCAAAGTTCATTTTGTAGCAAACCGCTCAGGAACAATGTCCTTCACCTTTTGTCATACACATAAACTGTAGGTTTTATAAGGTATGTTCCTTCACCATAAACATACTGTAGCCATACCTTATACTAGAATTTCATTCACAGTAAGTTTATCAAATGTTAGTAAATGAACATACAATCGGTTGTTAGACTGTTCAGTAGTCCAACAGATCCAACGTCCTCAGAAACGAGGCACTACTCATGTCTAACACTTATGAATGTTGGTCTCATGTATGACATGAAATATTAGCAGGGTTCATATTTTTAAACAAACTCATTTTATCACCGTCTTGCACCTGTGATTTGTTTTCATACTAAAAGGGGATTACTTCAGTTAGACAGAGATAGTATCCATAACAGAAACCACAACCACTATAGCCATAGGGCTTTCTTTTTATGTAATCAGCAGAAAAAAACTTGGTAGGATAGTTAACTTGGTTGAAGAGTGCATAAACACGTTGATGGTAAAATTGTTTTGAGTTTAACCTCAATGGAATTTCGCCAAATGCCTACCATAATCTGCAGCAAATATGATGCGCTAGCAGAGAAGTAATGCTTCCAAACATAGCCTCATGTCAATTTACATTCTTTTTTTCTCTCCACATAATTTCCATATTTGCCAGGTTTGTCAGAATTTCAGGTGTACCATATCAAAGCATTTTCTAAAAACTAAACATCTGCAAGGCTCACCCTCAGTCAGTGCAACCTGTTTTGCATTTACACCAAGTCTTTATCTACATATCCCACTGGTAAATTACAGATTATTACAAATTACTTGCTTACAGAGCAAAGCTAAAAGTTTCCAAGACTGTAAGTCTTGGAAAAGTTAACAAACTATCTCTGAATTTACTACTAACACCCAGCTGCCTGGTGACCCATATCCATAACCTAGTAGTATTACATGACGCCCTTTGACAAGGGACTGACAGAGTAAACCCAAATCATACACTTGGAGAAAAAACTAAGTCCTTACTTTATAATTTCAGCTTACATGATTTGCTCTTAAATATGCTATTAAAATTATTGAAGTAAAAATGGTGTGTTTCTCTCCAAAATACCACACCATGTTTGAAAATGAATACACTCGTAATGACACTCAAAAAAATCTGCTCAAGGCATGATACTTTTGGTAATTTCATACAAAGAATCACAGAAATACTAACACTTCTTTAGATCTTTCCTGCAACTGTACTAGCAAACAGTCCACATTTCTCCTGATTAATATAAACAGAAAACATTTTGAACATATTACTTGCTTTATTTCTTAATGTGATTTCTTTGAAACATTCACTACTATGTAGCTCCATTCTGACAAATTTTTTTTTTTTTTTAATTCGGCAGTTTCCCAGGAGGATGTAAGCCAAATTGTTTGAGTTTCATCCACCTGTTAAGGAATATTTTTTACTTAGTTATTAGTTTACATGCATTTTTATAGTGGAAGTTACTTCTTTGTATGTCTTACACTTAATTTTTGCTAAAGTAGCATGAAACAAGCAATTTATATTTACACTGTACTGTTAATTTTCTAGAATGTCCTCTGCCTAAAAAACACATCTTGGATTTCTTATCATTTATCTGCATGAATCACTTGATTCTCATTTTTGAAGGGAAATAAATTGTATAAAAAAGCACGCTATCTGTTATATGGTAGAATTATTTCTATGGATAAGTGAAAAATTTGAAAAGGTCCTTGAAAAAGATGCTCATCATATCTGTAATTATAACTAGGCTTGATATTTCAAAAAAACCCTGTTTTTATTACCAGTACAATATTTTCAAATGCTTGAAATATCAATCTGTTGTTACTAAAACATTTTCTCCAACAATATACAGGTGCACAGTGACAAAATAAATTCATTTTTAAGCAGAAAGAAAATGATGCAAGTATGGTGAAGGAACATACATAAAGACATCAGAGAGAGGATGGTGAATATGTATGAAATGAGGTGAAGGTATCGCAATTACAGTCAAAAGGGTTCACATTCAGGGAATCCCTGACGAATGGTGTGGTCATCAGATGAGGGAGATTCTGCTGACATCAGGCATCACTTCTGCTTGGCACCAGAAATGGTTTTAAAAGCTTGCTGCACTAACATATTACATTATCATTGAAGGTATGAGTTGAAACATAGGGTTATACCTGCTGAAAGAGAACAAATGATTTTTAAGTATGAAAATGTTAATCTAACTTGAAAAGTGAACTGCTAATGCACAAATCAAGAGAATACATGATTAAAATGGAACTTTGTGAATAACTTTAAGAACAAATTTAAAGACACAGAAGATGAGTTTTCAATTTTTTAGCAAATCCAACTTGTCACTCATTAAGCCTCTCCCAAATACAAATAAGCAGAAAGACATTGAACAAAAACAGTCTCAAGACAAAATGCACTTAAGAATGATCAGAACCTCTTTTCAATCAAATAGGAGCTGAATAACCTTCAATCCCTAAATAATTTCAATATTAAACCTTATTTTACACTGTAAATCTAAAACCCACAACATTACTAATAGAAAATTACAGTTGTAAAATTAAGTAGCTCTCCTCTTGCAATCCGAAACATAAAGAGTATTAGGAGATCAACACTAAACTAGGATTTTTAATAAATTTATAAACTAATCAGAAATATTTTAAGACATCAGTAGAACACAGATTACTTGGATTTAAGCATTTATTTGCATGTTTTGCGTCTATCATTATAACTCAGAAGCAGTCAGCTTGTCAACCAATAAAGCTACTCTTTTCACTCAGGTGATGTTAAGTAATAGAACAGATGCTAAACAGCAGTTTTAAGAAGTCACAAATATCTAGTAACTCCAGTTACTATCAAAGAGAAAGAAGAGTATTTTTCAAGGAACAATTAATTTGCATGCCCTACTACAGACACAAACTAGGCAGCAATCTGCTTTGAACTGGATTTTTGAATTTCTGCTACTACTGAAGTTTTGGCCAACTCTCTGTATGAGAGGAACAGCTTTTCACAGACACGCGTCAAAGATTAAAACTTGACAGGAGATCAGCTCAAATTTAAGATAAATAAAATTTATCTCTAATTTTAGAGATATGTGCCTGTCATATCACCTAAAATAGGTGATCTAAATAATTCAGTCTTAACTTTCATGCACATGCACTGCAGAGAGCAACAAATGTCAGGATTAGATATGATGCTGCTGTCACTGAAGCATTACAGACTGCTTTAAGCCTACAAGAGGAGGAGAGAGTTATTAAGAAAGTTTCATTCTCTCCTGTATTTATAAAAACTTTTCTTTTCCAATTACATTACATAGAGGGAAATCAAGGAGCACATTCAAGGTTCCATTAGAAGAGAGTAGTTTCATACAGTAATGAGATATGCCAGGCCCTTTACTGCTGAAAGATCTCAAAAGCAAATTTTTGTTTGTTCAGTAGAAAAAGCAATGACAAAATTTAGCAATTTGTCACAGAAAAGTCCTACAGATAGGCAGCTATTTAAGCCATTGGAAGTGAACTGTATTTACAGTCACAACAAATCTGAACAGGTGAATGTCAGCTATCTGAAACCTGTTGTTTGTTTGTTTAACTATGGCCCTAAATTACATGGAAAATTAATGAGTTAAAAATAAAATCTACACTCAAGTTTCAATGGACTTCCTATTGCAAGCACTATGCATAATTATAAGAAACTTTTATTTACATTCCAAAAATGTTCAGATTACATATGCAGTCCTTCATACCCAGTGGATTTCATTTTGCAGCCACACAGAGCCGTTTGGAAATGACAGTCTGGAGACTGGATGCAGTTCGTGAGCAGACAAGATTCAGGAAAACACCAATTATGGTCAATAACCACTTTTATTAGCGCTCTCTTCAAATAGTTTCTGCTGTCACTATACAGCCAGGTCAGCTAAACAGGCAGAGAACATTTATTTTGTGGGCTCAGCACTCTTTTTTTAATTACATCAACACTAAGATTCTAATAAATGGATTAACAAACACAGACTGCTTATTATTTTTGTTTTGACACAGATTATTGGTATTTAAATAAACTCTAAGAACTGAAGCACTTCAGCACGTCATTTCATTTTAAATCACAGAATACATACTTTTTTCAATTATTTTAGTTATCCATAAAATAAAATATCTATCACTTTTACCTGTTCTTTGATGTCTTGTAACTGTTGCTGCAGCTTTTGTACATCTGCATTGACATTGGTGTTGTCTTTGTCCTTCTGTAAAACCGGAATGTTTCCACTTGCTATAATTATAGACAAAAAAGATACAAGATTATGCATTACCTAATGAAACAAGAATAATCATGGTCAGTATACAAAAAGTTTCAATTATCTGAGGCAATCTTCTTCAAATATATCTGATAATTAAATTCACTATAAACCTACTGCAGTTCAGTTCTTAAACCAAAGTGCATTTCTGAGTCTAGCGGCAACAGTTTTTGACAAATATTTCATTTTGAGTGTTGTTACTCAATTCAAACACTACATACTATGTAACTATAGTTGATACACATAATTCACAAAAATTACTCAGAAAAAAATAGAAGATATTTAAGAATTAGGCAAAGCAGGAAATATAACACTGTCATGAAAATTGCTTGCTTAGCTCTATTCTATATGCAGAATATTTACAATTCTTTTTTAAGCCATGGAGTTCCAGAAGTCAAGCAAATAAATTTGCAGCTATTGACAATCTTCAGTTTTTGATTCACATGACACTAAGTGACCACGAATTCATTTATGTCTCAGTTTCTACTTTGGAAGGTGGCAGGAGTCATTTAGTGTCATGGCTGGTGTTACCAGAGCATCTGCTGCTTGGTGTTACCAGAGCATCTGCTGCTACGCTTAGAGCAAGCAGCACACACATAGCAAATGAAAACTAGGATCAACACTGTTTCCATTAAGCTTTTCTTCAAGAGGAGGTAAGATTTAGGTTGTTTCAAAGAATGAGAATGAAAAGAAGTTGAAACATGTTGGTGAAGGGGGTTAGGATAAAGAATAAAGGTTTTGAAGTCGCTCACAAATATCATCAGTGGTATCTTCTGCACCTTTCCCTCCACAGCACATTATGAAAGGCACTCGCCGCTCTACCACCGCCCGGCACTGCACACACTTCTTCATCAAACTTGCACAATCTGGAAAGACAGAGAAGGAAATCAAATCTGAATCCAGCTGTTTTATTTCTTCCCTCTTTCCTATCCACAAGCTTTTGTTTATTCTTTTCATAGTAATTATAAAAGCTAAGCCATAATAACTACTTATAATACAAAACAGTTACTTGTGCTCATTTCCTAATGGCACCTACAAACAGCATCCTGCTTTGGTTTCACAGTATACCTCTTCTCCACTTAATCTGAAACATGTTTAAAAAAAAAAAAAAAAAGTCTTTTCTCTAAAGAAATTTATATTCCACAAAGACTACAGAAGATAAAAAACCTAAGTCACAAACTTCTGAGAATGTCCTGAATGTCCTGATCACTTGCTTTCTCCTTCATAACCAACAATCGCACTTACTGTCCTAGTATCTACAGCTAAATAGAGGCTGCTGCCACTTACTCTCAGGAGAGTAAACCTCCAGTCTTTGATATCATCTCAGAAAGACTGAAATTCTTCTACAAAAGGGAAGTGATGGTGTCTCATACTTGCAGAAGGAGGTTACTGTGACTCAATACGGTAGCTGCTGTAAACTGTACCAATTTGAGTACTCTCTCACGATCTCTACTCAGGATGCCCAGAAGATAATCTGGGAAAGAAATAATTTACACCATAGAACCTTTCACCTTCGTTTTTACAGCTCTGATTTGGCAACGTCTACTTCATTTCTGAAATCTTTCACCACACTGATTACTCTTTTTGCTCTCCTCTTTTTGCAAACTAATGAAAAAGCTTCTTTCTCACAACCTTGCAACTGCAGTGAAAGAGCCACATCAGGAGAACCGTAAAGGCAGTGAGTGAAGGCCAGATCTCTCAGCCAGAACAAGAAGGAAATACCATTTATTTGGCAAGACCAGGTGCATTTTGTCGCTCACTCCCTCACCGCTCGTTCCGTGACAGCTCCTAAGTAGCAAGTACTGTTCTCCAGGCAAAGGATGCTTCCACAAAGTCCTGAAATTTCTGGTAACAAGCTAATTGCTGTATTCTCACTGACTTATTGTCAAAAGAGAAAAAAAATCTGGAGATGCAAAGATCTATGACATCTCATTTGCAGAAGTTTTCAGAAAATGATTATAGATTTTGTGCAAATTGGTGAAGGAAATTAATGTTTTTAAAATGTCCTTTAAAAAATTCATTTACATCTCTGAAAATCTCCAAGAACTGTAACAAAACAATAAAAATAAATTCTAATGTTTTCATAAGTTTTAGATACTTACAGTAGGCTTTACAACCTGAGGAAGCCTAATCACAATTTCATAATTTGGGTGAAAAAAACACATGCTTTCTGAACTTTTGAATTTCTACAGTTATGTATTTTGTCCTCCAAATATTTATTTAACAGCACACCAAATAATGCCAAAATTTTGACTACCACACCAAACTTGCAAGTAATCTGGATTTGAAGTCAGACTATTAACAATCTCTCAGCAATTTTTATTAAAAATACGCCCCTTCAAAATTATTTTGAAAAGAACTTCCTTTCAAGTGTACTTACTCTCACATGCACACATATGACCACAAGGTTGGAAGAGTACTGCTGCCTTTTTGTCTGAACATACTACACATTCTTCAATCTGTAAAGAATAAATGAATTTAAGAACATGTAAATCTATATAAGAATATGTATATAAGAACTCCTCTTGTCTACATTAATTTGTCTATTCACTGAACAGCACAGCACAGCATGTGGACTTCAAGAAGCTAAAGACAGTGCACTAATTAATCTATCACCTCAAAATATAATTAAATAAAATTAAATAAAATATAATTAAAAGGAGCTGTCACTCTGGCTTCTACAAATAAACATTTCCTGGAAATATTTATGTTGAGTAGAGACTGGCACATAGGAGCACAAATAGCTAGCATAACATATGCTTCTGTTTTTTCCTTTTTCTCTACCACACACAAACTCATTTGTAAAAGCCTTTTATAGTAACCTATTTTAGTATTCTGGGTTAGAATTTCTCAGAATCCCTTCCTTTGATAAACTGTACAGATAGAGTGGCCACAGATATCTGATTTTCATTTACACAGGCCTGGACTATCTCTTCCAGTTCTCAAAACTGTAGCTCAAGCTCATTCCTTTCCTAACCCTGCAGATATGGCTAAGTTTTTATACAGAAGTATATTAGAGGAGGAGCACTGAACACATATTTTGCTCTCTCAATGTGATTTAGCAAAAAAAGGTATGCACAAAGACTAGCTTTCACCTAGGGAAGTAAATTACGATAGAGCAGCTTCTTTGGACAGGTGAGCGAAAGCAGAAGCCTTGCTCTGTTCTGAACCACCCTATGGAAGAACCTTTACAGTGTCTCGAGGACTCCTTTACAGGGAGTCTAGAGGAAAAGCCTCATATGGCCCTGAAATTTGGCCTTTGAAATATAAGTAAAAATTATTTAAATGTATATTTACAATTTGCACATTTACTCTAAGGTAGAAATAGAAACATAAAGCTGAACTACTTAAACGGTTTTTGATAAAGTTGAAAGGAATAAATTGCATTTTATACAAGGTGTGTTTTATGAAATATTTTAATAGCAAAAAAGCATCAAAAATACAAGACTTTTCAAACAGAGAACCAATGGGGCTACATCCAGACTGCTCATAAATCACTGAGAAAACTGGTTTAAGGTCCTCAAATGGGGCTCAGTGTTTGATACTCTGAAGGAACTTATCTGGCGTGCACTAAGCAGAGCGTCTCCAGCAGGTGGAGGGAGGTGATTCCGCCCCTCTACTCAGCCCTGGTGAGGCCGCACCTCGAGTACTGTGTGCAGTTCTGGGCTCCCCAGTGCAGGAGGGACGTGGAGCTGCTGGAGAGAGTCCAGCGCAGGGCCACAAAGATGATTAGGGGCCTGGAACATCTGCCCTATGAGGAAAGGCTGAGAGAGCTGGGCCTGTTCAGCTTGGAGAAGAGAAGACTGAGAAGGGACCTCATCAGTGCGTATAAGTACCTCAAGGGAGGGAGTGAGGAGGATGGGACCAGCCTCTTCTTGGTGGTAGCCAGTGAGAGGACTAGAGGAAACGGCCACAAATTGATGCACCAAAGGAACTTGAGGAAGAATTTCTTAACAGTGAGGGTGACAGAGCCCTGGAACAGGCTGCCCAGAGAGGTGGTGGAGTCTCCTTCTCTGGAGATCTTCCAAACCCGCCTGGACATCACCCTGTGCCACATGCTCTAGGAGACCCTGCGTGTGCAGGGGGGTTGGACTAGATGACCTCTAGAGGTCCCTTCCAACCTTAAGCATTCTATGATTCTATGATTCTATGATTTTTCCATAGAAGTAAAAGTACGTTCATAGGAATAAAACATTACTCCTTCATAGCATGACTAGTACTATGAAGCACTAGGAGTAGTGTTATGAGTACTTCACAGCACTAAAATTCATGATTTCAAAGAAGAGGAAGCAAAAGAATCTGAAAATAAAATTGAAAAATAATCACGTATCAACTAACTAAGTTTATAAGGTAAATCATCCTCCAAAGCACCCAGAACTCACAAGAACTGACTATTACTGAAGGCAATTATACTTCAGGAATAGCGGTAATCTACTTCAACATGGAAAAAATACTAAGAAAAAAAAGATCTATTTATCTAAATACCATCAAGTGGCTATATTGGGCATCTCTACTGATCTGAGCAATAAAGGGGAGATGGTAATGGGGAGAAGGAAGGGTGAGTGGTAGGACACAAGTATAGGTTAACAGAAACGATGACATATGATATAAGATACATATTAATCATATGTGGTAATACAGCTGTAAAACAAAATACTGCTCAAAATATCCTACTCTTTTTCATGACTTTTTTTTTAATAACATTAAAAACAGAAAGAGAGGAAAAAAAAATTTGGAAATTATTACCTTTGTCCTAGACTGAACTTGCTCTTTACAGATGAGGCATTTTTTGACCCGTGGCGAGCAGAGGGAGCAGGTGGCAATGTGCCCACATGGGCCAAACAGAGTGTCCCTCTTCATGTCTGAGCACACCATACATTCTTCTAAGGTTTCAGAATCATTGTTGATCATAGATGGACTCCGGGAGCCAACCTGACCACTACAAAGAAACCTTGCAGTCAGGCTTAGGTCAGCACACTAATGACTTAAAATTCTAAGAACTTTCTTTAAATCATGGTGCATATCAACTGGTTGCTTATATAATGCTTATATTGCCTGATATATAAATATATAAGTATATAAGTATATATTTATATACATATATAAAAATACATATATTCCCTCCTTTGAATCACCTACTAACAGACACACACTACATAGAACTACACAATAGATCTCGAATATGCTTCAAATATTTAGCAAATGGCAGGCTTGTAAAATAATTCCCCTAATCCCCACGTGAATTTACACTGGATCTTTGTCCTCTGTGGTTGCTGACCCAGCAGAGGGAGCCCGGCTTCAGAACAACCAGTCCAACCCCTACAGCTCTCACGAGGCCATAAAAGGTGGGGAGAGCGGCAGAAAAGCCAGCCACAGAGATCAGTCTGACACAGAGGGAAAGGCAGAAAAAAACCACCTCACACGCTAGGGGAGCATCCAGGAGTCCCTCTTCCTAGCATTTTGGAAGCACATTCCCAATTTCCCTACTTGAGCTTTTGAGCGGGAATTACCAGTGAGACTCGCACAGGTCAGTCATGGGAACGCAGCTAGGCCAAGGAGCGAGGTGTAGCTCATCACATAAAGGGCATTCGACAAGTGACCTTTCACTGAAAACACTATAATTTCCAGAGCAGCATGTCTGGGACTGTAGGCCTCCTCTTTCCTAGGCTCACATAATCAAGCTGGTTAGCAGGGATTCAGTGTTCCCCTTTTCTGGGATGGTTTGGAGGTCTCCCACTCTCAGGCAGCATATTGCCACTGTCTCACACTTGCCCCTCCTGCACACGCTCTTTGCTGTGCCTGCTTCTAGTCCCCAGTACTGCAATATCCACCCTAATCCTATGTCATTATCAGTATTGTTTACCTCCCTGCTCCTCAAAAGCTCCATAACAATATCTACCTTGGTGCCCTCAGTCTAGCTCCCCAAAATTGCTGCAAGCTCCTTTTACTTAGCCAGAGCCTCTTTAAAGCTACTGGACCCCAAATGTACAACTTTTCTCTCAACCACTCCCAGCATCTCAGCATGTCCCTTGCACAGCAGCTACTCCCAAGCAACACAGCTCTTCCATGCCTCCCTATCACAGTGCAATTCCTCGGGGCCTGACCAGAGAGCCATGTTCTCATACTCCAAAACCAAGCTTTCCCAGAGAAAGCCTGGATGGGTCATCAAGCCTGCACAGGGCCCAAGCTGAGAAGCAGTGAAAAGAGGGAGCCAGCGCTGCAAGGAGCAGCCGTCGCATGGTTGGAGTGCAACCCCTGCTGCCCTGCCTAAGACACACAGCTGGCACCCTGGAAAGGGGATACAGCTGGAACTTCGGTCATATGAACCTCCTACCTGGTAAGAATTGGCCAAGTTTCAACTAAAGTACTTGTAAATAGCATTCAACATACCATAGAACATAGAGAACTACCTGAAAATTAAGAACAAGCATTATAAATATTTATATATATATATATATTTTTTTTTTTTTTAACAATATTCCTATTAAAGGCACTATATTTTTCAGCATGTCCATTAATCTGCAGAAAAGGGATATTTGGAAGGTATATCATCTATTAATATACAAACCTGACTTTTTCTTTGTGGCATTTAGCCAGTGCTTTGCAGAGGCTGGGATCAGGGCAGAGATCAAGAGGAGACTGACCCTTCTTATTCCGAATACTGAGGTCAGCTCCGTTGGCTGCCAGGAAGCAGGCAATAGATGCTGCACTCTTCTTCTCTGCACCCTGAGTGCCAAGTCCCATTATTAACTGAAAGAAAACCAACATGTAAGCAACTTCAGAGACTTTAGAAAGAGTTAAGAATAGTCTGGCCAAAGAAAAACTACTTGACATTCATGCACACATATACACACGTAGAGAAAAACATAGATCTGCAAGCCCAGGAAAGGATCTCTACATCTAACGTCAAAACTACCATACAGGTTTGTTTTTTTTTTTTTTTTTTGGCAGCTAAATTCAACTTTAAAGATCTAAAATTCTTTAAAAAGCTATGAGTTTCTGTACGGAATGGCTCAGCTACTGAAACATTCAATCCCATGTACACCTATGCTCATCTGTAAAGTGGCTGTCCTTCCATGTAAGTACTTTAAATCTCACTGCCCTGGGGGTATATTCAGAATACACATGATACATACTAACATCACTGTATTCAGGAAGAATGCAGCCACCATCACATCCGGACAGAAAACATAGCTGGGCAAACATAAATCCACATCTATATTTAGTGGCCCAGCAAATAAAGCACCTGACCAAGAAAGAAATAATTTCTGCTGCCTTCTCTGCTTGGAGGGATTTAAACTCACAGATCTCTCCTGCTGTCTTACCATCCTTCTACAGGTACAACTGTAGCAAAGAATGCAAGATTGACAGGGCCAGTTAGAAAAACCACAAGACAGAACTACAGGTCAGCAACTAAAGAATTCACCTGAACTATAGTATTCTCAGCCTACTTTCAAGATCCTTTTTGTATTAAGGACTGGATAAAATGCATGAGTGAATGCACATTTTGTCCATTGCAGAACTGGTGGCACCACTGATGAATTCCTCAGCAAACTACACTAGACTGTATTCAAATGATCAACTATGGGACAAGAAGACAACTTCTGTCCACAGAATTTTAAGCTCTGAATTCATATAGGCAGCAACACTAGTAAAGAAGTGAGATTTTGGACCTATGAACTCATGCAATGTCCAGCTTGGCTGATGCAAGTCTTTCTGTGCTCCTTTCAGTTTGTGCAGTCAGTCCCTGCAGCTGGTCTAAGAGCTGAGTGTCAAGCATCCCTCCCAAAAATTAAGATCTTTTGGCTACATTAACGATCACTTTGTATATGAAGAACCAGATACATCATTTTATACAAAGCAGTATATAGAATAAATTTAAAATATACCAAAAGACTGCATATTTTTGAGGGACCTATTGAGAAAAGAGTTTTCAAAACCTATCTAGTTATCTCCTCCATCTCTCAGAGATGATCTGTGAAGGAAAAAAATGCTGTGCTTGGCTTTGTGCCTTGCAACGTGTGCATCTCCCCCACCTCAATATTTGTAGCATTATCCTTGTCCTCATACTGCCAGCCCAGTTTCATAGGGAGGCAGCTTTTTCAAATGTTAGTCTGTGCTGTGAGGAGTTTTCAATAACAGTAAGCATTACTTGAGGGACTAAAAGACTCTTGAAGGTTACTCCATGAGTACACAAATGCTCACGGTCCTGTCTCTTTCCAATGATTTTATACAAACAATACAACTGGAAAGACTTAATAATAGCAAAATCAGCAAATCTGACGTGCTTAAGCCAACCAGCTGACATCAAAGAATTAGATAGAGACAAAAATTGTTTTTTATGGTAGAAATTCAAATCACTTTTCTGTAACATGGATTACGGCATTAGCTGAAGCACAGTTCCTAAATATTTGTTAACTATGCAAAAACCTTCTCTGCATGTAAACAAAGTAGGGAAAAAAATTAGTAATTTGATCAAAACAGAATAGTGAATACTGGTTTATCACCATTTATATACCCCACTGCATTTTTAGGTTTTCAGAGATAATTTTTTTTGCAGGGATTTCTTGTTTCTTGTTTCTATCTTTTATTTTTAATAAAATTTTTGCATTCAATTTTCACACAGCTTTGGCTTGTAAATTTTTGGGTTTTTAAACACTTTGGCCCTTATTACTATGAGTTTCTTTGAATATTTCCTTTCTAGACCACAGTTTCTGAAATTAACCCCATCTGATAGGCACAACAATCAAGACACAAAAATTAAGAGTCCTTAATCTAACACCAGAAGTGTTCAGAAGGTTACAGAAAGAGGCAGTAGTTTAAAGATAGGAATGAAGACATGCAATAGGTTGAATCTTAGAAAACATAATTTTAGTCTTGTTCTGTACTGCATTACTGTTTACTTCTCTTTCCAAAAATTGCTTTTGATGTTTTTGACAGTCATATGTGTTCACAATGAAAGGCAAAGTTGCAAATATATTTTAGACTAAATAATTCACTTTTTTCTTTAACAAACTTACAACATATAACAATTAAACCTTTGCATGCACTGTTACCTGGCGTAAATGTGTAAATTAGCTTAGGTTGCCAAAAAACAGTTCAACAGTACAGAAATTAGATGAACTAGACTAAGAGAGACAAACGTATAGAGGAAGAAAAAGGAATAAATAAATGCATTTTATTTACTGTGTTCTTTGATGGCTCCCAAGCAGTATCTACCTTGCCCACATCTTGCATGTCTTGCAGTTGACGGAGCTGTGACAACGTGTGGTGTCTCAGGGCTTCATGCAGGGGTGTGTCCCCATCTTTATCCTGAATATCCAGTTTAGCACCTGCACGGACTAAGAGCTGAAAGAAAGGGAACTCAATTTAAATTGCAAAACAAAACAAACAAAAGACAGCCCAGACAATGCCCCCCACTTATTCTATAGTTCAGGAAGTCCTAAAAGATCCATCTTGTTACAGTTGAAATGGAATTTAATTTCCAAACTTCAAGTTCAGCCTATATCTGTGACACTACTCTTTTTCAAATGTCTATTTTATTTTTGCTGCACTCTGAGGAAGAGCTATTTGCTAACGGAGAGCTGTTGTTTCAGAGGAGTGTTTCTATTGCCCAAAAACCTTATCTCTTATGAGATTATTTACAGTGTAGTATTACAGAAATAGAAAAGTAACAAAGCATATGAAAAGCTAGACAGATACATGTTCCCTACTATTACCTTTCTAGGACCCATTGAAACACCACGTTTCATACCATGCAAAACTTCACAACTTAATTTACTGTATGCTCACATTAGAAGAATGGTCAAGTCTACCCTTATTCAGCAGAGGGGACACGCAGCCCTATCAGATGCTCCAGGTCACATAAGATGGCAGCAAGTACAAGGCCATAGAGTACCTCCAATTTGCACTGCATCTGTACATAGCACACCCATAATTCAATAGACAACTTTCTTAAACACATGCTGACAAATAACTCCCCTTCAAAAAGCCTGTCGCTATTGCTGTTCAGAAACCTGTAGATGGCAGTTGATGCTTTGCCATTTTAGGTTTAAATTTTTGTTACTCTGCAAAATTATGAGTAGCAGTAGAGGAAAAAAAAAGTACACTCTAGAAATAGGAATACACGTAGAGAAATCTGCTTTGGAAGGACTAGCAAGTTTTCAATGATCTTGGACTCTCAGAATCAAGGAATCCCCAACTCAAGAACAGACTATAAGAAAGAAGACTTGCCTGGATCTGAAGGAATTCAGAGCTTTTATCTCAAGTAAACACCTGTCTGTTATTGATTGCTTCTGACTATTTTCCCAATCCTTCCTTCCGTAAGTCAAAAAACCACACCTAAACACTATAAAGACAACAACAAAGCAAAGTTACAACAGTCTCCCCCCAACTTCACACACCCTCTAATTGGGTTTAGAGAAAGACCCTCATCCTTCACACTAAAAGGCAATGCCTGCCATTAGCCATTTGTTACCTAATTGTTTCTCCTGGAAATGGTAATGTAAATAGAATTTCGCCATTGTTATTATGGGCTTCTAGTCAATTCCTCTGAAAAAAATCCCTGAGAACTCTTCTAAGAGCAACCTGGAATCCTTGCCTGCCACAGAAATTCAAAGTCTTTGGAGAAGTTTAAAGATGAATAAATGTCACTCTTTCTCATGGCACCAGACCTTTCTGAAAGAGCCCTGCTACCTTTGACCACTATTCCACAGATGCCTGAGGGTACAACCCAACGTGGCAGGTTCCCAACAGGAATTCATTTTGAAATCTAGGAGTCAACAAGCTTTTTGCATGGCTGCATGAGCTATTTTTGGACTTCTCAGATAATGCAGCTCTAAAGAACGAATCCCTCTAGAGGATCCTCCACTTAAGCGTTCTTGGATATGCACACGCCAGCCCAATACAGATACTAGTTCACCTTTCCTATCTTCCCATTTATCTGTTTGATTAGGGTTGTACTCCCAGGTGCTACACCAGTTCCAAAAGTGAACACAGGCTCATGAAATATAGCTACAGAATAGCTTGCTGGCTCTATTAAACAATTCTCCTGTTCTAGATGTAGGCCCACACCATATGTTTCACTGCAATTAGACCATATCCATCAATTTTTGGAGTTGGAGAAAACTTAGGACAAAATAACATCAATCACAGGCACAGGTCTATGCAAGACATAGGCCCTTGTAGGCCTGAGTAAGAAGCTTTCAATATGACTCTCATTCTACGAAAGTAATAAAGATATTAATCAGAGGGCCATGCCAGGCTGCAGTACTCACTCTGGGGCAATAACTACTGCAGCAGCAAGTGATGAACCTCAGCAGTGCACAAACAACACAAGACAAATATTAAATCACATCGGTCCCATGGGGACAGCAAACACAGGCAGAATGGACATAATGAGCGAATCCCCCATTTCCCATCCTGTCAAAGTTCTCTTACATTAAAGCAGTCAGATCTTTTCAACCATGTGAGCAAAAACCAGAAGTGCCATTACTTTCACTGGTAAGGTATTTCTATTACTGCTTATGGCTTTGCCCAATTTAAAAAGAGAAAAAACCCTATAATCTCAGAGGTCTGAAAGGTAGTGAAACATGTAAAAACAACATGTTTAATTCAGCCTCAGTGTGCAAAAGCTACAAGCAAGACTAGTTATTCGTAAAGCAAGAGGAATGAAAAATGCCACTTAAAGGTCTTGTTAGAGGACCTGGTAAGAGTGAATAACAGAACATATTCTCCCCTACTGAAGGAAAAGAGATGCTGGAAGCAGCAATAACAAAGAGGAAAACTAATGGGTGTGCATGTGTGTGCATATATATACAGCCCCATATTACATAAAGAAATAAAAATATACATACACACCCCCAGGAGAATTCTTAGCATTCACTCTGTCTACTAATATTCTGTGCCAAGTTTGCAGGTTTCTGAACTAACCAGGCAACCATTCAAAGACTATAGCAAGTTTTTATATCTTCCTTTTTTTTCCTTCCCTCAAGTTCACAAAGTATCTCTACCTTAACAGGCACTATTAGCTTGAACAAAGTACCATTATGCACGTGGCTTGTTACAAAGAGGATGCTTACCCTCACTATTTGTGTGTGCTGTCGTTCAACAGCAAGGTGCAGAGCAGTCTGCTGGTTAACGTTCTGGATATCCAGGTTAGCATTGCCCTGAAAGACATCCAAGCATTAGGTTGTTAATGATGCCAACAGTTCATCTACAGGCAAGGCAGACAATTTGGAGTGCTGAATACAATTCCTATCGCTGAGATTTTAGAGCAGAATTTATTAACCACTTTAATTATTCCGTTTATTTGGTTGAATCCAAACAAGTAACCTTGACATTCAGAGCTTACCACATGGCCTTCATTGCTCCACTGCTTCTGCGCTGCAATTGCAGGCTTCACAAAGCATGTTACTTTCACACCAGGTGGTTAATCAAAGCGTGACATTTAAATCATCCTGGGGAGAGAGCCCTACCTGATGTACCAAAAGTTCAGCTACTTCCACATGGTTATTGAGGGCTGCCAGATGCAAGGCAGTATAACCATCATCTTTTTTCTCATCAACAATCCATGGTCGTGGTAACTTGGAGAGCAACACACGCATTGCACTGAAATAAATACAAAGACATGGTAGAAAAGCACATAGAAAATTTTTTGTTGAATGATGACTAGACGTTAGCAAAAGCAGTAACCATTCTCATAATTAAAAAGTGACAAAAATTACAACAGTATTTTTTTAAGAAAGTGTAGCAAAAAATATACTGACAGTTATTATACTGGCATAATAATTTAATTCTTCCCAGGTGTGAAAATTCTTTTCAACCATTGCACTCACCAAACAGAGTTAGGGAAACACATTTTTCAAAGGCAATGTTTTTTAGCAGCAATAATGACTTTAAAGAAGCATTTGCACAATTTCTGAAACATAATACAAACAAATATTTCTTCATGAAAATCTTAATGGCAACCCTTACTTAAGTATTCAATGGGCAAGTTCTGTAACAATAGATGCCTTTGGCAAAAAGAGCTAAGACTTTCCATTTCTCAGAGGAAATTGGAGTAAAATTTCTTACATGTAGCAAAAAATGCTGAACTTTGAAATGTATTGGTGGAATACAGAACTATCTTAACAAATGGTGGTTGAGTTTACCATACTGTGAAAGTGTACAATATTCCACTGCACTTCTGCATGTCCTACCAAGCAGCCTACCAGAAGAAGGAGATTCATTATGAAATAATAAATTTAGAGGTCAGGAAAAGCAATTTGGTTCATATAACTAATTATAAAGCAGACTAAAATTCATCAAGTCCAAAGAATGCAGTGTTGAGGGGTTTAAGACCACATATGACATTAGAGAAACGATCCTGAATCTTGCACTCTCTCACAGCGGCGCTTTCTCTAGCTCATCTGTCTTAACATAGATTTTGGAATGGGTAAGCAACCTAACGTAATTCCATGATTGCCTTATCTGGGTAAATGGCACGTGCAGCTCCTATACAAAAGCTCTTGAGAGGCAAATACAAAAACTAGAAGTCGCTACGAAGACTTCACTTCAAGGGAGTCAAACCTCACAATCCAAGTGGTCCTAGCTACAGCAGGTCAAACTGCTCAGTCACAGCCTGCCTTGCAAGGTAAATACAACAATTGGATTAAACAGTTCTTCAATAACCACCGATATTCAGAACTTGGGACCCAAACAAGCCTCAGAAATATCTTTACAAAGTGAGCCTGTCAACATTTAAAAATATCTGCCACAGATAGCAATAAGCTGACCCCACTGCCAAGTGGCAACTTACCTCCTAATTCGCTCCAGTAATCCATCCTCTTCAGCATTCCCTCTTGAGCTCTTTTCGAGCAAGCCCACTAACTGCCTATAAAAGAGGCTCCATGTGTGGTTTGGAGACAGTTCACTCCAAGGAGCTGTCCCCAAAAGCATAAATAATAAGGCAGACTGCAGCATGAGGAAGACTGTAGGCTCCTTCCCATGCAATACTGAGCCGCCATCCTAGCAGATGAAGACCCTTCATGGTCTGCACAGAGCTCACAACACAAACCTTTTATTTCACGCAGCAGAGTAAGACAATGACATTGAACGGACTGTACTTTGTACTGAACTGAACCAGGCTCAGGGCTTCAAAAGACCACCTAAAACTTTTCTACATCTACCGTGGTTTCACATCTCAGCAACAGAAGTTTCCCTTTCAGGAATTCCCCTTTTTTCTCCCTAGGAAAGTGATTCATCAGAGGACAACAAGATTATGGAACTCTCTCTCACAAAGCATAGATCACCAAAACAATTCACGTAAACTGGGCCTAATCCAAGGTACATGCTGCTCCTTGTTCAAAGCTGTAAAGCACTATACGGTACACAGTTCTCCTTTTTTGCCGGGAGAAGATACAAGAGGACACGAACAGGATACAAGAGGACACGAACAGTCTACAAGAGCTGTCAGTATGCTGATAACTGAGAAAAGTTCCCTTCATTACAGAAGAGACTGTGACCAAAGTACCCTGATCATATCCAGACCCAACAAAGTTTTCTGAATTCAGCTCTTCCATACAAGTTAGCCTCACAGACTGTATAAACAAAAATGCCTAGATTTAATTAACATCCAATAGTCTTTAAATGTGCTCATATGGATTTTTTTTAAACTAAAACTTCAAACTTTAAAAAAAAAAAATCACAACAAAAATTATTCAGGGCAAGGTAGGGGGCGGAATGTTACAGATTACAGACTAACTAAAAAAATGTGACAAGGAGAGAATATGCTTTAGAATTATTAATGTTGCTGTTTTATGAAAACCTCTGATCTGCTTAAGAACTTGATATTCTGTGTGCTTAGGAAAACATTCACTCACCCTAATATTTGCAAGAATATTATTAGCCTTACCAACTCCTCTTTCAAATTTTTTCTTATTTTTCTGTCAAACATCTGTTTTGGATTTACATCTGAAGTTCAGCCACAAAATATTTAGAGACTATTATAATTTAAGATCCTATATTGGTTTTATATCTGGAACATTCTGAATGTTTTTAATATGCACACCATATTAGCCCTACTGAAAAGTGCACTATCCGACTCCAATGTATAACTTTTTTCTTACTTTTCATAGTGAAGCATGAAAAGGACAGCAATTACTTCTCAGTTGCTTCTAAGTTTAAAAAAAAAAAAAAAAAAAAAAAAAAGAAAGAAAGAAAAAATCCACATCTCTACCTCTCAGGTAGCACTAAGTTACAGCCTGGATAGCAGGTTGGAATGAGGATTTTAGGATATGATGCCCTAAAATATGGAATATTTTAATATGCTACAAGTAGAAAATTCTGTGATGCTCAGTGACTACATCCTTCTTACTCTCAGTGGAAAGGTAATTTTTCTCAAGGCACAAGATCCTGTTCCTTCCCACTCCTACTCTATTTTGTAGGATTTTTGACAGCAGTTGCTGAAAGTTTCACAGTTCAGCTGAGAGGCTAGCATTGGGAGCAGGCCTCCCTGAAACAGGCAGGCATTATATCAGAAATCATTATTACAGAATTATATAGCATGTAATCATAATATAACAATACTAGTGAATCAATGTTACATATCTATTACACAAGAATTGCTGGATCAGAATTCCACACTTGATTATAAAAAAGCTATACTACATCATATGCAGCATATTGAGGAATGCAGCACTGATGGTCATGAGAACTTTCTTTCATCTTTTGTTTTTATTAAAACAGAACACAAACCATTTTAATTATTTTAAAAAGATTAGGAAGCCAGCAAATCTAAGCAGGAACCATCAGCATTAAATCAGCTCAAGAAAACATCATAAACTGTGTTCCTGCTCTTCAGGTTATTCAACTAGTACAGATTATATGACTAATTTGCTACCTTCAAAGATGATTGATAAAAAGCCTAAAAGCTTTATGTCACTCTATGCTACTTAAAAGAATTACTGTTATGGTATTATTGATTAAAAAATATTTGTAACCTAAGCTTTGGTATTTATCTTGAAATATTTACAGATCAGCATGAAGCTGATAATTTTAAGCCTGTTTTATTTGGATGTTACATTGCGTGTTCTCTGGTCTGCAACTGGGATAACAGAATGTTTTGGAGGAAGTCCGCCTGCAAAGCTTTGAAGCGGATGAAGAAACTTGCTGTCTTGCACGGAAAATAAAACACCTCAGGGAACAGGATGCAGAGAAGGCAGATGCGTGTATAGCAATCAGGGTCGAGGCGTTACTTTCTCAGGCCCACCTGTTAGAGATATACTGACTTACACAGTCCATCATAATTCACACTTTCTGTGACGGAGCCAATATTCTGGGCTAGGCAGTTCCTCAGCAAAACATTAACCCAGGCCTCCAAAGTTATAAGTGATTTGGTGCAAGAGGCTGCCATTTTCGTTGTATCTCATTTAATTTAAAATGTAGAAGAATGACAGTAAATTTCAAGTGCTGATACTGATACTTTAAATCAGCCACGCTATACAACTGACCATTCTATTTTTAATTCATGTTTTTAGAGAGTCTGGAACCATGACTCTGCACATGTGACATGCTTAAATCAGGAAGAATACCACAATGTACACTACACAGCATTAATTTTATATTTGCAGGATAAATTACATCCTGGCCCTGAATAATAGATTAACTTTTTTAGAATACCAGTTATCAATAGGAGAAAGAAATAATTATATTATGCATTATTGACTTACATATAAAAATCTGTTTTCTCATGCAGTGTTTTACTTTAGAGTTTTCACATCAATGCTTATCAGCAGTACCTGAGAATGGTACACACAGGAATGGCACTGCTTCAAAAAAATCAACAACAGAAAGTACTACCATGGCCTAGCTGTACAGAAAAGATTCCAGATTTCACATTAACTACTACTACCCTGTTTCACATAACAACCAATAGAAGAAAAAAGTACAAGGGAAGATTTTCTGCTACCAATTACTCAACTCCAACCACTGCAGAAAGGCATGGTCCCACAAGGTCCTGCTTTTCCCTGCGTTTCCAATTTCTGTGCTGTGGTGGGCTCAGTCAGGTATGTGACTGTCCAGTGAGTCACACAGTCTGCCAAATTTCTCATTTTGGCAGCTTCATTTCCAGAGAGATCAGTGAGATACCTTTATGGGATGAAGTGGATTGATAGGAATAAGGAAGCGAAGCTGGAGCTGGGAAAGAGGGCGCACTGCCCGTTCCAGCAGCAGTGCTAGGCTGGCAGATCCGAGAGCCCAGTCTCTAGAGGCTGCAATGATGCTCTTTCTACTCTAAGCTGCCTCACTCCCCTGTCTTTCTCCTCCCTCAAGTCAGCTTTATATATGGTCTTAGAATATAGGGTCTTATAATATATATTTTACTCACTTGCAACCCATCCCATACCTTCCTCTTAGCTCCAGCCTACTCTGCACAACAAAATCTTTTCAAGAGTTTGAGGATACTCCAGGAACCAGATTAAGAGACTGATCAGATTTAAAAGCACAGTTTCATTGTGGTTTTCTTTTAGGGCTACAGTAAGACAACTGCATGCCATGCTACCAATTTTATTTAAAAAAAAAAAAAAAAAAAAAGTTGAAAAATAGCCCATTTACATGGATGCATTTCTCACACAGACCAGTACTCTGATCCTCTTCACCCCATAGCCAAACGAACACTTGTACCAACATAGTGCAAGAAGGGACACAGGAGCAGGACGCTACTATTTTTAGCACTGATATTACCCCAAGCGCACGTCAAATTACAAGCTCAAGCCAGATCAGTTCCCTGATCCGGTTCCCCACACGCTCGCTGTGCAGCAGTGTGTTTGTCCCGGACAAACCAAGACACAAAAACCCCCAAGGACCAAGTGACCAAAAACAGTGGGATACCTCAGCCTGCTGTTCCTCAGCACAGTGCAGCACGGAACTGGGGCTTCCTATTGCGCATCTCATTGGCCCCTCCGACAGCACAAGATTTCGGAAGCAGATGGTTTCACTCTTTTTGTTTCTAAGTATTTTTGAATAGCTCTGAGTATTCAAAAAACTGCTTGCGCTATACATGATAGAAGCTGCTGAAGGAACAGCCAGGCAAACATTTACTTACAGTCCACAAAAACATGCTCTGGCTAGCTTGGACATATTTGAACAATTTTGCTTTCATTGTACAATTGCAAAATTGAAGGGAAACAAAATAATGCAACTTTTACTGGAAAGATAAGCTCCAACAGGAGGCATGGAATTATCAGCTACAGACCAAAGGATAAAGTCAACCCAGAAAGAGGAGGAAGAAAGCAAGCAACCAATCGAGACACTAGGCTGCTCACAACTCTGCAATTCGCTCGCTGCCTTGCTGTACTTACTATATTAATAACTACTGATCAGAGAGATGAAATGACATTTTTATTTTAAACACCTCTTTACTTTTAGATGAAGAAACTCTTCAGAACTTTCAGCATTTTCCTTATTGCTCCTGAGCAAAGTATACAAAAGAGTTTTGTGCAGAAGTTTACAGAAAGCTCTGAAATACTCAGGTTCATGACCTTCTGCTGCACTTAGTTACTTTAAGCTCTTCTGGAGAAGACACTGCACCTGCTCCCTATGAATGCTAAAAACTTCCTTTTCAGATTTTGAATGTGTAACTATTGGCCTTATTAAAGGTCAATTTTGCACATGGGAAATCCAGACAGACAGATAAGTGTTCACTTGGAGTGTTTTTATCTTTTCTCCTAAGTATTTCAGTTCTTTCCACAACAGTAGCATCCAGCCTAAATTCACATTCATTTTTTCAAAAGCAAAGCATTACATTATACATGTGTGTGTATATATATATTTTATATGTTTATATTTTATAGCTAAATACTATAAACTATTATGGAATTCTATTAATCTACTGATTCAAGCAAAACCGTCCAATTTCCACATTTCTAACTTAACTTGAATGTGGGATGCAGACGCACCAACAGGCAGAAACTCATGTCAGAGCTAAGATTTGCAGCTTAAAACTTAACAGCAGCTGCGCCGCAGGGCCACCGAGGCCTCGGACTTTTAGAGAGTCTCTTGTCATTCCCGGCACTTCCCGCCGAGCAAGGCACCGGCCCGCACGGCCGCAGCGGGGGATATTTATTATCCCACATGTGCCTGGCGTCCTCGCCATGCTGCTGCGCGGGGCTTTTCTCATCCCCCCCGCTTCTTTGTGGTTATTTCCCCCCCGCCTTAAGCTCCGCAGTGTTTCTAAGTATAGCGAGAGCCTCATCGGGCTTCAGGAGAGGCAGTAGCGGGAGCCCGGGGAAGATCTGGGAGACATGAGTGGAAACCCGAGCGAGAGCGAGCGCTTTATTTGGCAGTGCTAAAAAAACCCAGCGGGCGCTGCAGGGCGAGCAATCTACAGGCCGAGCGCGGGATGGCGGCTCCGCGGCCGCCCGCTCGACGATCAGCAGCTGGGCGACTATTTTTTGCAATGGTTGACTAAATATGGTCAGGGAAGAGCGAGGCACAGGGGAGCCCGCTTGCCTGCGAGTGCGTGTTTCAAATGCTTAGCTGCCTATAAAGCCGTGACGCTTTGGCTCGTGCCCGCCGAGGGGGAATCGCGGCGGCTCCCGCCCGCGGGAGCCCTGACCTCGCACGCAGCCCTGACCTCGCACCATGGAAAGTGGCTTCTCCACAGACCTGCCTACGGCTAAGCCCGGGAACATACCCTCAAGCAAGAAAGGATGCAGTGCCCTGTCTGAGGAGCTAGAAGAAACCAATGTCTGCCAGGGAGGGGGGAGATGGTTGCTAATTATTTTTTGGTTTTGGTTTTTGCCTCTTCTCTTTTTTTGGAAACGACTCCAACTTTTTGGGGCTTGGTTTTGGGGTCTTTTTGCTTCGGGGGGCTTTCTTCCGCCTGCGGTGATTTTCCTCTGCCTGCGGGCTAAGTCCACCTACCCTTGGCTTCCTAGCATCTATCCTTGGACTCTTAATTCTCAGTCCAGCAGGCGCAAGGTATAATTTCTATACAACATCATCCTTATTTTGGCGTTCCAAGAAGGGCAGCCGGTGCCAACGAGGCAGCGATCTCCGCTTCTATTATTTTTTTTTCTTTTTTTTTTTTTTCCTTCCCTGTGAAGTTTTATCTATTTAAGGTGCTGAGGTACTGTCATGCACCGCCACTCTCCCCCCGTGCCTCCCCCTGCCCCGCTGGGACGAGCTGATTCAGCGGGAGCGCTCGGGATGAGATGGCTGCTGCCGCTGTGTCTCTAGGTCACCACCTCCCTCTTCCAACCGCAAACGCTGCGTGAGACTAAGCTCACAGGTAACACAGTGCCAGGAGACCTGCCTTGTTCTGCACGTTTAAAGGGTGCCGGTGACTTTCTGCATGTGTAACTTATTTACTGCAATGTCTTTTGGGGTTATGTTAATCCCTCTCCTCCGGGAGCAGCTTGATTTTGAGGGTGTTAAAGCATCAAGCATTTGTAGCGTAAAGAACAGGTGAAAAGAAAACATTAGTCCAAATTTCATAGCGAAAACAACCCCACCTTGACAGGCAGATTTCTTTTCTTTTGGGGAGGTGAACTCAAATATTGCTATGCCACTGACTGCTTAGTACACAGTGATTGCTAACATTAGAAAAAAATACATCCTTACCTTCCTATGCAAATCACAATTAAAAAAAAAAAACAAAAATCCCTAGCAAACAGTACAGTAGGGCAATGCTGAGTGCTGAACTAGGTCCAAGCAAAATTTTCAAGGTGCTTTATCTCAGGTGCACACAAGATCAACCTAGTTAAGAACCAGGACCGTGTATGCTGTAATTCTAATGCTGCATTGCTGTTTCTCCTTGTAGTCCTGTGCTAGCTCCTGCTACACGCTGATTTGCTCTCTATCAGCTGCACTAGATTTTTGTCATGGGCTGCAGAAATTCTTACTTCCTCTGCTCCAGTCTTTCCTTAGCAGTATTACAGTTATCTTACAATTAACTAATTGATAGGCTTATTTTAAATTTATCTTCTAAGACTACAAGGAAAAAAATTACTTTAACCCAAATCATCTCCTGAAATACAATTCAAGCAAACATACGCTCCATATGACTGCCTTAAAGTCAAAACCTTACTGCACACCAAATGTTTAACAATCACTGCAAACCAAGGCACAAAACTGAATGTGAAGAAACAGGGTTAAATTTACTTTTATTTCTTTATTTTTTTAGTTTCCATAAGCCTTTCAAGTGGGGGACAAGATTTTGACTGAAGCAGGTGAGTGCAAACTTAAAAGTAAGAAAAAAATATCTGTAGAAGTGCTAAGTTAGGTATTAGCTTTCACATGTGACCTTCGGCCCCACTATCCAAATCCTGTCACAGCAGTTGGAGGTTGTTTTCTTAATTCAATGTCATCATGTTTTCTAAAAGCAGAATCACTAGCAAGTACAATCTTTTTTTTTTAAAACCATTGCATATTATAGTAGAAATAAGTATAGAGCTGCAAAAGATTTGGCTGAATACAAGATACATAAAGCAAGGAGGTGGGGTTGGGGAGGGTAGGAAAATGAGGTTATAGTCACCATATTAGATGAGTCTGTACTTCCCTTCAGGATACTAGATGTGAACTGCACACCAGCTTGGACCTCTGCTAGAAGACCTCAAAGGAAACTGAAGTTCTCGCGGTGGAATACAACTGCCAGTCCCAGGAAAACACTTTGCAAAGCTACCAGTGATCCAACGCTCCGTTCAAAACTGGTTACTTGGAATGAACAGCAAGAGGCTGCACAAATCTGGATGACCCCTTGCGAGGACCACGCTGTCACAGAGCAATGAACTCAAACTGGCTTTAAGCAATTCTGCAGGTAAATTGCATTGTAAAGTTCGGCTGCAACAATAAGCTTATTTTCTACGGTCAATTAATCCTTAACATTATTCTTCCAAAGAAATGACAAAATGAATTTAACTTAATGAAGAAATGAAAAAGAAGCAAAATAGTTTTGGGGTTCAGCTGACAGATCATTAAGCAACTCTGTGTATACCTGCTCAGAGTACATACTTCTTTATGTACCCATATGAACATACAATGCTATGGAATGTAAAGAAGTATGTATTTTTGGCAGGCATGGAACGACCAGTAAGAGGAAACTAAACAGCTGTTGGAAGAAACAGGTTTCCTTCTTGTTTGAATGACATTCATGTGACAAATCAACTTGCTAAAGGTCAGCTGGTATTGCCAAAATAACATACACTTATTGCTAACCAATTATAAAACAAGAAGTTGTACAAAAGTAGCTAGAAAAAGGTTTTCATGGATTAGAAACAGCACTTGTTCTAAACAAAAAATTCAAACTAATGCAGGAAATGAATGATTACTAAAACACATTAAGATCACTAAAAAGCTGCAAAATTTATTATCAGTGCTTCTCATTTGATGGAGCCTAAACAAATCTTAAAAGCCGAATTATCAAAATGCATTATCAAAAACAAGCTGTTACTTTATCAATCAGAGCAAGCTCTGTGTAAAGATGGTAGTTTTTAAATTTAACTCTACTATAAAATCTTTAGCCTACAAGTGAAAACTAAGACCCGAGCAGAGAGAGCTAAGAAATTAAGTCTTTGAGTAAGAGAAGAAGGGATAGACTAAGAGCACGATATCATCTGCAATTTTATACGTTCAACGTAAGTTAGAACTTTCTCCTAGCCAACACTTATTATGCTCTCTGAGCTCTTCAATACAAACTGCAATGTCAGGTTTATGCGCAGAAAGTAACAATACAGAGATTTCTAGGCCACAGTTGCTAGTCAGCGGATTAAAGCTATTGACAGATTCCTAAATGAAAACACAAGTGACACTAATTAGAAGGTAAGTTATCTTACGTTCTGATTCCAAAAAAAGTGAATTTAAATCCCGATTTAAGAAAGCTGGGCTGGCAAATATGACTATAGAGAACCCAGAAAAATTAGGAATTACACAAAAAATTAAAAAAAGAAATAAATTCTACAACAGTTTCAAATTATAAAAGCAATATTAAGTAACATATGGCACCATACTTGGTCCTTGCTGAATATTATATTTAAAAATAAGGAGGAAAAAAAAAAAAAGAGAACAATCTCTCTCCTCAACTATCCAGTCATTCCTATTCTTGACAGCAGTCTTCTAAAAGCAGTTATTACATATGACATGTGCATGATAAATGGGCACATTTGGGCCAGATTAAAGATTCTAACTCCATCCATGTGCTTACTGAAACGTCTGGAGGGAGGAAAAACGCTCTGTACCATTTTTAGATGGAGAACCTTATTTTAAACACACCATATAAATCCCAAAGAGCTAATATTATAAATAGGTGGTTATTTTTATTACCTGAAACCATAAAATAACATATATAGAAGGAACATTATATAATTAGAACCACTTTCTTAGACAAAGTAGTTAATATTTGTTTAAAAGCTGTTTCTCTTAGAAGAAGATAATTTGGCATAAATATTAGGGAATCTTAACATTTAAAGCTGGTTTGCAGTGGTAAACAAATTAAACCATAATATCTATAAGTGTACTTATGCTACTGAACTTGATTACACTGATAGAAATGTGAGGAAGAGGTTTAGTATTATCAGGAGAGTTTAATTTGCAGGAAGGTTAATTGTTAGGCATTTACTTATTTTCCTGAAGAGTTCTTGCACATGCACCAGCAACTGATTGCTCCTCAGTATATAATCAGACCAAGTTTTTAACAGCTTAAACTTATTTTGAATGGTTTTTAGTAACCAGTCATCATGTTGTGCTTTTTCTTGTCTTTTCCTGTATAACATTGTAATGCTGCTCTGAAACAAAATGACAGCTCTGAATGACACAAAAGTTAAAATTACATATTGACATCGCTTCCTGCTAGTTCACTTCAGCATATATCTAAGAATACATACTCAGTCACTACAAAATGTCACATCCATCACTTAGATCAGCTGTTCAGTTTTAACTGAGCACACGTTGAACTTTGGGCATCTGCTGACACAGTTGTAACTCAAACATTTCAACTGTGTGACTGACAGGGATAACAGATGCTGACATTATCAAATGCTACGCGGCTTTTTTTCCATGGCCGTTTTTTGTCCCGATATGGCCAGTACATGAAACTGTATTGCCATCCAAAAGCACACTTGAGCAGCTGTATCTGTAAAACAGTTCCTGTGTAACTGGTAAAAATAGAAACTAATTTTATAGCCATCTTTAATGCTCAAGTCCAAGTGACACACCTGCTATGTTTCTATTAGGATACATGGTGTTGGGAATATATTTACATAAATCTTCTCACCAGCATCAGGCTGCACAACAAACAGATGCAGGCTATACTTGACACATTCACTACCAGTAAATGGCTTGAACAAATGTTGTCACCTCTTTCCCACCATGCTCAAAGCTCAACAAGAATTCATCTTGCTAAATATATGTGTGTGTGTATATATAAAATTTAAAAATGTAAGCATGACAAGCAAAGCAAATGTATTAAGAAGCCTTAACTTAAAAGGAGATAGAGAAACTCTCTCTAAAAAAAAAAAAAAAAAAAAAAAAGAAAAAAATGTATTTCTCTTATCTTGTATTAAGATTTTTATACACTGCCAAGGAAAAGGATTAAAAAGAAATAAGGAAACCCCTTCTGTTATATAATTGTTCCTAAAAAGTTAATGCTAACCAGAGATATAGAGAGAGGGAATTGAAAGCACTTGACATTTATGCATGTGGTAACCAACTACAGCATTAAAGCAGCTGCAAAGGGTAACCTGCCAAAAAAAAAAAGGGGGGGGGGGGGAAGGAAGGGAGTAGGGAATAAAATCTTTCTTTTCCAGCAAAATTTAATATAAAGAGTTAAAGAAATTTTAAGCTAGTAGAAGAAGTTATAAGAATTAGTTTCTTCTCACTACTATAGAGTTTTGTTACTGCAGACAGAAAAACAGTTAAAACCATAACTCGATTTGTGACTCATCCAAAGAGCCTCAAGAAAATGTTCCAAGAAAGAACAAACTTCCTAAGTGTTTCTGGTATACAGCTTTCCATTTTGCCATCTCCAAATTAACGAAACAAGTTAAATGAGCTGACTAGAAACAAAATACATAACTCGTACCAGAAGAAAAGTCACTGGTCCTTCGTAAACAGTTTGCACGAATAAGGGTTTTGGTGAATTACAACCTTCCTGCACTCCAATGCTTTGCTAAAGCTGGTAAAATGGAACCAAATCACCTCTTCAATGGATTTGGTCCCCTTCAACCAGCTGTAGCTATGCATTGATCACTACGGGACTGCTCAGATTTTCAATACTGGAGCCTATTTCAATATTGTTATGAATTACCACACACTCCTCTCTGCAGTTGCCTTAAGTTACTCCAGCCAGGCGAAGAGAGAAGGTAACGAAAGACATAGTAAGTTCTGCACTCTAAAGTTTCAAGGTTGTATTACTAGTATTATTTCTAAATAAACAGCTACTGGTGTTTTAATATTCTGTCTTTATTCAGTAAAAACTAACCTCATAACATTTATGAGAACATGGGCAAACATTCAAATAAACACATTTTCCAGTGATTTATTGTCTCCTGTTCTTCGCCCTCGAGCTCGTTGCCCTTTAAAGAAACACGAACACTATTTGCAGTGCACTGTTGCACTGGGCAAGTCAAATTTATGGGTATCTCTCTATTTTTTTCTTCCCTTTCTCCTCCTCTACCCTCCCCCCTCCCTTTTTTTTTCTTTTGTAAATATACATTGTACAAGGAAAGACACTTTCACAGGGTAGAAACTGTATTTATCACCTACATGCTGGGTGTATTATTTACTATTGAAAGATAAGAAGTCTGTCTTCAGGCTAATTTGCCTTCCCCAATTCAGTCTGAACAAAAAGTCTTCTTTTAAAGTCTTTTCTCAACATAATATTTCAAAGAAGTTATAAGATGGTGCTCTTTTACACACAACTTCAATTGAGCTATACTTACTACCCGAAGTACAAACACAAAGGCAGAGATAGCTTTAGCATTTTAGAAAATAATTTTACAACGCTTTATCTCACAACTTGTCTTTTTGACAACTTCCATGATGACAGAGCAAAGTCCCGCTATTCTCATTAACACTAAACATTTGAGAAAGCCCAGTGCTCAAAGAGACTGCTACAGATAACAACTCACTGCTGACCAGCTCACACCACGTGCAAAACAGGCAGAGCTACCAAATAACACGGCAAGCACTGGAAATCACATTCCATTGGAATCCAGTGGAATTTCCATTTCAAGGCGAAAACTCCTATTTGCCAGTATATGAACATGTATGAAACCTGCACCTTACCTCAATATATTCATTTTTCAATTTGGAGTCTAACAGAATTTATTACTCTGAAGAACTGATTGATAGAAGAGATTTTGAATGTAAAGAGCTCTAAGTGCAGCACACGTTTATGATGCTAACTGCAGTGTGAATAAATAACCATTCACAAGATCTAATGCAAATTTAAAGTTAATTGTGGCAACACGTATGAAAATGCACACACACTTCACAGCCACATCTTCAGAAATCTGAGGTCACAGGTATATGACTAAATTGAACTTTACCAAATTTTGATTATGTGGAAAATACACAACCACTCTGCACAAATTCCTCAAGCTTCACTTTCCTATCTGAAAAGTCCACTAATATAGAGTGGGTGAAGTTTGCCAGGCTTTGAGGTTCACACTACTTCAAAAACATCCAAGACAAATGCACTTTTAAGTAATATGCCTGACTCAGGTAAAAATCATTGACAAGAAACCATGTTATTAAGTAAAATCACAATGTCTGCACATTTCACTATAAACTTATCCCTATATCCCATGCATATATCCAAGTTTACCTGCACATAAAGTGAAGTTCTACCTTAGACTCCACATTATTATAGCAGCATAAAAAAAAAATCAGAAGTTCTGTTTCTATATCAACTTGGAAGGTTTAAACAGAGGCATAAAGAGGGAATAGTATCCTAATAAGGTGCTCCCCATATACTGCTTGTTCTGGAAGGCACTGACACACTGTCATAGAAGATCAAATACAAAGGGGAAAAAACTTTACTTGAAATAATTTGCTATTTTTCTTTTAATATGTGATAGCAAGGAGTTCAACAGTTGGAATAAATTTATTTTAAACTTAAAAAAATGGGGGGGAGGGAGTTTCAAGGACAATACAATACAATTTGTGTGCTGTGGTTTTTTCTGTTGTTTCTTTCTCTTTCCCCTTGGAGGTCCCTCTTCTTACTGCTAGCAAAGGCCAGTACTCAGTAAGAAGCAGAGTATAGAGGTTACTCCCCTAAAAACAAAATCAAATTTAAATACTCATTCGGTATCAACTGTAAAAAAAACCTCATAAAAATCTAGTTGACTACTGCGGTACCCAGGCATTTAGTAAATACACTTTTCTTCTCAGTAATCAAAAGGAGTTGTCCTGTTTTGGACATGGAATTTTATTCATATGTATTTACATATATTACTTTTATATATTATTTACATTTTTTTTTATCTATGACCTTTTAGTGGTTTTAGTGCAACATATATATCAGACACCATTGCTTGAAGTCACAAGGAAATTTCAAGTAATAAGACAACAGCTGCTTAGGTCAGCTTTCCAGCTGAACACATTACACCCTGGTTGGGATCCATATCTGCTATAAGCTGAAGTTCTGGCAGTTATTTTTGAGTGTTTTATGATGAAGAAAAGATTCTCTCTCTTTACGTGTTTTATATGGGGGCACATACAGTTGCAGCAAAAAGAAAGGGTGTCTAACAGACTTGGATGCTATTTTGAAACCTACATAGGATCAAAACCACTAACGCTAGAAATATTTCCTATCTTTCCAGTATAAACTCACATAATGAAGAAAAGACCCAGGAAAAAAAAAATGCAATGTGCACAATTTGGACCCCTCAATCAAGAAAAGAACCTGTGGTCCATGAAACGATCACCAACAGGCAAGTCTTCAGCAACTCTATGAAGAGGTTTTTTTCATGCACTTCTACATCTCATTGATTTCATGATAACACAGAGCATAGCTATCAGAGAAACCTAAGAAAACTAACACATAGCAGATGCGCCCACAAAAAACACCCAGTCGAGGTAACTGGGTACAGAAAAGAGCACTCCTGGCTACTGCTGTTATGACAGTTTGTGTTACAGGAATATGAAAAATACAGATATGAATAACTCATCAGGTCAGCCTTAGAAGAATGTCAAAGGATACTGCTTTCACTGAAGCGAAATAGAAATTCTGTGGAAAAACAGCCACGTTTGTTCCTATTGTCACATCCAGCCTCTACTTCATTACATTGAAACCTAATTCCATTCAACACCCCTGGATACTTATCGCTAGTGGTCTTATGTATGTTTTAAGATACTGGCCTAGATCTTACTCTCATAGATTAAGATACATGCCCTTACTGGCCGAATGGCACTCAACTGAGAAGCAGAATTCTATAGCAGAAAACCAAAACATTTCATGCAAATTAAATTCTGAATGCTCCACCATATGAAAACATAATACTACTTAAGTCTTATCAGAATGACAAAAGCATAGAACAAATTATGCCTCAAAATTAGTGCTTTTGTAATGAGCTGCTATGTAAAACTTGAAATAAGAAACTCCTTCTACAAACACTACAGAGGAAAAAATAATCAAATGTTTCTTATGCAAGCACATGCCATTTAACATGGCAGCCCTATGCTTACTTTACAGCTGCATGATATCTTTAATAATTATTCATCAGTAAATACTTTTAAAAATGCAAAGCCTTCCTCAATTCTAACATTCAAGAAAGAATTACAAACACTATCTCAAGATCTTACTCATTAACTTCTTACTTGGCAAAACATTTATTTGCAATAATTTAATTTTCATCTGCTATGTGGAATTTCCCAGGAATATGCAGATACCAATATTAAACCAATCAGACTAGTTTCATTTATACATGACTACCTAGCTACTAGTCATGCTAAAAGCACATACCTAAGCAGCATCAAAATCCAAGGCATGAAAGTATGCAAAGTTTAATAATCATTTCAAAGAATGTCATAATTCCACCCTCTCCCCTTTTATTATTTTAAAGGCAAAATAATCTCAGAAGACCAATCTTACCTAGGATTTCCTCGCAGTGCTGCATGGTGAAGTGCATTGAATCCGTTGTTGTTGGTGATGGTTACGTCAGCCCCGGCCTCCAGCAGGACAGCCAGAATGTCGTCCCGCTTCTTGCTTATCGCATCATGGAGCGGAGTGTCCCCTTCAGAATCCTAAAGCCAGAAACAGCTCCCATCAGTTTTCACATGTATAAGGAAGATGTTTCCAAGGCATTAAAAACAAACAAACAAAAAAAAAAAGACGACTGCACAAATACAGAGCACTTCACATCCAAAAGTGTAGCCACGCTGCAGATGTCAGAGCAAGCTGCTTCACATCTTGTTCTGATTTTGTGGACACTGGATTGGCTGATCCCACCTAGTGCCCCAGTCTTCCAAAGCTGCACTAGCACCAGAACTCAAAGCCTAGGCCCTGGACAGGCTTCAGCACTATCCTCTTCTCTATGTCCCCTACACACACTGGGCTCATCTCCAAGGTTCAGCATCTTCCCAGCATGGGAGGGGCTGTCACAGCCACAAAGAAGAGACAGGGCAGGCAGGTAACTTTGAAATATGGGGATGAATTGTGTGTCAGTAGCTAACTATCTAAAAGACAACACCAAAAAAAGGCTATCTGAAATAAAAACAGATAAGCAAGACCAAAATAAGGTGCTCTCCCAATAACGCATTTAAGGCAAACCTGTTGTTTTAACAGGTGCAGACCATTTTCCAGGGAACAAAAGCCTATATATTACAAGTAATATAAAACTTTCAAAGCTTAGTATTTTTAAAATATTTAAGCTTTTTATGATTGATAGTATGACTAATGATAATAAATTATACAAAGCATATAAAAATATATCAGTAGATAATTGAATGCGCAAAGAATTTATGTTTTAGATTGTTGTAGTTTTATTTTTTAAAAAAAACCCTTTCCAATAAGGGGAAAATACTTGTTCCTAGAAGCAATATGTACATTACTTATCCAAAGGCCCAAACATTTGCACTGAAAAGGAATGTTCTGTGACTAACAGTAACACCTATTTAAGCTTATTTATTGCTACATAGGCAAACTCCCTAGGTTTATGCTTCCGGCAAACTTCTGACACCATGTAAGTCAAGAACACTTTTGTCACTGCCACTGACTCAGCTGGTGACCGAGAAACTCTGGAATTGAACATTTTAGGAATCTTTACAATATTTACAGTGAAAATCACAAATTGCCAAAGAAAAAAGTGCCCAAAAATGGAAATAGTTTCAACCAGCCTGCCAAAATGAAATTAAACCATTTTTATGCAGTTTAACTGACTGTATTACTTGAATTTACTGCTTTTAGACCAGCACATGTTTTTGTTTACATAATCAACTCAGTTGAGATGTAAGAGCACTGACCAATTAAACTCCAGCCATGCTTCAATTTGACACACTGCCTGTGCTCAGACCCATAAAAATCAAACTTCCTTCAGACAGGATCCGGAACGACGATTATATTTTCCAGGTAGAATTTCACTCCACCATTACACTGAACGTAAACCAGACTGCTGTCAAATATCCAGTCAGGTTATCCATATAGCATACGTCATGCATCACATATATATGTGTGTGTGTGTGTGTATAGAGAGAGCATATATTGTACGACATGCCCAGACACCCTGTATTGGGTCAATATATAAAATACAACCTTTAACCAACAGCAATTGGGATCTGGATGTATGTTAACTGTCTGAAAGGTCAACCCTAGTAAAAATCAAGACAGTGCATACAAAGGCAGGTCGAAAACTGGTAAAACCTTCTACTCACTAATTTTTAGAAAGTTTGCTCATTTTATGTTATGGGAATACATGCCTTTAAATATTACTGAACTTCAAATTACAGAGAAACAGAGAGGTAAATGTGTTATTTCAGTATGTCTATAATTGTTAACTTTCCCTCCAGATTAATCTAGATAAATGGTCTCTGAAAATGTCAGTATCAATTGATAGGTTACACATCATGTGCCTGCCTGTCTGTCCAGTAAATAAATCAACATAAGAGCATTTTTCTTATTCAACATCTGTTGTAGCAAAGGCTGGGACAGACAACCCTACCAGGCCTACTTCTTTAATATTTTTTGTCTTACGTCTATCATGTCCACACAGCATCCACATACAGTCAAATCGTATTACTCAAGAGCTAAAAAATAAACCCGGACCAACATTTACTTCACCTGGAGACTAGGGTGGCAGCCGAAGTCCAGCAGAGTCTTCACCACTTGCAGATGGCCTTTATTAACGGCGATATGGAGCGGAGTCTGCCTGCGCTTATTGCGAGCATTTAAGTCCGCGCTGCCTCTGTGCAAAACCTCTATGACGGCCCCCTCGTCGCCAAAAGCTGCGTGATGGACTGCCCTGTCCCCGTCCTTGTCCTAGAGCAGAAACACTAACGTGACCCCGTTTCCTTCACATTTAAACACAGATTTAAACTGAACCACAGTGCATTTTTGCTTGCCATTTGAGGGGATTTCATCAGGCAACCAGATATGAATAAAATACTGAGCTAATAAAAAAAAAGAATCCATAGCAATAGAAGATGAAAAGCCTGTTGCAATTGAAAACAAACATATATACCCTGTTCAGTTACTACAAACATATATCCTGTGACACAGGTATTTTATCTCATGCAACTTTTGCTCTGAATCTATGCATTATGCCTTCATCAGGAACTTGGATGGATTCATTTCTTTATCTACTAAAAATAAGCACTGGCTAAAAAATCCTAACACCATCAAAAATGTTACAGATTCCAAATCACCAAATAAGACAATAGAAGTGTTTTGCAGTTATAATCAACCTATTTTTTACTAAACTTTATTGTATGTTTGTAATTTAGTTTTTGCTAAATCTAGGATTGTGGCTGAGAAAGAAGTTCTCATTCTATGATAATTCACAGCTTTAGTTCACTTGCTACATTTTTTGTAGCAAGTTGAGAATTAAGTTTTGAAAGTCTTAAATCTGTTAATTAACCTTATTCTAACATCCACAAGTGGACTGGACAACATGAAATATTCTAATATTTATCTCATATATATATATATGTGTGTGTGTGTGTGTGTGTGTGTGTGTAAAATGATAGGATGCCAAAATGCAAAGTTAAATGGAAGGTATATAACAGGTTTAATTGCTGTAATAGTTTGCATAAGCTGTTAGTCTAATCAAATTTATGTGCACAGCGAAATGCTGCTACATATTTGTAAAATTTAATTTTGACAATAGAAAAATACTAAAAATGATAAGCAAGTAAAATCTGGACTGATCAAAGGTGCACTGGATTTCACAGAATTGCTCTTGGAGAAGTTTAATTTCTCACAATTAGTTTTTTTCATTTCAGCATTTTTCCCTTGAGGTTATTTTAATTTTACATAACATATATTTTTAAAAGTCCCCTACTTTTTCTCTAATACTAGTACCTTTTCTCTAATAAAGACTGTCATGACACTGAACCTCAACAACTTCTGATAACAAGATATTTACATTTATGTCTTCCCTACCAACTCACGCTACTGAAGTACCTTTCAAAATAGTAAGATTCCACCACAGGTTCACCTAAACCAAGCAAACTGCCAGAGAACAACGAAACATGTCTATGCAGAAGGGGAAAGGACCAGAAACGGGAACTCCTTTCTGTATTTCTCTGCTAGCTATATGGAATGCTACTGGGTGAAAATTTACTGTTAAAATACTATAGTGCTTCTTTCTAGAAAGTGTTTCATTTCACAGGTGCGATTTTTGTCGTTTCATATTTAGTCTGCAAAGCACATTGAGAGATGACAAAGCCTTTTTTCTTTTTTTTTTAAACTTACTTAATAGTATTTTACATATCTTAACATATTGCAACTTTGAGACACAAAACACGAAATTTACGAACACTTAATGTATAAAGTATGTGTACTTTATCATGTATACATGTATAATGTACATGCTTTGATAGGGAGAGGGCCAAGAAAGCACATGCATTATTGCCCACTAACATTGAAACGGGTTTCTTAGGAGCTAAATCTCACTGGGCAGTCCTTCCACTACAGAAATTCTTCCAAACACCGCAGTTCTTCCAAACAGAACATTATATATAATCTATGTTAATATATCTAGGAAAAAAACCTAACAGCTAATTAAACATTCATCCTCAGACTAACATACAAATATTAAAACACTATGTATTTCTATATATATCAAAAATATTGTCAGTGGTGTCTGTGCAGACTGACACTCACTCGTTGCTGGGAAGACGAGAAAGCTACTCATTGTCACCATGTAATACAGTACAGAGAGGGACTCTTTGAGCTCCCACCCTAACAGTGTTTACTGACTAAACAGAAGTAACTAGAAATCAACATTTAATTTCTGGTCATAACAGCATAAAGCAGCCAAAACTATGTCAGAACAAGTCACAATGAATAACCTGCAGCTGTGGCTGTAAGTGTCAGTGTACATAAGCTAGCTTGAACATAGAAAAAATAAAGATTTTCATCCATTCCTTACACGCCACAGACCACAGCAGTGAAACAACTGCAATTTTGCACTCTGCTTGCTGAGACAGTTCTGCAGCATCTTCACATTAGTTTTATAGGGAGCTGACATTTTCTAAAGCCTAAATCTTTTATCACGTAACTAATTTACAATCATCATCATCATTTAAACAGTTTAAGGTTACATGAAAAACATTTGAGAATTTAAACAAAATCCTCAGAAGTACTTTTTAATGTCTTTTTTAATCATTCTCACAGTATTACGATGATGAGAATGTTTACAATTCTATTAGTTACATTATTCCCAAGCCTTTCAAGGAGTGCATTGGACTTCCCTCTAATGCCCCCAAATCCATTCTTATACTAGCAGAGAAGGCAGCAGTGAATTCTTGGCTGCAGCTTAGATACCACAGTACGGATGAAAAGAAGCTTAGTGCTGTTCTTAGCATATGGTATAGAGTGCTGTGAGAGCCCTCTTTCTAAAACTAAGTCACTTCACAGAAAGCAGACCCACAAACAAGTGTACACAACATAAAACTTAATCCATTCTTACCATTTAGTAAGAAAATCTTTATGAACTAAAGGTCTTTTTATCAATGTAAAAATAATCCTAGCACCAAAGATTCTGCCCTCACTTCATTAACCTATTAGCAGCTGGCAATGCACTATGGGATTCTATTTTGTCAGAAGGTCAAAGGCAATATGCTGCCCCCCTGCATTCTCCCACTGACATGAGCTAAAGGAAATGAAGAACAGGCTTCAACTGCTACAATCACACGTAAGCTTACATAGTTCTATGCAACTAGAATAATATTTCACATTATTAAAAGTGCCAAAGAAAGAATATCAACTCTTTTAATACTATTGGTAAGAGGTTAGTGTAGGAACATAATCACACTACAGTTTTTATCCTTCTCTGGCTTTTAGAAGTACTACCATAGTCGACAGTACTTTTGTTTCTATGTATTGGTGTACAAACATATATGTATGTGTGCATGTACCAATAAAAAATAAGAAAAATTGACATTTTGTTGAAAAAACACAAGAAAGGGAAGAGGAGAAAGACTCAAACAGGAAAAGAGTAACAAAGCATTCACAGTATGTATTAGTTCCCCTCATTCCTCATAACGAATTCAAGACAGGTTTTAAAGACTGTTTCCACAAAAACTACACTCAGAGAAAAGTGTTGTATGAGTGAGGTAATAACATTGTTCCCCAACAATTTGAATTTCTGTTTCTCTTATCTTCCTCCAAGAGAAGAAAGAAAGAAAAAATAATTCTGTTTGTATATATAACATAATCAAGGAAGCCACATGTTGAAACTTATTATTCAGCTAAGAGAGAAAATCCAAAATAAGTCCTGTGCAATTCTCAGGAGTTTACAGAGAACATTTCACAGCTGACAGCGCAAATCATCAAAAACAGCCTAACTGAATTACTATGTAAGTCCACAGAGTGCTGGAAAGGAACTCCAACAGAACTATGAATCCTACACATAGGAAAGCTTAGAGCTAAGGGGACAAAAAGTATTTTAAAATATTTAAGTTACCTCGGCTTCTACATCCACGTTCTGTTTCAGAAGCAACTTTAAAATGTCCACGTGGCCATTCTGACTAGCTGCTTGCATAGCTGTGTGTCCAGCACACTGGCCATTCACCTGGAAGCATAGAAATGACTGGAGATGCAACAAACGCATACATATGAGACACTATAGCAGTGTAACAGTACTAGAAAAATCAACGAGCTGCATGCCTGCGAAAGTACGAAAAGAACAATTTCTACATGTTGCCTTTCTGACACAGAGATGATCTGTTAGGTCTGCTCTATTTCATTTTTAAACTATCAGCTAGAGTAAAGGAAAGAAACAAAACAATTATATATTTCTGAGCCATAAATCAACCCACAAAACTATTGAAACTGTTATCTGCAGAATTACTGCTGTAGTAAGAAAGTAATTTTGCAAAGAAAACATTTGATTATGATTCTAACAGGTTTTCCCTGAATCAAATTCTAGATTTATTAACATCTCCTTTAGACTTCTCACTACCAGGTGAGGACATTCAAATCAGGAGAGGGATTTGATAAAGAACAAATTAGAAAGGTCAACTACCTAGCTAAATCAAGCAAGCAGAACTACCTTCCTTCCTCGCATCCCCCCAAAACAAATGATATTGAAGACCACTCACTAACTGTGGGTACTCTCTTGCTCAATCTCTAGCAGAGATAAACCCAGCATTTTAATTCATGTCACATAACAGCGTACAAAAATTGCCCAGTGAAAATGGGTGTAAAACTATTTTCAGACACTCCATCATATTTAATAGAACAAAAAATGGAAGAGGAGGTCCTGGAACCAGCTGTACTTAGTTCTGTGTAGACTCACTGCTGACTGCAAGGAGATGCTACGATAGCTTCAGTTTCTTTAGGGTTACTAGTCCTCAAAACAGTACACTCACATCCACATCTGGCCTCTTTAGCAGGTCTTCCACTTTAGCAACATCTCCATTGGCAGCAGCTTTAACCAGTTCTTCATTGAGATCTCCAGATTCTTGGGTCTCAAATAACTTCTTCAGTAGCTGAGACAATCTCTCTATAATTATTAAACAAATAACAATTAAGACTGCAATTCTAATCAGAACAACAAAAAAACAGCTAATCTGTCACATTTCTAAAGGATGTAATAACCACCTAATAATAAACACCATAAAATGGCACCTTTAAGTTACCATTCAGTTCGAGTGCTTTGCCTAATTAACCCTGAAATAGTTGAGACTGCCACATCAAATGCTTGAACAAGTTTGAAGAAAATCCCTCACTTGAGCTTGCAATCAAACACTACCTTTAAAACAAGGAATGAATAACCCGTTTGCTAGGTTCTTCTTGTATCTTGGTCCTTATTCCAGCCTAATGTCTCTTTTAATTATTTCAATTTTAAAGCCTTTAGAGTAGACATCCAAAGACATATTTGTACTCTGTAGCCAAATAGAAGCCTCTATTCCATTTGGAGCTTTTGCATAATACACATACTATACACTTCCCACAAGTTGTCTTTTATTTAAATTTAATATTGGATTAGACAGACCTCAAGTCTGACTATTATTCTTATATACAAGCTGCATATTAGCAGTTATCAGTTTTTAAATTGACACAAATATTTGTCACGAACTTATTACTGATTATTCTTCACACTCACCGCCAGATGCATTGCTTATAGCAGATCCTGCTGATGCAACTTTTGAGACAGCTGCGGGGTTGTAGGTCCAAGACGTTCCACAAACCTCTACTTTTAAGTCACTATCTGAATAGATCTGCTGGACCCGACCAACTTTACCTAAAGTCTGCATTGAAGAGTCAAATGAAAATATTAAAATTAAATGCTTAGAACATAGTAACAAGAAACTAGTATCAATTCTAATATAGTACAATCATTAACACTTTTAGCTGCATTTCATCATACTAAGCAAATTACATCAGTTTTACACAGTGTTTAGTGAAATACATGTCCTATAATTTAGAAAGTGTCATCTCAACTCCTGCATCCTTCAGATACCTTTAAAAGCCATATTCAGAATTATTATGCAAGTTTTACTACCATACAAACACACAACTACTTACGGGAAGCATTGCTTCAGCCCACTCTCCATGACCTCTCTGAAGAAGCTTGATTCGCTCTAAGTCATAACACACTTGAACAAGGTCACCCACTTGAAACTGAGAGGTTCCTCCTTCTGCACCTTGAGCAGCATCTCCACTTCGGACTACATTTGCTTTGGTGAGAACAGCTGGGTTAAATGTCCACCTAAAACAATGAGGCATTTAAAATATATTTTAAATGTGCAATATGCTTAAAGGTCATCTACTGGACAAGATTCCTGTATGCCTAACAATCTCCCGTGATTAGATACTTTGGTATATTTTTTATTAATTGCTTTTTGCCCATAAACTTGTTTGGGAGTCATTAGTTGAGTAGTGCAAGGGCAGCACAATCACAGGATATCATCCCCTCACAAATCAGAAGCTGCTGTATCCAACCACAAAATTCTTCAATCAAATGCATGGTATTGATGTAAGTGATTTTTTAACCAAACAATCCTCATTTGTATTACAGACTCTACTGGTTTACAGGCACTTAGCTGTTTTTATGTTGGGTTATATTCTAATATATAGAAAGGTGGCCTGCTCTTTGTGTGCCACTGGATCTAAGGTTGACTACACTCAACTAATCACATTAGTTCACCAAGCTTCAAACCTTAACTCACTTGTTGTTTTGGCACCATCTTCCCCAGCATTTCCCATATTTGCACAAAAAAACATTCCTCTAAGGAACAACATGCCGGGTGTGCATCAAACCAAGGACTATATATGCATGCAGTGGATCTTAGGCCACTTTCCTGAATGCTCACTTGCATTGCTGCTACTATTCCCCTTGGAATCACAGAACTGTAATTACAAAGAAAAAATCTATTTAAAATACTATTTTTTGGAAGTTGGATATTTCACTTTTTTTGAGATTCAATTTTTCACTAAGTGTGATAAGTAGCAAGGTGTTTTTAAAAGTACAGGTAACAGGTTTTCTGTAACAGGTTAAGTCCTCATTACACAGTGCAGAAGGAAGAAATTTCTCAAGAAAATTTTGACAGACTCAAACAGGAGAAGAAAAAGTTTCTGGAACCAACTCATCATAAGTGTTAAAGAAAATTTTTGAGAATGAATGATGAACAGTGCATAACAAACCTGTTGCCACTTGGATACTGTACAACTATGTCATGATCCTCATCAATGCCACATACTGTTCCAGTTGTTGTTAAGGTTTCAAACATGCCATCTGTCCATCCTCCATGACCATGCTGCAAAGACTGTACAATTTCTAGATCAAGGTCAATGTTGACAAGGTCACCAATTTGCAGCCCACCTGGATTTCTGTTACCATTTTGCTCACCTAAAAGCAACAGATAGAAAATGTCCGTAAGACTTACAGATAAGTAAAATCTCCAGTCGTCTAAAGAATAAAACTTAATTTCTCAAGTAGAACTAATAACCACAAGTCCTCTGAAAAAACTGCACTGGCCAAGAGAAGAGAGAGAGAGCACGTAAAAAGAAATATGTCATCCTTAGTATAGAATTAACTATTTCTCTTTGAGTTTTTTACGTGAGCAGCAATGAAAGCAGTAAACAGCTCTGACAAGTCTCACATCTAGCCTCTATCTAGGTCAGCAGCAACAACTACAAACTGCTAAACATTCAGAAGTGCATGAACACTCTGGCAGTTTTAAGAGACTCCTATCATACACACCGTGTCATCCATCCATTCAGTAGTTGTAAAAATACAGAATGTCCACTGAAGGTAGGTTTTTTTTTTTAATTTGGTCAATCTCTGAATGTGGAAAACTACACATTGGTCATTTACGAGCTGGTCTTTTGCCAATGAAGAAAGTCATTAACCCCTCAAGTAATGAGAAAGCTATATATAAAGAAAAATTGCCCTTTTTTTGGTACAGAAAACTTCCCTGGACAATGTCTGGAGTCTTCCACAGAATTCCAGAATTGCACAAATTAAGTTGGTACTTCAATTTCTCAGCATTATGTTGAATGAAAACTCTACTTTCAACCATGTTGCCCTGACAATTTGCAGTCACCTGCAGATTTGCCGGGACTGCATTTTTCTTATCAAGTCACCAGTGAGTCATTCAACAAAATTATCCCCTGTACTGAGCCCTGCCTCGAGTGTCTTCTGTTTTAATCAGGTCCTTGCTACAATATCATTTGCACTCTGCTTTGAATAATGTCAAGCTTTAAAAATACTTGAGTTTTAAGTGAGAGTTACACAAATAAATTCAGAGCCTGAGCACATCTCTGACCTGTCCTTAGAAGACAAATAACAGAAAGAGAGGTTAGAACACAACATGATTGGGAAGATGCAGGATAACTTGCTAAGAATGATACAAAATCTCAGAGAGTTTTCACCATTATCTCAGGGCAGCTTAATATAATTGAAAAAGAAGAACGTATAGTATAGTCCCCAGCTACGTTTACTGGCTTTTTTTTTATACTTTCATATACTGGATCCCCACAAAAGCAAGCTCCAAATACAAAAGACATGCCTGTAATAACCAAACTGAATTTGAGTTCACTGGAAAAAAAAATCCCAGATGATGTTAAGACTAAGATGACGAACAATACGCAAGCAGACTGTGAAGGATACAGGCCATAAGAATCTAAATTACCCGTGCAGTAAGGCACCAGTATGTGCTCGTTCATGTTGGACTAACATGACAAAATTAATTTTAAATATAGAAAATACAGAGATCAAAGTGTCTCAACTTCTTATTTCTAAGTAATTAATCTATTTGACAGCATTGCTTGTGATTAATTTTCTTCCCTTCTTTTCCTCCCTTATTTTAAATAAGACAATCTTATATTTTTTCATCTATTCACCTATACTGTCAAAAAGAAATAATGCTTTCAGGTCACATCTGACATGCATGTGCAAGAAATTAGAACAGACCAACAAAGAGAGAATGCCCATAACTTTAGAAAGGCAGTATCATCATAGAATGCTTAAGGTTGGAAGGGACCTCTAGAGGTCATCTAGTCCAAACGCCCTACACATGCAGGGTCCCTTACAGCATGTGGCACAGGGTGGCATCCAGGCAGGTTTTAAAGATCTCCAGAGAAGGAGACTCTACAACCTCTCTGGGCAGCCTGTTCCAGGGCTCTGTCACCCTCACTGTCAAGAAATTCTTTAAGTTCCTGTAGAACTTTTGATGCCTCAATTTGTGGTCGCTTCTTCTAGTCCTGTTGCTGGCCACCACTGAAAAGAGGCTGGCCCCATCCCATCATCCTCACTCCCTCCCTTGAGGTACTTATAGACAGTGAATAGATCCCCTCTCGGCCTTCTCGAAGGCTAACTTTTAATGCATTTAAGTATAACAGGAAACTCAATACGAAAAACTGTAACGCCCTGTTTTATGATCAGGTGTTTTGCCAAGGAAATACAGATAATTATTAAAAACTGTTCTTTTTTTCTTTTTTTTATTCTTCCTGCCTGATTAATAACATACATTAGTATCACTATAGAATAACAGATTAAGTCAGATGTTCAGACATTTTCTCTTTATGGCCATGTACACAACATTTCATTGAGCATATCTGAATACTTTAACAGTCTCATCAGAATGCACAGGTATGTTTGGTTGCTTGGAAGAAACACGGTGCACAAGGCACGTGTGAAATGCAAGTTACTGCTTAGTACTCAAGAACTTTCCTGCTATCCTTTTGGCACACTGACAACACACGCATTTAGATAAGAGTTAAAATTCATTCTTAAGATACAAACCATCACAATAGACAGGCTAATTAAATCCAGGCTAAGTATAATTAACACAAAGCAAGATAAATTTTCCTTATCTGCAACTCACCTAACACAGGACAATGGTCCCTGTAGAAAGAGCCTCCTTTTGCATCCTGGACACATTTCAGGTCAGACTAGGTAAAAAGAGTAAAACAACTTTAGTCCTCACTGGCTGAATCTCCAGGTTACAGAGCTCAGTGAAACCGGAACTAAGACTCAATTAAGAAAGGTTGAAAATTATACACGCAAAGAAACATGCCACATAAAACACAAACAATCTCTAACACTTTTCCAGCTGACAGTCTTGACATTCACAAGACTTACTAACTTAGCAATATAGAAGGCTTTACATTAACACTTCATACAGTATAAAATGCTTTTAACTCAAAATCATTATTAGAAAAAGGCAAAGCTTTTCTGCATTGGTCTGTCAGCATTGCTCCCTTCAAAAATAAAAAGCACATCAATGCAAATAAGCCTTCTGTGTACAGTAGCATTTAAGTCCTGGTAATGCTGCTTTTCTGTCCCACATCTTTTCCGAGCAGAAACTGAAATTTTAACTTATAGAATAACATTTGGCATCCGCACTCTAAAATCTGAAGAGTTTCCTATAAAACATACAGAATACAACAGTATGACTAAAAAAAAATAGCAATACAAACTTAATACAGTTCTTTAAGGGGAAAAATTCTACAGATCAGGCCTCCAGGAGGATTCTGCTCAGTATTACTTAAGCAGCGGCAGTTTCAAGCATGATAACGAGCCACAAACCCAGCAGAGTTTCTATAGTTCTCCCTTCCAATAGTTTCCTTCCGCAACCCTGCAAACTGAGCAGCTGCCGGCTGGCACCACCCTCTAGGGAACAAACTTCCCCGAACAAAGGGCAGTTTGTGCACAGGAGGACTTGAGAGAGGGGTAGGAAACTTTGCTGAACATGACAAGACACTGGCAGGGGATGAGGGAGGAAGCAGGGCACAGGTGATGGGTGTGATAAAAATCAACCAAAACATTTTTTTTAAAAAAAAATCATTTCCTATTTTTCCACATCTAATAGTTATTAGGACACTGTCCTCCTACAAAAGGAGGAAAATGAAATCTCTCAAGTCTTCGCAGGCTCCAAAACACTGATGAACACAAGGCTACTTTACTTGCAGTGACCTCTAACTACTACTTGGAGCACAGCCTGACCTATGAAGAACACCCAGACACTTTTTAGGATGCCAATTAATATAGCCAGATCAAAACGATGAGATTTAGCTGCTCCTCAAATTTGGCATCGTTTAGCGCTCAAGCAGCAGAGCTGCAACAAAATGCTGCCACCCTGTGGGCAGGTACTGAGTCCAACCAAGCCATGGACAAAGCTCTGCTGACCACCCGGGCTGGCGACCCAATTCATGAGCTCAGACTAAAGGGGATTTCACGTGCCTGCCACCCCGAGCACAAATTCTTCACGCTATGTGGCAAGCAGCTGCCTGCCTAAGAGTCAAGAAGGGCTGTATGTGCAAGAGGCATCTTCACAGACAGACAGCAGGAGATCCTGAACAGCTCTCCTTGCAAAAGGGCAAAACCTGGGCACAAGATCAACAGGGGTTGCAGCAAGGTGACGTACAGTGCAGACTGATGGCTGAAGAATAAGAAAATCAGTAACAGTACGATGGATTTTAAGTTATATCCTATTAATATTCTGTAGTAGAAATGACCAGAAAGCAGATTAAAGCAGATTAAGCTTTACACAAAGACAGAACACTCCAGATCCATGCAGATAGGTCTGCTCTTTCTTTTTACCCAGTTGCACTATGCACTAGGTGCAGTTTATTCTGCAGTATGATATAGCTGGCTGTAAAACACAGGGGTAGCTTGATGTCCAACCTCAGTTTTCTGTCTTCATTTGTACGCCAGAGTCTAAGTTAGATTAGAATTATTTCAGCAGAGAGGAGTCTAAGAACCGTAGCAAAAGGTAAAGTGGTTTCGTGGGGGCATTGGGGGAGGACATCAGGCTAAGAGGCCAGTTAGGAGTGCGTGGCACAAGTGGCGGCACAGGCCAAGAGGACAGCGCTGCCTGACACCCGTCCGGCCCCAGCGCTCGCCCGTCTGCTGCCTTAGCGGGTCGCGCTGCGCAGCATCTCACACCACACAGCTTTTCTCAGGCGGTTTATGAGTCTCTCTGACTTTTATGAAAGGATGGAAGTGACAGATCATTTGGTAACCAGGCGTAAAAGCACAGAAGGAAACGTACTGCAAGCCAGAGGAAGTTACGATGCAAATTTTACATTCACAGCGGTACTGTACACAGCAGAAAAAATAAAGCTAACAACTGTGAGGTCAGGGGTAAATACACGAAGATGAAAATAAAACTTTTATATGGTACCTCCATGGGGCTATTTTTTATTCAGTTGATTACATTTGGTGAGTCCAGAAGAAGATGTTTTCCAGAAACAGAGCAAGCTGTGGAGTTTGTGCAATCTGGGCACGCTTGAAGAGACAGAAGTCCCTGTTAGGCAGGAACGGTAACTTGAAAGCTCAAGAAACAGTGTGAGCATAAACAGTCTACAGCAAGAACTGCATCATAAGGTGTTTTGGTTTTGGTTTTTGCATACAGCAATTGCTCTGCTAACATCTACCTTGGGACTTCCCTCAAAAACACACTGCATTCCAGCAGGAGGTGGTCAGGTTGTGCAAACACCACGAGCAGCTGAGCCAAATGGGAAATCCAGAGGAGACGCCAGCTCACTTGGACGCGTCAGCCAATTACACCACTGAAGAAACAGGTGCAGTTTCATCATCATAAAAGCTTCAGGGAATGAAAAAAGGAACATTACTGTAATGTCAGCAGTGCTGGCAGATGGTATAGGACAGCCATAAAATATGACCTTGAAAAGTAAGACTATGCCAAAGTAGCAGCTGCCTACTGGATTAGCTTGTAAGTTATTGCTATCAATATGGAATACCATCCATCAAAACCAAGGATGGAGGTCTGCAGACTAAGTCTGGAGGCTACTAAGAAAAAGAAGAATGTTTACATTAGATGCATTGAAATGTCATCTAACACAAGTAGTAGAGGATACCAGGGGAAATTATATAATGGACACAAGATGCAAAAACAATGGCTGCAATCATAAAGCTTCACGGAAGAGCTAAGCCTCTTTCAACTCAAGACTGAACAGTTTTTAACATCACCGTCTACTACAGAAGACAAGTTAGATCAAGTAAACAGGAGGCAAAACAAACTGCAAATGGACACATAAGGACACCTCCTTTCCTTCTGGATTCAAAAACACCTATGTTTGGCTGTGTTACTATTAATGTAATGAAAACATCTGCTTCTCATGTAAAGATGGCCAAAATACGTATCTTCATGTTAGAAGTCAGTTTTGATCAACACGTAAAAGAGAAAAGAAGGATAGTGAATTAAAGAAAATAGTAACAAGTTCTTTTTATTAAAGGAGAACAAAGAAAAGACAAAAAAGTTTACAGTTACAAAAAACAACTGCGTGCATCATGAGAGTATACTAAACGACGATTTGTTTGAAGCAGTAAAAAATGCATTTAGTATCACTTATAGCAATAACAGGAGATTTTTTGGCTTTATGAAAAATCATGAAGAAATGAAACAATATAATTACCATAAAGAGCTCACAATTTTCTAAATAACATTCAAGTCACAGTTTGCTGATATAGAAAAAAAAAGGTCATTGTATTAAAAACAAAATCAACAACTCTTCTGATTTCAGCCATGTTCTAGTCAAGTTCATGGGTTGAGACAAAACTGCCTCTAGAGACAACTACACAAGTGTTTATAAACTGGATTCCTGCTGCTCTTTCTCCAACTCCTCAGTCTGGAATTATTGGGACAAGATACAGAGCTGGACAGCTAAGATCTGAATCACATTCTACACTGTAACTATAGCAGAAAGTGTGTTTCTATGCAACTATGTTAGCGTGTTTCTATGGCAAGGAATTTCTCATTTTTAATTCTTATTTTTATTTCTAAAAACAAATTACGTGTTAATAAGTCACTTTCAAAAATCCTCTGAGATAATTTCAAGGTCCATCTTCAAAAATAATCCAATTAAACGTTGAAGAGCAAACTTTAAGCTTTTTAAAAATCCTGACTGATGCCTAAAAAAACATCAAAAACATAAGGGTCAGGAATCTTCTCAATTTCTATCGCGCTCTCAACTACTCGGACTTTTGTGGAGAAGGCAGACTAACACAGATGGTTTCCAGATTACTCTGACAATGATGGATGATAACTACAGTCACTTCTTTCAAACTCTACGCAGATGAAAGTAAGATCCTCCATAATGAGAAACAAGAGGAGGAGGTTAATCACCACAGAAAAGGCAGACGGTGTTGAGCAAAGAAATTCAGTAGCACTGAAATGATTCTCGAATAATGAAACAGACATTAGATTTAGGGCGCTCCTACTAGCAGAAGGCCCCAGAATTTAACCCATTGTTGTAAGCTTTTATAGCACCCTGAATTGTCTACTCAAGTAGTGAAAAACAATGCTGTTTGAAAACCAAAGCATGGTACAACATTATATCCTTAGGTGTTTTATATGAAAAACCAGAAACAAGTCCAAAAAATTCTCTCTCAAACTTCCAAAGAACTCTCTAATTCCATATATTTTATCTTTTTACTACTACTTTTTTTTGCTAAAGGCTATGTTCACACATTTTTAAAGAATCAAATAATGTTTAGGAATCAGCACATAAGGTTGGCCTCTTAAGTCTTGCTCTAAATCTGAATATGTATACGGATATGAATTGTGAGTTCTGACATTAATCACATTAGTCAATTGCACTTTATTGCCCCTAGAGACCAAGTAAGGTTTTATCCAGCCCAGCACAGATTCCCATTTGGGGATTTGTGGGCTGTATCACCACGACAGCAGAGCCTCCCAGATACAAATGACAGACGGTACAAAGAAAGCATGCATCCTTTCAACCACTTCCCATGCAAACACAGCAACAGCAACCTCTAAAATATCTAACCATAAATAAATGAAAGTTTTCAGCTGGCACCTGCTTCCTCAACAGCCAATCCTTGTCTTTTCCAAGGAAAAGCTGGCAGGCTGGATAAATTCATTGAGGACCAGATGCAGCCTGTCAGCTATCGAATAAGCAACCCTGACTTAAGATAATAAGTTGTGTTTCTTTAATCAGCTCTATTTGTGTCCAAGCCAAGTGTTACTCATTTGTAAGTACAGGTTTCCTCCAGCTGTATTTACTTGGGCACACACTGTGTGCTGTTGATCCCACATTTTCTGTACGTTCTTAATCAATTCCTAAGTCTCAAGACAAGTGTGCCCAGACTTTGACAGTCTGTAAGCCAGATACATATAACAGCCCTTAAATGCTAGCAGAAAATCATAATGGAACACATACATTCCTAATAACTGATCTGTTATCAAATTTAGCTTTATATTTAAATGATTGTCACAGATGCTGAAGAACTGATTCTGAAGCTATAATTTTTGATGAAATTAATGCAAGAGTATATTACAATCAAAGCACTATACATGAAGCCTCAACTTACTCTTTATACATCTATTAAGTATATTTATAAAATTATATATTTTAATAGCATTTTTTCCAAGAATTGCTAATTATTAAATGACTGACCAAATATTTCCATTTATGCAGTTCTTAGACACGGGTCATTCTTTACTTTTCTATAAATCTTATAGTTGCAATAATTGATCAAATTCTTTAACACTCCCTTCTACAGCAACCAACTGGCAACAGAATATAGCTAACTTAAAAAATATGTATTTTTTATTAAGAAAGTAAGTTGCACTCTATTCTGAAATAGCTTACCTTAATTTATTAATTTCTGAGGCCAGAAACAGTATTTCATTATCTTATGTATTAAACAGTCTGACCATTAGGCTATAGTATTATACTCCTAACGGTATATTTAACTTTATTCTCCCTGTGCCAGTATACAAGAATTTTTCTTTTAAACCAGCATGACTGGGAGATCCTAAAATTGTGTGGTTTACAATTTATTCTCCTGTTCCAAATTGTTGAAGAAAATATATATACAGACTGGATTTTCTAAGACATACATCAAAAAGTCACAAGTAACTTAATTTTTGTATTTTATTAGTCCTATATCCAAAAAGATGACATCCCAATGCTAAGCTGACATGCTTAGCTGACATGCCTCTGCAGAATCAAAAAGAAATGATGCAAAGACAATACTAATTAAGATGTTAGCAATTGAAAAATCAAAGTAACCTTTCCTTGACCCACATTAGGGTAAGAAAAACAGCAACAGAAGGCACTTATGCTACAGTTTGACCCATTTTCTCTCTACAGCTGTAGCAGCAGCTTTAGAAGCTATGAAATGTAAAAGAAAAACTTCATGCTAAAGTAAATTAAGGTTGTAGAATAATTCATCACTCTCTCATTGAGAAGAAAAAAAAAGAGAATTTTAAATGTTTCTCACAGTTAAAACTCTGCAAATCTTGTTGCAATCACTCTGATAAAAGTTGCAATAAACTCCAGAGTTCAGGAGTTAAAGATATAGGGCCCTATTTTTTTTCCTGGTAAGTTTCGGGATGGGCACAATTTTAGCACAGTATGACTGTTATGAATGTAGAATGTATTCACTATACTGAGCCAGAAAGTAGTTCTTAAATTTATTTGCAATAAAATCTCAGATTAGACTTTCCTCCTAATACATATTAATGTTCCATACAGCTGTATTCACAAAGACCCGACTAATAGCATGCAAACTGACAGAGAAGATCACAAAAGGGAGAGAAGAAAGCACAACAAGTTATTCTTACCACCCTTCCCCCACCAAGTGTTTTTACCCTCTGTGGTCTTTTATACTCACCATGCCCTCAAAGCCAACTCTGTAAAGGTTTTTAGCACCATTGTCCCAAAGAACATATGCTGCACTATGTGGACTTGACGCACTCCAGTCCTGGATTTCAGTTACCTATTTAATTAAAACAAAACAAAGAGAGAGAGAAAATTCATTCTATAAGATTAAAAAGCACATTTCAACTTAATTTTTCTTCCTTCCTTTGGAGGAAATGTAGGATCTAGTAGTTCTACTGAATTTCAAAATTTATTCTGAAGATGTTTTCAGTGTGATAAGCAATCCCCTACTTATCTTAATGATGGCAGTCTGAATATTTACTGTGCAGGCCTATTTTTCTTTTATGCATTGGTAGCTAAACTAATTACATAAATACAGAACAAAATCTGTATTGTAAATATTTATTTTGTTTTGACATGTTGTTACTCGAAAAAAGAACCCTTCAAATAATTTTTATACTTTTGTGTTTTAATCATTCCCTTTCGTCTGATTTAACCTGCTTAGGGACAAAATTCTATTTCTAGAGCCAATCTGTTCAATAGCAGGGAAAAAAAAGTGCAAAGAGCTATTTCTGACACTCCTGAAGTCATGATACTGCACATTAAATTCTGAAAATATTTGCATTACTTGAAGAATCAATCGCATTTGTCCTCATTCTTATCTTTCTTTGGGTATTCATTTAAAAGCTTTATGCTAACTCAGAGTTTATACCCATCTTGAAAACACTTTCAATATGCATTTATACACATTTTCAGCTTGTGATTCCACTATTTTTATATACTAAATTTAGTTTATTAAGTAGATAATGTAGGATAATGTTCGTATCTTGCAAGGTTTCAGAGGTTTCAAAATAATCTGCAAAATTCACAGCAAGAGCTAAATAAGCAAGATCTGGGGGACTTGTTGCTGTTAAGAGATTTAAACTTGTAATTTCCTCTCAACAAAACCCAAAATGAAATCCTCAAAGCCCTAAAGCCTACCAAGGAAATAAAATAGTCTAAACATTACAAAATTCTTGCTCAGAAACTTTGCTTTAAATGCTGTTTAAACATACCAAAAATAAAGGTAACTAAAACCAACAATTCTCTTAGATGTAAGGGCATTCAATTCTTCCTGTGCAATCCCCTCTGTATGGTGATAAAAGTCGCAGCGTATCTTACGTTGCCTGCTGTACCTCCACACTTATAAAAAACCTCTACTAGCTCTCCAAGGACAGGTAAGCCATAGAAAATATGCAAGGGTTATGATTAGCAACACATCTTTCCAAGCAATTCAGTTTTCCATAAATCAAATTACTTCCACTAGACAACTACATCAAAAACACTTATAGGAGGTCCTAAATTAGAAAACAATATAAAACTTCCAAGTAACTCTCACAAAGTTCTTGGCTTAAAAATGGAAAGATGAAATTAGATGAAAAACAAAAATCCAGGGTATAAACTCTTAAAAAAATAATAGCTAGATATAGACAAATGCAGGCAGCCAGAACACACTCATGTCTGATTGGAAAGGGCTATGTTTGACAAATCTGTTGTTGCATCAGCTCTCCAGTAATGCTGAAATACATCCAACATCTTAAACAAAAAAGTTTGTCCAATTTAAAAGTGTTAAATTGCTATCGTAAACATGAAAATTTAAAATTAATCTGTCAAAATACATATTAATTGGTCATAGACACCTCCCTTTTTTAAATGCTTTATCGTTAACGAACACAATTCTGAAATGCCTAGAAAATTTATACTTTACATTTATCATGATACTTTATAAAGGTCATTGAGGGCACTACGTGAACTTCCAGATATACATTATCTTATTCAAGCCAGTTTTATTTTTACCTTTCCCCTACGCCCATTGCCACCATCTTGATCTTCCCATTGCCAGTCAACTCCTCGTACCACCCTGGCACCTGCAAAGATTCCTCTTGCTGTAATTTTCTTTGATTTACGTCGAGACTCTAACAATACCCTAAAGTTCCAAGGGAAAAAAAAAGATGTCATGAAAAAGCTCCATATCAGAAAGTCCAAAATGATCCTTTGAAGGTGGGAGAGCAGGAGAACATCTTGAAATAAAAATAACCCCACAAACACAGATTTTGGTGCATGAATCGCCTCCATTCAACTCTCAACTCAAACAGCTGCCTGTCAGATTAAAATAAAACGTCCTTCCTAAATCTTAGTTATGTGCTCAAAAGTTTGTCATCCTAATTAAAATTTCCTGAAACTTCTACTAACCCTATTGGCAACTTACGAATAGATTTGTATCTGTATTAAAACCAGTACAGGAACATACAGACTTCTATAACAAAAAAAAAAAAAAAAAAAAAAACCTGCTTCTCTTAAATCATCTCTAGGTTAACATACTTTCCTGTATCTATATTTTCACCTTTTACTTAATATCACGATTTTGAATAAAGAAATGCTTTTCCCCTTTGTGTGACAGGGTTTACTACATGCTTTTTATCATCTGTCTTGGCATCTTTCATTCCACATAATCAGAATCAGTTTTCTCAGTCTTATTTCTAAAATCATATCCTATTTTCCTAAGACTCTCTTTCCCTCAGTCCAACAAAATCAAAATAATTAACACACATAAAATGCCCAAACAGAAGTTCTTTATGAATATTGACCTGGCAATGGAAAGAGATAAAACATTTTCCTGTCTTTCCAGCCATCTCTAAAGCCACCACTCTGCATGCAAAGAGATTTCTTACTTCATGTGGTAAGAATGTTGCTAGACAAAAGTATTTTTCCGCTGAAAGTCTGAATGCTTCCTGACCTCTTCAGGAAGTTAACACCCTCCTGCTCAACTTTTATCATCCAGCAGATGGCAGACAAGGAAAAAGTTACCAAAACGTTAGACTCAATGAAAACAGCACCAAAAATATATCAAAATTTTAGCAAGTTTGATCTAAATAATACAAAAGGGAGTCAGAAAATGCAGAGAGATATGTTTTTCAGAGCAGCATTTCAGAAATATCAATACATCTACACACCTGAAACAAAAACAGCACTTTTACTTTGTATACAGCCTATATAATATCACAGTCTTGAAAACAAAATACGTCCAACTTTTCCTTTTCTTCCTCCAAATGTCATTAGATGCTTTAGGGCATTTTTCTAATGAGCTACCCTCAATTCCATTGCTTTGCTTTTGCCCTTTCTCCTCCCTCAAACAAATAAATTTAATCATTTTTCCTCAGCTAAGTTGGATCCAAAAGAAACAGCTCCTTGGCAGATCAAACTGTCTTCTAAGTCAGAGCTGTAAGACAGAAATCAGCTGGGACAGACAGAAAGAGGGAGAAAGTGGCAAGACGCTGAAGATCTCCTGCAGGTCTCTACTTTGCGTAAGTTCTAGCTGTGGAAATAAATTCTCTTCTGTACACCAATATAGATAATTTTAAGTTGTACAGGAATCTTTGGCTAAAAAGAAAATGAAGAAAAAAAGACAAGTATTCTCAAAGGCTATGACAGTGAGGGGAACACACAAGTTTGAGTCTTTACAAATAAGGGAGTTCCCCCACAGCCTGGCTGATGAGTGGGACAAAGGAATAAATGCAGGGGGGAGACTGAGCAGAGCCAGGAGTGAGGGGCACAAAAGAGTCGGGTGACCTCAGGTGAGAAGAGCTGGCAGGAGGCAGGAGTTCGGTGTAGGCGGGCTGGAAGCCTGTAACACCTGAGTACCTTGGCCAATGGGGAAAAGGAGAGGGCTAGCTCGGCCAGGAACGTAGGATAAAAGGGGGGCTGCGACCTCCAGCACTTTGAGAGACCCCACAGGGATATGCCCGGTGGGCTCTCTCTTTATTCAAATAAAGTTTTAGGACTCCTCTGTCTCCTTTTGGACATTTAGTTCTTGATTGCAAGATTTTCCACACAACAGTTTTAGAAAAGTAGTAAATCGCAAATCAGTTTTGAATTTGGTTAATAATCTTCTAATAAATACTCTAAGCACTTTCTACTCTTCTACTCAACATTAAGTTCTGTTCTGCATTACAACATTGTAGTTCAGACACTAAACCCATGATATCTGTTTGATAACTAGACCTTCCGATACAAATCTCAAAAAAACAAGTTATTTTTTCTATCATGCCATTAACCTGGGCGCTTTAGCCATAGTTAGACTGTAGTTAGACTTCAAGCCAAATGTCTAAGGAAACAGACAAAGACCCTATAAGGCAATATTAAAAAAATATGCTTTTGAACTCCAACAGTTCATCTCAACTATAAATGCAATGATATAAGCATTTCACTGAATGACACTTGCAAACTTTCTTCTCCAAGAAGAGGAAATAAATTCTGTCACACACATGCCACACTTAAAGGAGTATCACGTCCACAGTTCTGATGACTTGATGTCATTCAGGAGAGTTAGCACAGAGCTGATACCACAAGTGTCACCTCATACACCTCAAAGTATTTGATAACAAGCAAGTACCCTTATTCTCACCTTACAGGTGGATAGGTCACAACAAAGCAGGACTCTGGATTCAGAGCAGTCATTCAAAGCCAAAGAACATAAGAAGAGCTACTCAAAAACAACCTAAAGGCCCCTGTTGTTCCCAGTTCTTCTCCAAGAAACTTAGATAACAGATAAGTAAGAAAATAACAAGAAAAATAAGGACAGAGTCACTCTACACAGCATCTTTGCTCTGTAATCAACAGTTTAAGTAATCTGAGTTAGAGCTTTTGCAACCAGACTGTTATGTTAATGGCCCACACAAGGCACGTTATCCATCAAATCTGCCTATACCATTTTTTGAACCCATTTAAACTTTCACATTTAGGAACTCATTGAGAAGTGATGCTGTGATCACACACTGTCTAAAGATAATTGTCTTCCTCTTAAACCTACTATCAGATAACACCAGAACTAAGCAGCACCCAGTGAGGTTATAAGTAACCAAATAATCACATCCTAATTTCTTTGTTCTTTCTACATCACCACATTTAACGAGTTTTCCAGATGCAAATATTTCAGTCTGTTTATCCTCTATTGCAAAGCAACAGAGCCAAGAACAGAATCCACACGTGAATCCATTATATTCCTACCTAAATTTCAGTAAACCAAATCTGCAGTAAAAGAACAGAATGAACCGTTATTTAATTTCACGAGTGAAAAGCTACACTTTACCTTTCACTTCCTGGTGTGGTAATTCTGTAAAAACGATGCCTCAAGTGATGCTTGTCTCCATGATAACAAACTGTGCACAAGTCATAATTTGTGCATTCGGCACATTTCCATCGTATGCCAATGATCGGTTGCTGTCGACACGTATCACACATAGTCCCATCGTGCTTGATACCTGAAGGAAAAAGAAATAAAGAAAAAGAATTTATCTACACAAATACTCAGAGACTCCTCTAGGAGAAATAAAATGAGGACTCCTGTAAATTACAATTAAACATGTAGTAATCTGTGAACCAAAAGAATCTGGAAAATCTGGAATTCCATCTCCGGATAAGTGTCTCAACAGATCACACATCACAAAGAATCACTGATCAACCATGCATGAGTCTGAGAACTTTTTAAAACACACATTTTGTATAACAGAAAAATATAGGAGTTCCAACTCTATTCACTTAAACATAGCGAGTAACTGAGTTCTCTCTGCCTGAGCCCATTAGCTTCATGAAAATCCATGTTACCGCATTTAACTACTTTACGTTGCCCATACAAAAAGGAATCTGCTAATAACAAATCAAACGCAACTCACCAGCATGTGTCCTTCCCAACCCTCAGGAAAACATGAGAAAAATCAAGTTCTCACGTCTGTTCATTCTAACAGCTTTGCCAAGCCACAGCTGAGCAACAGTGATCAGCCAGAGAAATCTTTACGCTGTGCATTTTGAATACAATGAGCAGCAACAAAATTAAAAAAACCAAAAAGACAGATTCCTCTGCTGTTTTGAACTATTTGGGCAGCAGAAGAGATGAGTATGACCCTAGCATTCAGTACTTAGCACAAGACAAAAAAATGAGCACTGAAAAACCAGAGTAACATAGAACACTCCCACTCACCTATTCAAAATACACACGCAGAGATCTCTGGAAATAGGAAGGAAAAGGAATGTTTCTCCTTCTTTCCAAAGGGCTTCTTTTGGATATGAGAGCAAAATTCACTATGAATTTCTTATCTGTGTTTTAATAGCTAAGCCACCTGCCACTTAGAAAAAAATAGGAGTTGAAAGGCAAAACTGCAGGCAACAGAAAACCAAACCTTGTCTGAGCACATCACAGAATAGCTGAGGTCGGAAGGCATCTCAGGAGATGGTTAGTAGACCACCAAGCCCATTCAAGTGCTGCTCAGGACCACACCCAGTGGGGTTTTGAACATCTCCAGGGATGGGGACTCCACTACCTCTCTAGTTAAGCTGCTCCAGTGTTTAGCTACCCTGTATTTCAAGTTGTGCCCGTAGCCTCCTACTCTGTCACTGGTCAATACTGAGAGGAATCTGCAAGTAAGGAAGGAAGAATCCATCCTCCTTACTGCTCTCTCAAGCAGATGCATCAAAAACGTCACTCTGGGGCCTCCTCTTCCCCAGGCTAAACAGCCACAGCTCCTTCAGCCTCTTCTTGTACGTCAGATGCTCCAAGCCTTCAATTACCTTTGTGGCCCTCCAGGATGTTTGTGCCTTTCCTGCAGTGGGGAGCCCAGCACAGGAACCAGCACCACAGAGGAGTCCCCCACCAGTGCTGAGCAGAGGAGAAGGATCAACCAGCTGAAAACCCTCTGCCTAAGGCAGCCATCTGCGCCATGAGGCCACGTTCCTGGCTCATGTCCAACTTGGTGACCACTGGGACCCTATATTCTTACCAGAAAAACCACCCCGCAGCTGGTCAGCCTCCAGCTCTCAATGGTGTATGGTGTTACTACCCTCTGCCTGCAGGACTTTGTGTTTTCTTCTGCTGGACTTCACAAGACACCTGTGAGCTCCTTTCTCCGGCCTGCTGAGATCCTTCTAAAAGGGCAGCACAAGAATTTGGTGCATCCTGTGCATCATTTCTCCTAATCACGAGAGTTTCTCTTTCCAGTCTTGACCATAAATGTCTTCAGGAAGATTTCCAGGCTTACAATTAAAAATTTCACTGATGTGAACACTGGAAGAAAACTTATCTAGTTAAGACTAGAAAAGGTAACACAATCAGAGCAAAGACTGAATGCATTAATGTGTTAAGGGAACAGAGCAGCATTTAAGGACAACATCACCTCTGATGATGCTGAAAACCCTGAAAGTTCTGACATTGTGCTAATAATCACCCATTCCTGGAGCAGCTTGTGACTAAAGCAGCACTTATATATTGACTACAAACTCTTTGCTGAAATTCTGAAGGCATAGCACAGAGCACAGAGCACTTATTTATCAGCTCCAACTGCTGGTTAACACACCCCATATAGCTTAAAGAGCTTTATTAACTGGTGTTGGCCGGTAACAATGGCAACCAAACTCACTATTTGTCCACAAAACAAGAACCTGTAGATCTCCCACGCAAGCTTTTTCCCCCCGCCGCCACAACTCTGTAACTCCATCAAGGACCTTGCTCCCAAAAGGCAGGGTTAACATGCAAGGAGGAACAATCATCCTCATTCAGTACATTGAGACTTTGTTATCTGCTAACAGTTCATATCTGCCACATCCCAAAAGACAGTAATAATTATGATCTGAAAGTGGCTGACTCATTGCTGTGAAGAGTATGGGACTATTACAAACACCATATGAAAGTCTTCAAGAGCAGATGTATTAAAGGGACTCATACAGGTAACTATTTTTGTTGCTCCGATTAAAATTTCTACTAGGCTTCAATGTTTGCGTTGGAGGTTTTTTGGGGGGCATATAAGGGGTGGTTAAAAAGTGGATCACTACATGTGGTATCTCACACAACAACAGAGAAGTTAGACACCTTTGGAATTATTTAAATGGTTACTAACTTTATGGAAGATTGTCTGCTATCCAAGCTGACTGCTTGCTGTCATTTTACTCTGAATGCAAAATGGCCAAGGCATTAGCAGCCTGAAGGATCTCTGCATTTGTGCATGTGGTAAGGAAAAGGGACAAAAGAAAAGTGTAAGCACCAGTCATATAACACAAGACTAGGTTGTTTCATGGTAGACCTAAATAAAAACTAACCATTTCAACTTAGTGAGGCAGAAGCTGCTGTGGAAAATCCAGGAGGGTGAAGTGGATCAAGAAACATATCATGCCGAAAACTAGCCAGAAGGAAAAACATTCACCTGGACCACTCTCCCAATCCAGCTCTTTGCAGTACTGCATAACGCTGTTGGTAGAACACCGAACGTGGCCCTCAGGACCTTATGTTCACACCAGACACATTATGGGGAGGGAGACAGGGCAGTATTTCAGACCAGCTCTGGTCTAGCCCAGGGGATTGAATGCTCGTCAACAACTGGGTCACATCATTCGAACTTTTTTAGTTTATTTTTTTTAAATCAAAACGGAAACCAGTTTGTGCTCTCTGAAACCACGCTGTGATACAAACCAAAGTGCAGTAAGCAGGAACAAGCAGAAGACAGGATCAAGAGCAGGCTCTGAATCCAAACTAAAGGGCTATTCTAAATGCAGCCTGCATCTAACATATAAACTGCTCCCTGAAAAGCTTAATTTGAAACAAAATAGAAACTTTACAGTTTGCATCAGGAAAGAATGCTTTCATTAAACCACTAGAACACATTAAAGCACTATCAAAACTCCAGACTTCCAGTATCAGCACTTCAACTGGTCCACCATGAACCAGATGAATACTTTAGATCCCTAAACTAACATGATGCAAAAAATCAACCTCCAAATATGCAATACGCAAAAATTTCTTAAGAGTAGAGTATTAAAAAACAAATCTTTTGTATTACCTTCCATACCTAAGAAGAGTGCTGGTTTGTAAGACTGACTCTTCTGCCATACATAGCTGCCTTTAAATACCTTACCTTCAACATGAGTACACCAGCAAGCCCAGTATACCTGAGCCAGCATTAGTACTTTCATTATTTGCTTATCATGCTCCCCTCCTACTTTTATCTCTCTATCACAGATATTTTCATTTTCACCATCTATTCTCCTATCTTCCTTTGATTACTTATGCTGCAGTCCCCTCTGACACTTTTGAAACTACGGCTAGACTCCAGCAAAACAAGAAATCTCAGAGGTAAGCCAAATTTGAGGAAGGCAAGAGGGGAAACTCCAATCAGTGTCCCAACAACAGCAGTTCACCCATTTAACATTGCAGTGGTCGCAGAGAGTTGAGGGATCTTCAGTCTTTGCTGAGACTCCTGGCTTAGCAGTGCATGAGCCCCATTGTACCTGGTGGGGGTATCACAAGATACAGGAGGAGAGAGAAGATTTTGGGGCAGTAGAAGGTTAGAGGGCAAAGGACATGTCCATCAAAAAATGAAAAATGTTTCACAAGTACCACTGCTCACGAAACTATCAGATTTCTAGCTATAAGAGTAACAACTGACTGGGGAAAAAAAAAAAGCTTACTAATACAAATTGTCTTAATTTAGTTTGACAAAAAACAAGAGTAAATAAACAAATAGAATCAGTCAAGGTTCAGTACTTTTAAAACATTTGGACATTCTTGACCTCATGATAATTTATGCAACTTCTCAGATTACAGCAAATGACCAATATCAGTCAAGAAAAGGAATTGGATCTCCACGAGACACGGCCTAAGTTTTTAATGTTAGCAGAAGGCGGCACAGACAGCTTCTCACACCAGAGGCCCACTCACTTCAACCAAAGGAAAACTCCCCAGCAAGGTCTCATTCCCTCACACCAGCTCCTGCTCCAACCCCTCTCACCCAAGCATAAATAGGTAAATAATTTAAGCAGGAATGCAAAGCAACAGTGTTACTTTGAACCAAGCATCTGAAAGAGAAAATGGACAACCAAGTAATCTTCGTAAGCTCTTTTTTAAGCTTTGTAGAACACATCTTCAGAGGGAACAAAAAGAATTTTTATGCAACGATCACGAATATTACGTGAATGCTACTGTACAGCCTCCACCTCCCACAGGAGACTGCCTCACTTTTCAATATAAAAGTCAATTTGCTATGCTTGGCATAAAGCTGTACATTCTGTTCAGCTACCCAGAAACTACTCCTTGCCATACCTTTTTCTCAACACTACCAGATAATATGAATTCTCAAGATCCACTGAGTTCTCTTTTTAGTTCTTTAAAAAAGGCTGCTTTACAAAATGAACTGGATTTCCTCGTGAGCAGTCTGGGGGGCACACTGCACCCCATTCCACCACATGCTCCTTTTCGGGGGCCACCACGCTGGCTCTAATTGAAATTCCCTTTCTTTTTACACTCCTGGTTTGGTAATCCCTCTCTGTCCTCTTTCAGGAAGACCATCCTAAAATGCTGGTACTAATATTATCTTTTTAATAAAAAGTCTACATAATACTGCAATTGTGATTATAGTCTATAATTACTAAAATGCAAGAAAAATGTTTTATCGACTAAACAAAGTACTTTTACATCAAGCAAAATGCACATATATGGGTGTGTATATATATGCATAGACATACTTGTAAGAACACCTACTTTTTTTAAAAAAGCAGATCACAAACACTATTCATGTAAGACAATGGGTTCTTGGTGGACAGTTTTAACAGTTTTTACTGGCTTTAACAGTACAGGTCTCATTCATCAAAGCTTCACCATGCTTAAGGATTTGTAAACAAAGCTGGGCTCACATAGATAATAAAAAATCCTCCCAGTAATTAACGATTTTGTTTTCTACTGCTGTATGTATATGTACCTTCACTATAAAGTTACACTCCTGTTCTACTGTAAATTTATTAGCCAAAGAAAAATTTTTCCTCAAGCTGTAAGATCCTGATAATCATGCTAATTACCAGCAAACAAATCCAGAGAACACAACCCCCCTTCCATATTTTATAAAAACATTTTTGTTTAATAGGATCATTATTAATATCAGAGGTAGGAACTCCTGTCACTTAATCCCACTTTTCCTATAATTACTTACAGTAAAATTAACTAGGGGCCCTAGAGATAGTATCAAAATATCCATCCAAGTTCTAGTCATCCTAGAACTTTACACTTGACTACGGTGCTTCTCTCTGGCTACTGCTTCCTTACGGGTTTCTATTCTTCCCATCTCCAGGCAACTGTGACCTCAAAAATAAACTCCTGCTGGCCAAACACAACTCTGAGTAGCTTCATATAGCAGTTCTGCACATCCAGTGGCCAAAAAGACCTCAAGAACAGAAACACCACTTGTAAAGCCTGAAAAGGATTTTTGTGTGTTTATGTATTTTCCCAAGAGCAATGTACATTGCCCTACCTGATACACAAATTCAGAATTATAACACACACAAAAAATATAACACAAAAGTATAGCAAAAAATCATAAAGATTGTAGGAATTATAAGAACTGCAGGAAAAAAAAATATAGGGACTAAGGAATTCTAGAGAACAAGAAAACATATCAGGACTTAAAGCTAAGCATCAAGTATAGGTCTCCAGCTGCAGTTAACAGGATGCTGTCAGCCTGCAAGCAAGTCAAGCAGAGCAAGAACAATGAGCATTCAAGGCTCATATTCAACATGTATGCATGTGTTTATTTTCAAGTAGAAGCAGTCCCACTGGTTTCTACAGGACATTAAACGCAAGCAAAGTTTCAAAGCCTACACATCTGCAACACAAGGACCCACAACTTTAAAGTCTACTCCTAACTTGTTCTAAGAGCCATTCAAAAAGATTTTCAGTTGAAGTTTCATTAACATCTACTTCTCAAATCATAGTGCAAAAACAGAGGAGAGGAGGATACAGGCATAAGGGAGGGGGGGGGAAAAAAAGTCTATCTCAAAGGTTTACCAAGACCAAAACGTTTTGGTTTTTTTTGGGTCCCCTTAGCTACACTGTGGCAATTAATTAGAAACAGTTCCAGACTTGGAAGGTGTTAGCTTCACCCTAATTCACCATGTTTTTCCTCTCTGTTATTGTCTACATATCTGGCTGAAAGATGCCTCTCCTCTCCACCATATTCCCAATGAAAAACAGGTTATGAAAACAGCACGTACTTAAGTACCCCAATAAACCTCACCAATCACCCCAATATTAAGCTAATTCTGCCAGACTTTGAACCAGATATTTTTCCCCATGAAACTTAACAGCACTTTTTTTTTTCCCCAGATGTTTTCACAGTAAAACAGGCCCTAAAGGGAACATCATCCTGCAGTGTTTGTCACACCCGTACTGCCGCATAATGTCAGTGCAGGACAACAACAGCAGGAGAGCAAGCGCTGGAAAGTCACAGTCTAAACTGACTGAATTTAAACCCCAGACACCAAGCAGTCGAGAAACTAAAAGAACGGGCGTATTTCTTGCCGTTTTTTCGGGTTTTGTTTGTTCTTCTGCTGCCCCACAGCAGGTCTGGCACTGCAGATAAGAGGCGCCGCGAACATCACGAGACAAACCAGGACCCCAACCACTTGTTCCACGCAGTCCTCTCCGGCAAAAAGGCCCCACATTCCCTTTTCCTCCTCAATCCACAACTCTGCAAAGAAAAGAAACCCTCCAAAACACAAACCCGCGGCCAGTGGAGGGAAGAGGAGGCGAAGGGGGAAGGAAACCCCGGGCCCATCCGCAGCGAGCAGCCCCTTTCTCACCCCATGCACACACTGCCGGCGCTGTGCAGCCCTGGGAGCCCCCGGACGGCTCCTCCTGGCAGGACCCTAACCTAGGCTGCATATGTACACATACACACACACATACACCCGTGTGCGCACGCACGGCGGGCGCTCACCCGTGGGCGCGCTGTCGAGGATGCGCAGGTCGTAGGCGCCCGAGCAGCGGTAGTTGGCGGCCGTGCCGTTGTCCCACACGACCACCACCTCCTCGGGGCTCTCGAAGCTGCGCACGGTGCCCACGTGGCCCTCGCCGCCATCCTGCTTGCCCCACTTCCAGTCGGGGCCGCGCACCACGCGCGCGCCCACGCCCTCCACCATCACGCGGTTGTTGCGCGAGCTGCTCATGCCGGCGGCGCCCCGCGGGCCCGCGCCCCGCGGCGGCAGCGCAGCCCGCACGCGGCGGGCGGGGAGCGCGATGGGGGCGGCGGCAGGAAGCGGCGCAGCACGGCGGCGGCAGCCGGGCCGCGGCAGGAAGCGGAGCCGCGCGCCGGGAAGCGGAGCCCCGCGGCCGCCCCGCGCTCCCGAGCGGCTCCCGCGGCGCCGCCGCTACATCCGGGCGCCGCCGCGGCGGCGGCTCCAGGGAGACGGGCGGACGCAGGCGGGCCCGCCGCGCATGCGCCCCGCGGCCCGCCCGCCTCTGCGCAGCCGCTAACGGCCGCCGCTAACGGCCGCCCCCGCGCGGCGCCTTGGCCTGAGCGCCGGGCTGTGGGCGCTGGTCGTGGTGCTTTGTGTGCGGGTTTAACATGGAAAACACCCGCCGTGCCCGTGCCCGTGCCCGTGCCCGTGCCCGTGCCCGTGCCCGTGCCCGTGCCCGTCTCCGTCTCCGTCTCCGTCTCCGTCTCCGTTTCACAATGTGTTCCCTTTTGGCTGTTACCTGTTGCTGCCCAACAGCAGGTAACCGCTTTCCTGCTCCCCTCTTGTGTTCAAATTAACAGCTCCCCACATAGGCCCCTTTCAGTGCTTTTTCACAAGCAAGAGGGTAGTTATTTAAAGGATGAGTTACCGGCCGTGCTGTACCAGCTTGTCATGCACGATCAAGCTTTGTTTGTATTTTTTGACTGATACCGCATTGTCTGCATTTTTAGTTACTTCCGTAACCCCAAAATAACCTTTATTTCCCAACTAGGACTAAAAGCCGTGCATGCTATCGAGGCTGGGCTGACGGGGGTGCATTTGCCTCGCGCTAACAAAACACGAGTAAAGCTCGTGTGGGCCGGGCGCTTTCCCTGCAGCTCTGCCCGTGCTGCGGGTGGCCAAGCCGTGCTGTCCTGCCCTCCTCCGCCGCAGGAGACCCCGCGGGTGAGGCGCACGTACGCGCACGCGGTGCACACGTCTAGGACGTGAACGGTAATCACCGTCTCAGGTATGAATGAGAACCCCTTTCTCAGGATTCAAGTTTTTCTTTAACTCCATACATCCTGAGTATTCTCATGTAGGATATGATTCTTTCATATCCTTCCTGTGGGACAGGATTTTTCCATAAGATTTGCTCCTCTAACTCTTTTTTTTTTCTTCCTAGGCATGCTCTGTGTTGAGTTTCTTAAAAGCATCCGTTTTAAACACCAGAAGTATCTGAATAGTGGAAAAAACAGCACTTCTTAGTCAACAGGGAGCTGTCTGATAAAAGGCAGCCCAGCTACCCTTGTGTCCTGGGTAGTTTTACTTTTTTTCTGCGCTTCCTTCCATCTTTGTGCTTATTAATATGACTGGAAGAGTCTATGAAATCATTTCCTGACTTCTCTTATGTAGTTTTCTCACAGTATGTACAGCAGAGCAGCATAATATGAACATGTAACCACCAGGCTCCCATAACATTCCTCATATAATTCCTTCTTTCCTAACCTGTGCTAAGACAAAAGACTGCTGCCTTAAACATCAATTTTATGCTCACAGGAGCCACTCCCAATCACTGTGTCTACTTTCCACTCCTCCAGTGGAAATCCTCCAGGAACCTCAAAACACAAGTAGGTACCACCCTAGCAAAGCATGCATTTGTTTGGCAGTTTGGCCTTTCTTGCAGATAGTTCTTCCCATGCAAAAGGTACTGCAGCTTGTACGAGCTTGTTACATTTAGTGCACTTAATTGTGCGCTTAATTATACCTGAAAACGTATAACACATGGCAGAATTTCCCGTGACATTTTTGGGAGTTCAGACTGTTTGCCTTCATGATCTATCAAAAGCTTTAGGATCATAATGTTCCCAATGTTCTGATTCTTTGCTAGTCATGGGCAAGTTTAATGTTCATGCTTCTCTAAGGATAGCCCAAAGCATGTGTTTTCTGTTGCTGCTGCCGGATGAAAAATTGCAACCAGGAAATATATGCCAGGAAAACCAATAAAGTCTGAGATCAGAATTAGTGACTCTTCTGCTAGAAAGAATCAGAAGAGCTCATGCATTAGATTATTTTTTCCAAGGAAGATGTCTCTGAATTATACTGTAAGAAAGCCTGTTGCTCTTGTTCAGCAGCAGTGCTTGGTGCAGAAAGCATCCCAGAGGTTCAGATAACCCTTCTTCTGACTGCTGCCGCTCTCTGTATCCTACCAAACCCTGCTTCTTCTGCTCACCTGCTCCTTCTATCATATTTACTGTGAAAACCAGAATCCCTGAAGGTGCTTGGTTATCTTAGGTGCCTGTGACTTCTATATGTGAGAACACAGAAAATAACTAGAGCCCAGCACTGGGGATGCCCCCCTAACCACCAAGAGGGAGCCCTCCATAGCTCAAAACATACATGCTCATTTCATTTTAATTGTGCAGTAGAAAATAAAGGAGTGAATAGACTATTCTCGAGAGGTATATTATTTTGCATTTCTGGTGACCTATTTCTGAATTGTCCTGTGGCTTCTAGATATTGTGCAGAAGAGCCCTACGTGGCCACAAAGCTGTGGAAGTCACAGAATTGTCATTGATTATATAGTTGATGACTGCAACATATGACTAGATTCTCTGGAATTCCAATCTTTTTATTGCATTATCTTTTATAATCATACCTTGTATTATTTATTCTGCACACCCTCTTGGCTTTTAAGGGATCAGTAAGGAAAATAAGATCCTCTATTCTTGAAACTTTTTATCATAATCAGCCTTCAATATAAGCAATAAAAAAATCAGATGTAGGTTTAAAAAGAGACTACAGAGACCAGGAAGGCTTTGGGAAAAAATTTATTTTCCAGTGCTACTGGACATTTAGTGGTCCTGTCTAATATTGTTTGTTCTTATCAACCACAGGAACCATGTAATAGCAATTGATAAGCCCACTGGATCCCAACCCCATCAGAGGTGCTGGTGCCAACCTATATTCTTTTCTGCTATTGCAGGAAGAGACCAGCAAGGCAGACTGACAGAGCAGCAACAACTTCAGCTGCTACAGCAGAAGTACCCAGACCTCCTCTGTCTGCCCAAGCCCTTATTTACCCGAAGAGATGCTGCTGTAATTAACTACTACTGTAGTTAATTGTGAGCAATAACTGTGTCCTTCTGGCTACCCAAAATTATGTGTATTGCCAGGTCAGTCATGCCATTCTCCAGCTTGTAATGTTGTTCTTTCCTACCACTTCCTGCTGTTTTAGAACAATTTAGAGAGGGACCATGACAGATGAGCTGGTTTGTGCACATTTCAGTGCTGTGCCTAACCTAATGACATTCTCTTAAACTCCTTATTGTTTTTGGAGAGCATTGTGGATGTCTGTAAGAGCAGCTGGTCAAAACACCTTTTCTCTCCTTCTGCAAATGTTTCTCTCAAGACAGACCTCAGCTGTTTTCCAGATGTCTTTACCATCCTTCATCCAATAACAACTATGTCTTTCCTCTTCTAGCTACATATTTCCCCCACAGAGCAGTTATAAAGAAAAACTGTCTTGCCACAGAGTCACAGGATACACGAGTTTGGGGATCATCCAGTCAGTGCCTCTGCTCATATAAGCCATTCCAGAGAGCTGCTTGCCTGACCTCCACCTGCAAAATGCCATGCATTAGAAAATCCCAATAGAACCATTCGTATGTATTGAGGAAACATTTTGAGAGATATTTTTCTGCACTATCCTGATTGATTTAAGTTGAATTTACTATGCAGGGAATGCAGTAGGCAATGCAGTGAAGGGATGATACCTATGATAGAAGAAAATCTCATGCTGGGATTTATGGCAATGTTTGTTGCCATAAATTCTCTGAGTTCTCAGAATATGTCATACAGAGGGATGCATATATAGCTTCTTAGGAGCTTGGAAACAGCATCTTGTCTATATATAAGGAGTGAGTTATAGATTAGTCTTAAAAATACAAAGATGGAGCTTATGAATCTATACCAATCTGAGTTGAAATATTCTGCTTACATAGTTCAAGCCTCTATATTGGAAACAGTAATTCTTTCAGACCTTCTCTTAAAACCTGAAAGCATTCTGGATTTTTTTTAATATTTTTTTTTTCATGAGCAACCATCTTGTTTTTCTCTGAATATTCCAGCTCCTCTGGGTGGGAGTAAGTCAACCAGCTGAGGAAGCAGATGGAAATATTTTTAAATTATATAATTGATTTTTGGAAATTTGGAAAAGAATACACTGAATACACTGAATTGCCTCAAATGACATTTGTAAAAAAATAAAAACTAGGTAATCCCGCTCCTCAGAAATATGTAGTCTGATGAAAATTCCACATCTTTTTAGATTAGAAAAAAAAATTCCCAGATCTATATCATCTGATGTGTATATTATAGAACCTGAAGAACTGGTTGGGAACTTCAGGCATCCTAATTTATATGTCTTGTGTACCTGCAGTTTCATGAGGAAAACCCTCTAATGCCTCAGCCTCTGCTGCCATCACGTGGCCATGTACAGTCTGTCGTTGAAGCCAGAACACGTCCATGCAGTTAGTGGCTGCACTGTACTTCCATTTCATAAACACTATTATGTTTAATTTACCAGAGGCTTTTGTTTTGCATTGATTGTATTAAGTTGCATTAATTGCAGCACATTTATTTACGTAGGGCGTTCTGTCTCCTAGTTCTTTTCTAGGAGGAAAATGAACAGGGCAGGTTAAGTTATAGATACAAGACTTAAGTTGGAGTTGGAGACTTTACAGTTGAAGACTTTATCCAACTGTAAAGCAAAACAAATCCCTTGAAGATCAGATAGAAGGAAGTCTTCTGTCTGAAAATGTTGGGGGGGGGTGAACATTTTATGGTAAGGAAGAGTAATAGCCACAATAGTAGGGGTATCTTACAATAGTAAAAGTATTAGCAATTTTCCAGAGATATACTTTGAAGCAACACAGAAATTTCTGTCAGGTCACCTGTTTTTGCAATGAACAGTAGCAAAACTCATACTTCTGATATACAGACACTCAAGTTGAGGAGGACTAGGGTGAAGTTGGGTATTGGGAGGCTAGCTTAGTGCTCACTTTAGCACTGGTATGAGTCCTATGCCAACTACAGATCTGACTTTGGTGATATTCATATTTTTATTTGTATACAAATTTTAAATTAGGTGGTGCATTGGAGGGACAGATTAATTTCTTCCTCATATTCAACTTCCTGATTTTAAAGCTCGTATCATTGCTTACTTCAAATTCTCAAATCTTGTCACAGCCAACTAGATCATATTTTTTGACTGGTATGAAAATAATCTGGCTCTATGCATCATCAAGATATTCTAAGAATGTTCCTAATTTATGTGCATTTTTTTTTCCACTGAGATAAATGGGAATGGGACTAACTGTGTGCTTACAGCCAAACCTACAGTACAGGTCTTCCCTGTATTTGAAAGGCACTGAATACAGATTTTAATAATAATCTGTCAGATTATGTAAACATTGAATAATATCTAGGTCTAATTTTAATAGTCTGTTAGTTACAAACATTTTGCAATTCAAGGAGAGTCTAAACACTGAACATTTTGGCGTAAGAATTGGAAGTCTCAATCACAACATTACATAATCTCAAGTAAGATTTTAAATTCACTCTGAGTGACCTGTTGAAAACTATACTTATTAAAATACATCTAGAAGTTTTCAAAAACAGAAAAGTTTTATTATTGTTAAACATTATTAAAGTTGCTATGCATATTGTAAACATTTTAATATATATAGGATTGTTTTAAGCTTTTAAATCTTTTTCTTGTTATGATGCTAAAGAAAATCTGAGAAATTATATAAACAGGAAAGATTTATTGGGCAAATTTCTGACCCCAGTGATTTCAGCTTGCGTCAAGCAAAGCACAAATTTACTAAAAGCATATAGAAGTATTATTTTTTTACATTCCTATAAGACGTTCTAAAATGTTTTGGCTTTATGTTTGAGCTGAAAAATGCATATTTTTTTTACAGTTTTTTACCCACCTTGAAGTGTTTATAAAGGAATGAGAATAGGTTAATAAAAGTGAAAATGTTTCACCTTAACCTCTAGAGACGATTCCTTGGAGCCTGCAGCAAACTTAACCTAGATTCTACAGCCAGTTCCACTGCAGCCAGATGAAAACTCTCCAAGTGTGGGGAAAAAAAAAAAAAAAAGAGAACAGGTTTTTTATTTCTTTTAGGTTTGAGAATATCCAAAATATAACAGTTATTCACACTTCATTCTCTACTTGACTCACACTTTAAAATCTGTATTATTCATGAAGAAGGCTTGAAAATTGCTTACTCATTTTTTTCACATGCATTTTTCCTTCTCCCATTCCCTTACTGATACTAAACATGAGGAACAGTGGGTGCACTTCCCTCTGTTCACTGGGAGACTTAGCAGATGTTTCATACAAAGGCTTGGTGCTTTCTAAGTATTCCCAAGGGGAGGCTGGCTGAAACAACATTCGCTTTTGCCCAGTTGTTTGATGAATCCTAAAGTTAAACAAAAGTTAAAAGAATAAAAATAAACAGAACCTGGAATTTAAAACTCAGAGACCAGAAGTCACTTTGTCTCTCATCAGAGGTACTTGTCTATTCCAGGAACGGACTACAGAAAACCACGCTGGGACCAGCATGCCATTTCTCCACTGGAACATATATAAGAACATAATAGCTCTCCCCCAAACTCACACTGGTCACAGGACCAGCTCTGCCAGAGGGAAGGAATGATATCCCAGTACTAGCATAGCCTTTCAGTTAAAAAAAAATGTAAGCAAGCTTTGACTAATCTCTTGCTTCAGTAATTTACTCAAGTAGAATAAATCAGGAGAGAAAATGAAAGAAAAACCTCATGTCCTTTCCTTTCTGTATAATCTATAATCTATTAGAGTTGGATTGATGCAATCATATAACCAAGCACTAGGGAGCAAAGAGCATACTGAGAGTAGTGAATATCTCTGGGAATGTTGAACTCTGCTCCTTTGGAAAAAATACTGTAAGAGTTCAAAAGAGCATACGACTGATTTGTTTTCCTTCCTCCACATACACCCACCCCCCAAGTTTGCATTCAGTTAATCACAATTGGTTGCAATGTAAACAGAATGTAGTATTTTCTTTGTAATCTCTGCAGAAGTTGTTGTAGGGCAAAGAGTGGACTGGCCAAGTTCAAAGATTTAACTTTTTACTGAAAAAAAGAAGACTCTAGAATTAGAGGATGTGATAGGGACTGCTTGATTCCAAAGTTAGGTATTAATATTATTGTTATTAGCAGTGTAGCAACATGCTTGCACTGCAACAACGAAACTCAGCCCTGCTCTGTGCAGGAATTTGTTTCAGATTGTTTGTACTAACTGTGGCCTATCAGACAAGCCTGCTAGTAATATCCACTCAATAAATAAGCAACATACAGTAATTGTCAAAAAAAAAAAAAAAAACACCACAGATAAACATTATCAAGTTTTGTGTCTGGATCTTGCTTCATGAATGCCTTCTCACCAGGTAGTTGACCAAGTCATTAAACTGCTGGTTTTGTAAGCCTCAGAAAGGTTTCTGTAACTACTAACATCCCTGCCTTGTGCTTGTTGGTGACACAGGTGTATATGCAATTATAAGCCTTGTAGCCCCATGGACACATGTTTTAGTGTCTTCTTTCTCAGCCATTTGGGATTTTTCTTTAGTCTTTAGGTGGCTCAAGGATTCTCCATCTTAGTGGATAGAGGGTTTAGAGGTGAGAGAACATGCGGCTGCAGGAGAGGAGCAACAACCAGTTTCTCTCGATGTGGCAAGTTCTGCATCCTCAAGGCTGGTCCTCATTTCAGCCAGATGAGTCCCTCTGAAGGTAGCTATACTTCCCTACATGTTCTCAGAACTAAGATGTCCACTCCAGCTGCTCACACAGCAGTATTCCTTCTGGTAAGTACTTTTATCTATGATGTACAGCATGCTAAGACCGAGACCTAGGTATGGATGTTCTCCATAAGTGGAAGCAAAGTGCAGCGTTGATGACAAATGTTTTACATTTGACTTTTTTTTTTTCTGTAACAGCTGTGAGAAGAACAAACCAATCCCAGATCCTTCCTAGCCTCTGCTTACTAACTTCCATTCTCTTTCATTGCTGTACCTGTGGTTCTGCCCCCCGCGTCTGGAAACATTGGGCAGCTGACTCTAGAGGAAGGCCAGGTAAATTTCTTCAGAACATTTTGATAGGGTTTTATTTGCTTTATCTTTCTTAATAAGATGTGAATTGATCATTTTTATAGTTCTAACATTTTCATTACTTAATGAAAAATTCTTAAAATTGTACAAAAAAGACAAATAAAAGATGTCTGCTGATCAAGCTGAATGTCAAAACATGCTTTCCATTTCCAAACACTACGTCCCCATTAGCAAGGCCATCAGAAGCACTCATTTCTTTGCAAAACCTTTAAATGGTTAGGTTTGTTTTACAGTAGATATCAAGCTAGGGCTGCCATTGCTGTTTGCTGGGCCAAAGCAGCGTGTTTGATCACAGGATGTAGACGTGGTGGCAGTTTTGTTTTAGGAAGGAGAGCTCAGGCCCCTGTTGGTGTTTTGCTGTGGCGTGCTGCCCAAGGGGGTGAGATGTTTGCTTCGTGGAAGCAGCAGCGTGCAGGAGAAGTGCAACCCGGTTTGCTTTCAGCATCTCTCTGCTAAGATCCGCCTTAGCAAGCAGCAGCAACTCAAACAGGCCGTGTCTTGTCTTCAGCTGCTGTGCAGTTTTGTTTTTGTTGTTGTTGTATTAGAGTTCCCAGGAGAATTGTATTTGAAAACTTGGGTGTAGGAAACACAGAAGTGAGAGCGAGCCAACGCTTTTCCCGGCTGGAGAGTCCCGGCGGGCGATGTCTGCCCTGTGCAGCGGGCACGGAGCCGCGGCGCACGCTGCAGAGGGGCACTCCTGCGCTCGGCGGGACTCGCGTGCACCCGCCGCGGCCGGGGCTCGGCTCCGGGCCCCGCGCGTTACCATCCGCGCTGCGCCCCGGGGCGGGCGCGGGCGCCTCGTGCCGCTCGGTGAGGCTGAGGCGGGCAGCGCGCGGGCACCGG
>PTEX01000039.1:4343739-4485533 GCA_003342815.1 Eudromia elegans | reverse complement strand
CCCGCGCTTGGGCTCGCCCGCGGGGCGGCGGGGGCGGGAGCCGCCTCCTCTCGGCCCGCGGGACCAGCTCCGCTCCCCTGTCCTGCTGGTTCTGTTATTTCATGGGGCTCGGGCGCCTCTGCGTGTCTGCGGTCGGTGCTGTTTCTGTGAATCAATCCCGCATCCACAGATAATTTGGGTAGTGGGGAGCCAGGCTCCTAATCCGATGGAGAGGGGCCCCGTGGAGCGATGCTGGGAGCACCCCGCCGAGTGCTTTATCAGCCTAAATATGCACATCCGAAGATCTGTGACCGGTGAGGACATGCGTGTTGCCACAGTAGAGCTGCTGGGGCTGTACCGCTCTTCTTCATGTGCCCCCAAATAGGATACTTTGCTTTTGCCCAAGGAGAAAAACAAAGTATCAGGAGGACACGCTGCTATTTCTGTGCAGGGTGACAGTTTGCTTTAAGTCTTCTCTTACTGCCCTCCTAGCGCTTGTGTGTTGGAGAGGCAGGGCCAAAGACAGGTCTAAGAAATGTGTTTGTTGTCAGTGAGCCGCTTGGTACAGAGGGTATCCCACGTCATGTGAGAAAAATATCTGTGCGCAGAGCCCTGCGGGAGGTGAGTGCAGCTGCGTAATGTAGCAGGGGATGGGAGGAGGGCGAGTGTCCTGCTAGGCTGAAACAGGTACTACAAGTGCACAAAGTAAAGGGATTACGCCTAATTTCTGTGTGGTGCAATAGAAGTGGTTCAGTAATGACTTTGCCACCTACTGTGAGACAGTGTGGTTTTGATTCTTGATGAACGGTGCAATGCAATAAGAGCAGGCCTTAGGTATGTGCATGCATATAAACATATGTTTCAGAAATAGTTAATGAATCCACAATAATTAGTGGGTTTTTTTTTTAATTTGGGTATTTTGACATTTTATTTAGTTTTGATTTACTTATCACTTTTGCATGAAAACAAACAAAAACAATGCAAATTAATATATGAAAGGAAGCTTTTCATTGGGAGAGACTTGAACAGGCTTTCATTGATTTTTCTTCCGCGACTGCTGATGCCTCACCATAGTCTCCCTTCCTAGAAGCCCCAGCTGGTGGCCAGCAATGACCGTTTCTGCCGCTTTCTCGAGGAACACTGCCCCGTCGTGACGGAGACATACTATCCCACCATTTGGTGCTGGGAAGGCCGCGTGCAGACACTCCTGCGTCCCTTCATCACGTCCAGACCCCAAGTAGAGTACAGGAAGTAAGTGCCTTTCCCCTGGGAAGCTGGGAACTGTGTAGCCAGGTCGTGGTTTTACCCTGTTACACCCCCAGCGTGCAACAGCCGCCGTGGTTGTTCAGGCTTGTGCCCAGCCCTTCTGCTTTATGTCCATCTTTACGACTCATCCTACGCTTGGAACCAGCTCTGTCCTGGATTCAATGCACATTCAACAGGCAGGGGCTCCCCAATTGCTGTCTCGCAGCTCTGGGAGTTTTAGTGCCCTGAAATACTGGTGCCAATGTTGGAACCGAGGTCTGGTGGTTGGAGACTGAATGGAACCAATATGCAAAGGCCACACAATCATGCGTCTTCAGCTGACATCTTCAACCCCAATAGTAGTACGGCCACATTCAGTCCTGTTTTGAGTATATAAAACTTTTGAGAGTTTGGGTGCAATGTAAAACTGCAGGGCTTATTTTTTGCTCTTTTATATCTAAATTCTGTTAGGAAATAAAAAAGTATTTATTGTTTGTCCTCAGTTGCTCCCCCTCACACAGGAATGAGACTGAGCCTGGCAAGTGAAGTGTTTGGCACAAGAGCTAAGGAGAAGTACTTTTATGCTCCGGAACCTGGACACAGCACAAGTTGTTTCAGCTCTCTTTGCATAGTAGAATAGATTAAGCATGTTGCAGCTTCCCTTAGTTTTAGTAACTAGGAAACATTTCAGCAGGATAGCCATGCCCGCTTTTTCTAGCCCTTGAACACTTTTGATTTCAAGGTTTATGAGGTAAGAGAGGCATGGTTCCATGCAGCAGTGGTTATTTTGCACCATTTGAGATTGTGTTGGCAGTACATGCCAGCATTGCATCTACTTCCCATTACTGAAAAAGGGCAGAGCTGAGCTACTGACTCCAGCAAGGCTGATGAGCTTTAACATCTTGAGTGGATGCCATCAAGGCTGTATTTTTGAGCGCAAGGTACTATTTGGGTAGTTCCTGCTCCAAACCTCTAATACAGTGTGTTCATTGTCAGAGAAGAGGAAAGATGCTCCATGCTCCTGAAATGAGACTGAAACCTCCTTCTTCTCCTTGTTTGATGCGTGCTTATCTTCATGGGATATTGTCACCTTTGTTGCATTCTCAAGATGAGTGTTTTAAGAGTGCATTTTAGCAATGTTTGTGGAGATATAGGAGCAAATCGTAGCTTTACTGAAGCTGTAGAGCTATAGCAGTGTGTGCTTGTGTTCCACGTGTTTAAAACATAAATGTTTTCAGCACAAAGTGCCATCCATCCAAAGTGCCAAAGTGCCAAGCCAGTAAATGCTTCTTACCTGGGAGAGGGAAAATAAATCTGCTCAATGTTTAACATGTTGATTATCCAAAGCTCTATCAAAAGAGTCTCAGACGATAAAAAAGGCAAATTGCAGTTTACAAGCCTATATAAAATATAGGCAGTGCCAAAACACATGCTAATTACAAGACTCTGGGACACCAGCAGTAATTCACGAAAGGCCAGTTCATCAGACTCTGAAAACTGGCATTGCTCCATGGAGTGACTGAACTAACATCACCCAGAGGTGCGTCACTTTGAGAATGGCAATTGTGGAAACATACCCAGTTGGGTGGTGTGCTACACTTTTAAGATTAAAACTTATTTAACAAAATAGCATTTCACACCTGGTAATTTGTGTACTGTGAGCACTATTAATAGTATGGATGTATTTTTAAATCTAATCATTGTTGTCTTGCAATGTACCTTTCAGCGAGCTCATTAAAACAGCAGATGGAGGACAGATTTCACTGGATTGGTTTGATAATCATGACAGCTTATATTACCCGGATGCCAGCACAAGGCCCACTGTCCTGTTGCTGCCTGGTCTGACAGGGACGAGCAAAGAATCCTACATTCTTCATATGATCCATCAAAGTGAAACCCTTGGATATAGGTGCAGTTGTATTTCCTTGCTAGTATTTTTCTTATTCTAATATGATCAAATATAAGTAGGTATAAGATGCCTTCCAAGGGCAGGTGAGATCTATTGAAAATGGTTTATGTAAGGAAGTAGTAGTAGTAGTAATAATAATAATTATGTAATGGGCAGTGAATTCCAAAGGGCCCTTTCAGTATCTGCAGGCTCCACATTGCAGCGGAGGAGAGTTAAGGCCCCTGCTACTACTCCTCAGATTGTAGCACCAGAACTGCTTGCGTAAACCCTGCACTTTCTGGAGAGGGCTTTGTGCTCGGCTCCAAGACGATCTGTGTGGCGGGCTTGCTGTTGGGAGCGGGCCGGCGGGGAGCTCACCTCCTGAATGCAAAACCTCCCGGCTGCTTTATTTAGTTTTGCTATTACGGCTACTGGTCAGAGTTGGGCGAGATAAGTGGATTGGTCGAGTATGTAGATTCCCTTATGTAATCATATTGCTACTGCTGCTGCGCTTTAAAATGCCTTGTCACTGCTCCAGGATCTGTATTTGGAATATTGCATTTTGTCACTGCGGATTGCCTCCTGACACTGACTATATTGAGTTCTTCAGATATAGGTATATGTGACCATTTATTTTTGTATCTGAATGCCTATTCTCTGTTGGAGATTCGAATAATCACTTTATTAAATTATGGAAGTTACAGAGCATTTTAACTGCTTAAGGTACTTTCCAACCCACCTTATAATTAATTTAACAGTGAACAATATCAGCTTAGGAAAGCCCCCAAATCAACAGCTTCTCTGCACTGTTTTTTTATGTATTCTGACAGAAATATCTGCACTTGATCACCTAAGAAAAGAGAGTGTGGCATTAAGAAGAAGTTTTACAGTCAGATTTCAACGGAATTATGTAATTTTGTTTTTTAAATTGCAACATTTGAAAAATACCAAAAGCAGTCAATTTGATGGAATTTAACTTATGTAAAATATGCATTTTCATTTAATAAAATTACCACATTGAGATAGTAGACGATTATTTAAGAAAAAAAAAAAATCCCTAAATTGAGCTAATACTAGTAGAAAAATCAACAACTCCCACCAGAATAGAGAAAATAGTAACTTCTGCTATTCATGACAAAAAAAATACCACCTCCAAGAAGCTGTTCACATCCTGGACTCAGCCGCCATTGTAATTTTAGTTTGGCTTTTTTCTGTACTATTTAATAGAATCACTTAGCTTTGGAGGGTGTCTGCACACAGGAGCTGACTTCCTCCTTCGGAGCAGGGCTGACCAGGCTAGGCTCAGCGCTGCGCTGACGTAGTTTGCGGTTCGCACCCGGCCAGCTCAGAGTCCAGGCGCCATCAGCTGCTCATGCTGCCTGCAGGTAGCGCCTCTGGCTCTCGCCCTGAAACCTGACCCACCCTGACAAGCCCCAGAGTTCACAGGGAGTTCCAGGGTCACACAGGTCAGATTTTAGAACCTGTAACACTGTAAATACTCTTGTGCTAAATGAATTTGTAGAACCGGCTCATTTTTAATGTATTTTCACTATTTTATTTTATTTTATTTTATTATTTTATTTTATTTTATTTTATTTTATTTTATTTTATTTTATTTTATTTTATTTTATTTTATTTTATTTTATTTTATTTTATTTTATTTTATTNATTTTATTTTATTTTATTTTATTTTATTTTATTTTATTTTATTTTATTTTATTTTATTTTATTTTATTTTATTTTATTTTATTTTATTTTATTTTGTTTTATTTTGTTTTATTTTGTTTTATTTTGTTTTATTTTATTTTATTTTATTTTATTTTATGGAAAAAAGCAATCTAATATGATCCTCTTATGGAAATGTCTATAATCGTATTTATTTTGTCAATTTTTAGATGTGTGGTCTTTAACAATCGGGGAATTGCAGGAGAGGAACTTTTGGTAAGGATCACTTTTAAAATGAATATTTCTCATGTCTAAGCAGTATATGTAGAATCAGTAGTGTCTGTTTGTAAGCCTGGATTTAAATAAGATGCACACAGCTTATGTTAGAAACGCACAGGAAGAGAACCTCATCATCTGGTTGGTCACTGATAATCATCTTTTATTTATTTTATTTTAAAACTCAAAGAGGCCTCCCTGTCCACACAACATTTCCACAAACATTTCATTTTAGGAAATTATTTAAATTAGTAATATCTGTAAGAGTAAGAAATCCAAGAAATGGTCTTCACTCCATACATTTGCTCCTATTTTTTTAATATACAAATCCAAATATGAGCAGTGATAGTTAGTTGCTACCTGCCAATATGAATTTAAAATAGTTTTTGATATGGTTAATAAGCTTTGCCATTAACATTGATCCGTCTTATGTATTACTAAGTGAACTAATCAGATTTACTTGGATGGTCAGACACTAAAAGTTAGAAGTCTTTTTGCGTTTTTCTCAGGAATTCTCACACAAGTTCATCTCTGAAAGGAAATGTGTTGTGCTCAGAACATACACATCACATTTGCTCAGAAATAACTCGCAGTTCCACAGACGACTGTATCTCGAAGCTAAGCGTTTTCCACAGCCAGGCACAAGACATGATGAAATATTGCTGAATAAGCTTTGTTTCTTCCTATGCATTTTGTTGACAGTTCTGCAGCTGGTATGAGTGTGCATAATACTCAGCATTGTTTTGCATCTTTTTTTTTTTAATCCACTGATTTCAAAATTTAAAAAGCTCAGAATGTTTTCCCATAATCAGGTCAAGCATTTCCATGCACACAGTGCCATGTCAAGAGTAGTTTTCCGCATACTTTTGGAGATGGGTCTACAAAGCAGTTTTGTGACTCACAAAGTCCTTATTGATGAATTGCTGAATCGTTAAAAGATCTCTTGTTTGGATGCATTGTTGGTATTTTAGTGTAATCGGATTTACATATTTAAGCATTATAAGACTTTACTCTGAAACAAAACCGCTGAAATTATAACATTTTCTTTAGGGAGGGTTCTACATTTTAATATGAAATCCCCAGTTAATGAGTTTGATGTGGAGCTGAGCAACACAGCAGAAATTAGTCATGCAAGTAATGCTTTTTCTAGTCGCTTTAAAGATTTAAACATAAACATTAAATAATAACTATATATGGGTAGAAATGCACTCCTCATTTGTGTGTTATTGAAAGTTACTGTGAGTTATTGTTGTGGCTATTAGATCACCATAACCAATGAAGTGAGCTAAGATGGTGTTTTAAAATATATTCATACAGTGAATAGCTGTACCTTGTTTTTTCATGCATTAACTGAAATCAAAGTGCAACATCTCTCTCTAGCTCTATAAGCCTTTAATCAAAAGCACTTTCACACAGAGTACATTAGACCCTAGTTTCTAAAAATATTTTTTTCCTTGTAAGCTTGGCAGTTTAATTAAAATAAAACACACTCACAGAGTTTATAATTAATAAGGTGTAATAAAGTGAATAGTGATTCATCTGGATGAGAATCGGAAATGCAAAATAAGTGGAAATTGAAAATCAGCTTTAATTATCCAGGTTTAGCTTTTTTCCCCATCTGTATTTTATCATTTACTTTAACTTCCTAGTATTCTTGTTAAATTAAGCATTAAGTAATTAGTTTCATCTAATTAAACTTGTTAAATTAACCACAATTTTCCAGGCTGTTTAACAGAAAGCCATTAAAAAAAAAAAAACTCATTGCTGCCTCAGGCAACAAATAATTTCAAGAAACTCATAATTAAATATTAAATTAAATTAAAATAATATACTATTAAATAAACAGTATGTTTATCTTTAAACTTTATATTGAAGTTTGGCAGGTTAGCTACTACCTTAAGGTGAGTCAGGATCAACTCACTCACTAATACGTGTAGTAACAACTGTGTACTTAAAAGCTCTCTCTTGCTGTAGGTGAAAGCTAGAGAACACCATGAAAAAATATATTTAATGAGGTTCTCACTGTATCATTGTCTCCCTTAGACTACTCCAGACAGTCCCTCGCATTGTGAGCTCTATGGGGTGCCCACACAGGTGAAGCCCTAAAGCTCTGCTCACCCTTCTGTAAGCAGGAAGGGTAAGGTTAACTAAATTCCAGTGCTGACAGTGGAAGTCACTGCAAGTCCCAGTTCAAGATCTGAAAAGATGCTAGGCCTGCTTTCACTCCTCCAGCTAATAGAGGATTGTAATCAATTAGGTAAATTCCACTGGTAAATTTAATTATCTATTTATTTGCTTTTATCGTGTGTGGGATCTGAATATTGGCTACATTTTAAATGCTAGATCACATATTTTCTTCTAAATGCAGGTAAGGGTGATGAAATTGTCATTGTAACTTTCCTTTTATGCCTTACAGCCCTCTTGGCCTGTCTGCATTTCCTTAGGGTATTTTAAAAATACCAGTGCCTGCCTAGTTCTGACCTAACTCTGATCTCGTTCTGTTCTAGTTTTATCTAGTTTAGCTTGCAGCTCTGTGTTCAGGTTTCATATTACAGCTTGATGGCTGCAGATACTGAGCTGTTTTTCATGTAATGATAAGGGGTGTTAGCACTAACTGCTTCCTCCACCTCCTCCTGAAATGATCCGGGTTCATATTTGCCACTTATTGCAGTTTCATAAGAAACATTAAATCTGTCGAGTTACATAAACAATCCAATGTACAGTTTGCGTCGTCCTTAAAGGAGGATGCCAAAGCTTATGAAGGCACTTTCTCCCCTGACTCCCTACAGACACCGAGGACTTACTGTGCTGCTAACACGGAGGATTTAGAAGCGGTTGTTCACCATGTACATGACCTGCACCCCTCAGCCCCCTTTATGGCAGCCGGTGTTTCCATGGGAGGGTAAGCATTAATGTAAAAGAAGCCTTGGTGTAACTGTGATCACAAAACGAGACTGTTCTAGCCTGATTATAAGTTACTACTCTGCAATATATTTATATAACTTGCTGAGCTGGAACCAATTTGGGTCTGTCTTCAGCAGTCAATATTCACAACACTCTGGGAAACTTAACATCTTGGAAGCCTTTAGCTCTCTGTTAGGTGGCATTGAAAAAGGCCAACATTCAAATGCTGAGGGAGGAGACAGAATGAGAGGAGACACTGACAGACAGATTGACAGACAAGCACGTGGGCAAAACAAGCCATGGAGGCCATCTTTGGAACAGAGGAATGACAAACAGCAGCTGGAGCTGACATATTGTGTTTCATAGCAAACCCTGGAAGATTTAACCTCAAGCAGGGTTATGCAGTGTGTGGGTAGGTTGTGCTGGAAGAGATGTAGGTATCTGCTCTGTCTGGCTCAGAAGCACAAAGTTGCAGTGTTCTTGAAACCAGTATGGGTTGATCTAGCAAGTGCTATTTAGATTTGCTGGGTCCTGGCTTCTCTCCAGAAACCACAGACAACGACAGCACAGTTGGAGAGGAAAAGCTCTCCTAGAGACTAGGAGAAACGTTCAGCCTGCCTCTTCAGTGCAACCGTAGGAGAAGAGAACTTCCCTCAGAAATTCTGCAGGGATAGTTGTACTGTTATTGCTGATGTGATTTTGCCAGTGTCTTCCATGTAGACAGGATTTAGGGCATTTTTAGGTACAAAGGTACCTCTGGAGATCAACTGGTCCTGTTCAAAACAGGGTTAACTTTGGTGTTAGTTCAGGTGGTGTAGATCCTTTTCCAGTCAGTTTTTTACTATCTCCAAAACTGAAGATTCAGAAAACTCTCAGGGCAAACCATTCCAGTGTTTGACCTTCTCTGTGGAAAGTCATTCCTAATACCCATCTGGAATTTCCTTGTTGCATTTTGAGCCCTTTGCCCCCTATTCCCTCACTTTGCATCTCCAAGAAGAGTCTAGTTCTCTGTTCCTTAGAACCACTCTCTAGGTAATTGAAAACAGCAATGGGATCCCCTTTTAACCATCCCTTCTTCAGTCCAAATGGACCCATTTCCTTTAGCCTTCCATATGCCATGTTCTACAGCCCCCTAATCATCTTGGAGGCCATCTTCTGGGATCTCTTCAGTGTCTCAGAGTCTGTTTTGCCTGGAGAGCCCAAAATTGGACACAATACTCCATATACAATCTCACACGTGTCAAATGCAGGAAAATAATGAGATCTCTAGACTTGTTTACTGTGCTTTTACTAACACAGCACAGCATGAATTCAGTTTCCTGCATTGCTGCAAGGGTGCTTTGTTCTTTCATGTTCAACTGCAAACGTGCTTTCTAATCCAGGCAGCCCATCGCACTTCCACTGCCTGTATACTTCCTTATCTATTTGTACTCAGGCAGGAGTGTTTTGGTTAATCACGTGGCCTTCTGCCAATGTTGCTCAACTTTCTGCAAGTTAGAATGTGCCATATGTATGCCTCAGGATCAAACAGTTGTCCTTGAAGATCAAGCAGTACCCCCGGGCCCTTATGCCTTTCAGCACTCTCTCACACGGGATGTATCCAATGAGATCCCTAAACAAATTTAAGTCTGTTCTCTCTCTGCTTGACCACTTCCCTTCCCCCTTCTCCATGAGTAGCCCCCACGCAATAGGTACCAACTCAGGGTAAAATCCACCATGAATGATCTTAGCTGCAAAGGCTGATATCCACCTACACGTACCAGAGAAGTTCTTCAATGCATGTGAGTAGCAGATCCATAGAGTATTTCCCCTAGTTGAATCGTAGAGTGTATATCAAAAGATTGTCCTCACCACTCTCCAGAAACTGCTTGTTCTTGTTTTCATCCTGTGTTGTTGTTTCAGTCAGTGTCAGGATGGTTAAGGTTCCCTGTGAGAATCAGAGTCTGTCATTATGAAGCTTCTTCCATCTCTCTGAAGACTTCTAATAGACTTCATTAAATTCTTCCTATTGATCAGGAGGTCTGTAGCAGATGCCCACCATGATATCCTCTTTGTTGGCCTCCTCTCTGATTTTGACATATGGCCCCTAAATTGGTTAATAAATGCAGCATAGAAAAGTTCTCTACATTGGAAAACATTCTTTGTTTAAGGTGCAAACCTGTCTTCTTGCCTTCCTAGCCAGTCCTTCATGAAGAATGTATCTGTATCCATCACAGCTTTGTAGACTTGTGAGCCAGGGAGCCCTCCATGTCTCTGTGGTCCCCATGAGCTGGTAGTTCTGTGACTACACAGGGCTTTCTAGTTCCTGTTTTGTTTTTTTCCCATGCTGTGTGTTTGTGTACTGGCACATGAGATGGGCTGCAGTCACGCTACCTTCTCAGGGAAGCATGAGAGCCTCCCCTATCACACTGTTTCTTGGGGACTTCCTCAATGCCCACCAGGTCTTCAGGTGTTGGTCAAGTTTCAGGCGTTCCCTTGATAAACCTAATTTAAAACTCTGTCTCTGAGGTTAGATATCCCAGGTTGTTGTCCCACTTTGTCAGATGTTCTATCTCCCCAGCTCACTCTTTTTTGCATGCAGAACATGAAATAACTTGCTGTATTGCAAAAACATGTTTCACTGGAGATGGTCTAAGCCGAAAAAAAAATGCCTTGTGCACACCTGGAGACTTGTTTCAATACTATGTCAATATTGAGTACACATTTAAAGCATAGTAGTTCTTCCTGATTAACTTCATGTTTGGTGAACCACAACACTAAAACTTAAGAGGGTCTGGTTTGGGAGAGGCGCTGCCTTTTCTGGGCTGAAAGGCTCAGGAGCTGCTGAGCTAAACTTTTATGAAAGGTCCAGAAGACCAACTCAGTGCTCAGTGTCATTTCTGACTTCAGATTAGCCTGGTTATGGCATCCTAAATGGTAGCAGAGGCTGTTACTGTGGCACAGGGGATCTGTGTTCTGTTCCTGGCTTTTACCTCACTGCCACTGCTATGTGAGTTTAGGTGATTTGAGATTCTCCACCTTACTCTTCTAATGCTTTTGTAATGCACAGAACCACAAAGATAAGGGATATGCTTAACTTTACATACAACTGGAAGAGGCCCTAATCATCCACATGGGAACCGTTTTCATGTTTCAGAATAAATTGGAGCATGTACATGCTTAAAATTAAGCAGGAACAAAGATCTGTTTGGGGCGTATCATGAAAATCATCCACTTATCCTAATCTTAGAATAGTTTGGGGTTTTTTTTCAAAATTTTCTGAATAGCCACTTAATTTGTGTATTAAAAGTGTGCCCAGTAAAAAAGAAAAATATTTATTCACTTTGCAAGGGTATAAATGTAAACCCACTTGCTCTCCAAATCTTCAGTATATATTGTTCTGGAAACAGCCTATGTTTTCTAACAGAAAGAATCCTAAATCTTCTCCCACATATAGTCATATATTCTGTAAATTTCTCTAGAGAAGTGGCTTTTTTTCTTTTCTTTTCTTTTTTTTTTTTTTTTTTGTCTGGCCGCAAGTTTTTTAGGGTTTATGGCCCAATTTTCATCTTACCCTACATGGACTGATGACTCCCAGGTTCTCCCTCTTGTGTGGGTGGGAGGGAGAACGTGTTACCTGTCTCTGACACACGTCACGGGTGACCTTCACTGGGTCCGTGTGTGAGCTGACTGCAGGAGCGCGCCCACGGTCTGCCTGTTGTTCTTTCCTCTCCTGCTTCCCATCAATTGGCAGGTCTGTGGGAGATCAAAAACTGGTCTCTCCTTTTGCACTGCTGTCCTCTCATTCCGTAGATGGTGCACGGGGATGAAACCTGTGTGATGGCAAGCTGCCTCGTGGCGTTGTTGCCTTCCAAAGCAGGGCAAGTGAAGTGAAGATACAGAGGGCTGATGGCCCAGAGGGCTATATTAAGCTGTAGAGCTAGTAAAGGTTTGAGTTAAAGGCTTGATATTCAAATGATTGTTGGTTTCCAAGAAAATATGTGGTCTCAGATAGTAAAGTAAGACTTCTATCTGTTGTATTATATTTTTATTTCAGTCTGTTCCTTTATTTATTTATTTATTTTACATCTGAAGAATCAAGTAGTGAAATCTCCCTTCTTATCTTAACTATACCTCAGCAGTAGATATTGTAAATTGCATTTGGTCAGAAAAGCCATTTATTTGACTCATAGTATTTTTGTTAATTTCATTAGTTATCCACCCCTTCATTCCTTGCATACTTTATGCTAAAGAGCAGCTGTATTCTCTCATATGTACGAGGTGGGTTGAAGGTATTGCCTTCAGCTCAAAAGACAGCTTCACAGCAGACCAGGAGCAGCTTGCATCTCTTGGGTGGACTTACCATATTTTTCAGGAACACAGTAGTTTTCAAGAGTTCTAAGACCAATGAAATATTGTAAAGCTACTTGTGAAAAAAATGCTGGCAATATGGGACTTTTTAGTGCCTTGAGTAATGTACATTGACATGACCTTTTCCTTCTCCTTTATATAAGAATAGTATACCTCTTATGCACATCCCACACAACGCATTCAGTTCCTCTGTCAGTGTAGAGAGGGAACGCAAACTTCATGAGTCAGATGTTGATTCTGGTTAACTACCTTCTAAAAATGCTAGGCACAACTGATATCGTTGATAGGAGAAATTATATGAAAAATCAAAACATAACTGATTGCTATTGTTTTTTGAAACTGAAACAAGTAATTTGATAGCATATAAGATTCTGTTTTTCATTTCTGTTTGTAGCATGCTTCTTTTAAATTACCTGGGCAAAACTGGCAGAGACACTCCTTTAATGGCAGCCGCAATTTTCTCTGCGGGTTGGAATGTGTTTGAATCTGTAGAATCTCTGGAGAAGCCGCTAAACTGGCTTCTTTTCAACTATTACTTGACGACTTGTCTACAATCTTCCATCAGCAGGTGAGTTGCCTTCTAAACTGTAGAGCAAAGTAGAAAGATGTTAGCATGAGATCCACAGCATGTAGCAGCTTTCCACATAGCTGTTTCATGGGCATTCTCCTGTACGTTTTGAAATCAAAAAGACTTTTTTTGCAAGACAAATTTTCATGAATGTGGCAGAATCCCTCTGCTCCTCAGGGGAGTCAACACATAAGATTAACAGACTTCTTGATTCATGAGTAAATCAAACTTTAATTAATCTGGCACATATGCACATAGTGAATGATGGTATAACTATATGTGTGTATACACACACACACACACGTTTTTTAAAAGTCAGCCTTGCTGCAAAAATGTGGAAAGGACTAGTCCCTCACTTTGTAAAATTAAAGTGTATTTTGAATTCCTAAATATTTGATTCTTTTAATCTTTGGCATCTTTTTAATGACTCATGCATATTCTGAGTATATTTCTGGATGTGCCTGCAAAGAATTGAACAATTTTCCTGCTTTTGGATTCCAGACATTTTTTTAACATGACAGAAAATTAAAGACAAGCATGTTCTTGTATTGGGACTTATTCAATATGTTTATATATAAGGCAGAGGAGTGGTACATCTACTTGTAAGGCAAAAAAAGCAAAGCTCCCCAGTTTTCCTCTCTCTTCTTTTTTACAGGCATCGACAAATGTTGGAGAAATTATTTGATATGGATCTTGTGATGAAGGTATGTGAAGATATTACTTCTGCATTAGCTCGATGCCGTTTTCCAAATGCTGACATAGTTCCCTGTTTGAATTCTTTTTTGCTTTAGGCTAGAACTGTTAGAGAATTTGATAAGCAGTTCACTTCAGTCATGTTTGGCTACCGTACAATTGATGATTACTATGAAGATGCTAGCCCATGCCGCAAGCTGAAATCAGTAGGAATTCCAGTGTTATGTCTGAACTCTGTGGATGATGTTTTCTCACCTGCTCATGGTAAGTCTAGGCTTTTAAAAATTTGTTTCTCTGTATGTGCAATCATTAAGACAAATTATATAGGTCTGAGAATGAACTATGTACGAAGGTTTATTTAAACATTACTTGTACATCAGATCAAAACCTTCAGGGATGGATCAGTCGTGTGATTTATTCTACAGTGTAAAACATGTTAAAGACAGATAAAATGTCTGATAATGGGGAAGACTGACTAGAACAGAAGGCAGAAGCACACAGGGTGGCAGTCACCTAGTTAAGTGTTAGGTATAGGCCTGATAGAATCTCCTTAGGTTCTCATTATAGTTAAAGAAAGAAATGTGCACTTTGAGGATGTGAGTTAGCTCCATGTAAAGAAGTTATCAGAGGTATTGACTCACAGAGTTCCCACTTAAGCTTGCTGTCTATGAATACAGCCTGTAATAAGGAGCCCAGTTTCAGATTTCTGAACTGTTTGGAGTTCAATGAAAGTTAAACCAAGTATTTTTATTATCATGCTTTGAGCCAATTGCTATAAAAGATTTCTGGGACTTTCACATGTGTTAGATGACTCGAAATACACATAAACTGTTGCTGCTTATGATCTCAGTGTCATAAACTCAAGTACCTGCTAATTAAAAATAGGGGATGTGAGGGGAATGTAGGCTACCGTGTAGGCCAAAATCTAGGATAAGGGAAAAGATGTAGCCAATATGTGCCGCTAGAAGGGGACACACTGATACTAAGAAAGCTCTACACAGAAGATAAAGCTGGCCAACTCTATTAGCTGCTAGTAACCAGCAGGCTGAAAAGTCTCTTTTTCTTCTTATTTTCTACCAAACACATGATCAATGTGAACATTTTACTTTGATCTTTAACCACATTGCTAGTTGTTTTTAAAAGAGCAGCTCATCTCTGCAGTCTGTCTATTGGTTACAGTGTTTAAGAAGCAGAAGAAAACAAAAGTTCATGTACAGGAAAAACTGTAATTAACATCTGGTTGAGGTCACACTCCTCAGCAGTTAACACCTGACACCTTTAATTACGAAGTTCATACACTTGCTCTGTTTCAGGGAAGTTTTGTTCAGCCACCAGGAAGAGATTCTTGTGTAGTGAGTCACAGAACCAAAATGAGTAGTGAAGAGAGGAGAACAAACAAACAAAAAAAAATTTTTAAAAAATTAAAGGAAATGGCAGAGTCTGGGCGTGTTTACTGTTTATGTGTACTCACGTATGGCATACATACAAAAAACATGCATACATGTATGTTACTGCTTCTATTTTGAATACCTGTTAGAGACAAGTGTGAGATGAAAAGGGCTGCTGCAGTAGAGAGCTTCAGGAAATGGCAGCCTGGTTGCCTCTGTCCTTTGGCCCTGACAGTGGCCAAGCCAAGGCTTAGCAAAAGGAGCCCTTGTAAGCTGAAGGCAAGCGTGTTCGCCTCCAGAATGCTGCATCTGCCTTCAGCAATTTCCACTTAGGGGCTTTCTCAGCCAGACAATCCCTTTTTATTTATAATGTCTTTACCAAACAATTTCCTTGAATCTATCCAATTGCTATTTCTGTTATAGGCATATACTGTCCCGGAAGTAAGAGTGTGCCCACTAAGTCTGTGTCCAAATATAAATTCAGGCAGTGATTTGGAAGCCTGGTGGGTTTATTGACCTTTTCCAACCTGCTCTCATTGGGACTGATTCGTTTGTTAGTTACATTAAAGCTACCGCAGATTTTGTATCCCTCTGTCCCTTCTTTTTAAAACCATACCTCTAGACCTCCAGAGCCAAAACCTGACCCCATGGAGCTCGGCCTAGAGTACATCTGTAGCAAACTCTTCTTCCCTTGGAACTGGTCTTTAAAAGGAACACAGCTCATGTTTTACAGGGAATTATAAGGATGGTCTGTTGTGTAAGACTAAGTATCAAATCTGTTGTCAGAACTGAAAGCCAAAGACGTCACTGTGCTAACAAGGAGCCAATGAGTTTTGGGTGCTTAGGCCACCTCTCACTGATTCCTTGTTAGCAGAACTATGGTTTTGGCTGTAAACCTCTGTCCTAGCAGTTACTAGTTTATCTTTGGAAGGGCTGCCACGATAAACGTTTTTCAGTTAAGAGCGTGACCCTGTTATATGTGTGTCTTCTTGGCTCCCTTTTTATTGTTTTTTTTTCACTTTATTCACTGGGGCTCTTTTGCTGGTTCTTTATATTAGCAAGGGACTGGTGCCAGGGATGTGGCCTTATTCTTGTACCTGGCTTGTCCTGGCTTAGGAGCGTGTGGCCACGTGCGAGCGTGTGGCCACCAGAAGCAGCTCCCACCGGCAGCCCGGTAAGGGAGCCCAGGCCACAGCCCTTGTCCTCAGCCGGGCTCCAGCATTGCTCTGACGTTGGGAACTGGTTATTTGATGCCTTGTGGCTCCCAGTAACGCCCGCCCGCATTCAAGCAGCCTTCCTCTTCCACTGTAGACATCTGTGGGTTCAAATCCTGGGAAACGGGATTGGAAAACTCATTAGGGCTGTTGCAGAACTCTTCTGTGTTCTAGTGTCCTTTATGAAGCCCCTTCCTAGGGCAGGATGGGAGCATGAACTGAAGTCCACTTCATCACTACAGAACACGGAGCTGTTCCAGGGAGACTTTCCTTACAAAGTGCAGGTGCTGACTCTGTCGCCTCTCACTACCTGACTGTTCTTTCTCGTGCAGCTTTCGGTACACTTTGTCCTTCCCAGGAATTGTTTTTGAATATGCTGTGAAGACTCTTCTCTCATCATAACTAACCCGAACAAGCCACTGCTTGAGAAAGCACGTGACATAGCCAAGCCAAGCCCTTTTATATTATAAGTGTCAGAAGTAAATTAAAAAGATGCAATGGTAGCATTCACTGTCAGCATTCCCATTTTCATCTGTGGCATTTTCCCCCTCACTTTTAGCAGCATCTCATAATACTACATCTCATAATGTCAACGCGCAGCCAGTAGCTGCTGCTGGCGAGTGCTGTGCTCAGGATGCAAGTTGCCCAGCTCCCACCTGATACCCTCCCAGTGGGTATTTGAAGCTCAGTTACTTCTTACTCTTAAGAGTTACCATTTCTAGCTGTTACTTTGCATCCCATTATGTAAATAGCAAAATCGAATGAAGTTGTCTGGAAAGACCAAATGTTCAAGGAATAGAAAAGGGATAAGGATGGGAAGGATAAGAATTAGGGCAAGAAATAAAGAAGAATGAAGAAATAAACCAAATGAAAGAAGGGAAAGTCAGGCAACCGTGATTTACTTATGTCTATTCTGCTTTTTATGTGTATTTTTATTTCTTCTTTCCAAAAATATATTTGGGGAAAGAACATACAACAAGTTGATTTTGAACACAGTGATTCTGCACATATCTGAATGCATCATGGTTCTGTGATCCCAGATAACAAACCTGTGCCCCAGTGGATCAAACAGTGGTACCGAATTTGGTCAGTGGAAGCCTAAGTACCAGGTTACATTTGGACCCCAGCGTGCACTGCCCCATTTGCCTGCCCCTCGCGCGGCAGCCTTTGCTCTGCTGCACTGCGGAGGGGCTTGGGGATGGCTGGGAGAGCCTCAAGAAGAGCAGCCCGCCACAGCCCACAGTGCCGGCGTTTTGGCACTGCAGAGCAACACTGCGTTTGCCGCCCTCTCCTGAGAAGCTGCAGAGCGAGAAATGCTGTTGGGCAGGAGGCACGGAAATGGGCCCCCCTCCGAATCCAGGTTAACTGTGCCAAGAACGGGCTTTCCTGCTCACCGTAGGGGACGGAAGAGCAGAGATTTAACAGCAGGTCCAACTTGACACCTGCTGAAAATCCTCATTGCAGATGGAAATAATGGCTGCATAATCAGCACAGTGCTGGGGCTTGTGATGAGCACAATGATCTGTGGCCAAGACCTGCTCTGAATTGGAAAAAGAGAGAGAACTTCAGGACGGGGAAGATGTCACTCATGCGGATCTGTGTGCAGCTCGCACCTTACCTGATGCAGAAGATAGCAGCATCAAAGTGCTGCTGTGCCTGGCTGGAAGCAATCAGCACCTGCCATTCCCTAGAGGCCACCAGGCTCTTGGGGAACACTAGCAAACCGCTTTGGGGGCCACTGTGAGCTCGGCAGCCCTTGAGTGAGGAGCATGCAGAAATCATGGTGAGCTTTGCCCCAGCTGGGCTGGCACCACAGAGGGGATGCTTGCTGTCCTCCGCCTCCCTCAGCCCCAGCAAAGCTCTCAGCAAGGAAGGGTATTTCTGGGCACACTCCGGCACTAGTCTGACTAGGTGAATGACCACCCTGTTGTCACACAACTCAACTTGTGCAACTTGGTTTTGCCCTAGCTAGTTAAGAGGTGTGTTCAGGCCAGCCCCTGGCTGGTGCATCAGGTGGGGTGAGTGGTGTTCCCATCCTGTCTGGCTCTCGGACATCAAGTCTTCCCCTCCTTATGCATTTGTCACCCCTGTCCTTGCTTCTGCGCCCACTCAGCAGCAGCCACCATGCCAGGGAGGCAGCTGCAAGGTGGCTGTGGAAAATGTGATCCCTTGCCAGGAGCAAGAGGGAGGGATCTCCCTGCTTCCCTGTCCGCTTTCTGCTCCACGCGCTCCATGTCTTGCTACAGAGGAAGGGGGCAGAACCCCACACAGGGGGCACAGCATCACACAAACTGCAGCCACCATCTGCCCATGCAGCGCGTCCATGCGTAGAGTCCAGGAGAGCCAGGTCAGAGACCAGCCGAAACACAACCCTGGCGAGGGCTTGCTGTGCTTTGAAGTAATGCCCATGCTGCACTGCAAGAAGGACTGCATTGTTTTCTGGATCTGTTTGCAGCTTCTCCTGGAAACTGGCCCCTTGGGCTGGCCAGCCCCAGTCCAGGCTGTCAAACCTGAGGCTTTCATTTCATTGACTTGATTTTTATTTTTGGCCTTGCCTCAATATTGCTTTAAAAGGCCCTGAGGAGGTATTTGCAATATTCCTGCTGAACAAAGGAAAGTCCAAGAACATTTTGAGGGAGTGAGAAGCAGTGTTTCTTCTATCTAGGAAAGAATCAAACCCGCTTAATAAATGTCAGATTCTGTATATATCAGCGGCTTAGGTGTGTGTGAGTTCAAAAGGATGGAAGGAGTGAAAGAAATGAGTAGCCGCAGAGGGGCAGAGTAGCTGCTGTTTTCTGCAAGCGAATCCTTGTTCTCTGACGCTAAGTCTGTGTCCCATTCAGGACGCTCCATAGTATGGCAGGGCCCTTACAGCACAACATACATAGATGCCCTTGGACGCTGTTGTTCTGTGCTGACCGTACACCTCGTCAGGGCCCTCAGACAACTGTTCCTGCTGCTTTTCATAGGCTGCCATTAACGTGGTGCATCACAGCGGGCAGCTCGTCCAGCTGAAAACTAACCCAGCAAGAGAAAAAAATTTACTGTTGGGTCTAACATCACCTAAGCCATTTTCTACAGTAACATGAGACCTTGTGCATTCGTTTGCCTTGTTGCCTTTTCCTGTTTATCCTGCCTATTTAGACTGCAAGTTCCTCAGGGTTCTCGCTGTGTCTGCATGGTGCCATCCAGCTACGTAGGTGTAAATGTAAGGCAAATCAGGCATAATCATAAGAACCCGGGATCTTCTGCAATCTTCTTAAATAGGGTATCTCAGACAAAATGTAAAGCAACATTTAAATTTGCATGTGGTGTATTTTACTAGAAAAAGGCAGATTCACTACTAAAGTGCCAGTTCGTAACATGTTCCAATGCCAAATACTGTAACAAGGGGTAAAAACTGCAGGCTTGATTCTCCTTTCACTCACACTATTTATACAGAACTGTAAATCTGCATTAACATGAGAGCTCTTACATGAGTGTGACTGACAGAAGCTTCAAGCCTTGAAGCTTTTACAGCATGTGGAGAAATTGCACAGACAAGGTAGGTTTATGAAGAAGAGAGAAGCCACTGCTAACACATCTGTGATTCCAAGTCCCACAGTAAGTTGAAGGTGTGTTCTGTGCACTTATTCCTGTAGATACATATATATATTCTTATATGAAAAACAAGAACAAAAAAGCATTTAAAAGAAATTATTCAGGTGGCTGGCATTTCTTAGAGAGATAAGGACTTAAACTTTTTTTTTCCCCCCTTTTAGCTATACCGGTAGAAACTGCCAAGCAAAACGCAAACGTTGCTTTGGTTCTGACTTCCTGCGGAGGCCACATTGGTTTTCTGGAAGGGATATGGCCAAGGAAGTGCACTTACATGGACAGAGTCTTCAAGCAGTTTGTGCAAGCTGTGTTCGAGCATGGAAGCAAAATCTTTAGCATGTAGCTTTGGACCACTCCTGTAGCACAGTGGCACATTCTGACAGTTCAGCTTAATGCACAAGTATTAACTACTGTAAGCCAGCAAATGGATGAAGTCCATTACTACATGCAAAAATATTTTTTGCCTAAGATTTTGTAGCAGGAAACTAAGTATTATGTTGTCACTTTTGTATTTATTTTTAATATGCCTTACTAAGAATGACCTTAAATGAAACCGCATTCTGCATACGTCAACTTGCACTTAACCAAAACCATCAAGTAAGCAGATTATAATTCCTCAGGATTTTAATTTAAGCCAGTACATATTTAGGAGATTTAATTTAGATGGCTTTCAGTATTAGAATGGCAACATTCAAATAATGTGTATTATCCTGTCACACATGGTACAAGGTGGCCCATTCCTTGGGGCATCAATGGTGAAAAGCTTAAAACAGGAAAATGAAAGAAGGAAGGAACATAAAGAAACACTGGATCTTTAAGTAAGTCTAAATATTAGCATGTAATTACATAGCATTAGACTGGTACCTGCTTTTGCTGTTTTACCCCGAAAGAAGTCAATATTTAGGGCTATTTTTTTTTATTATGCCAATACCATACTTGTCTTACATGATAACTTTTTAAAGCTAATCTATAGTGTTTACATATAACCAAAAGATTCTTTTAAAACAGTACTGTAATAACGCATATAATTAAATGACATTTTGCATTTCAAAGTTCCTGTAAAACTGTATTTGTCATCTATGTAATATGTTACTCCATGTAACTGGTAAATTCAATGATTCTATCTATTATGCTTATATTATCCTGCAAGAGCATTTCATTTTTTTAAGGAATATTAGAGTATCAGGAAATTAGTTTGCTTTAAATTAAAAAAAAAGAAATGCCCCTGAAGCCTTGGTCTCCACTATTATTTCAGGTAACTGCTAAAACAAGTGCGACAGAAACCACTTGAGGAAACCTGGGAGCTGGGGGGAGTCGCATCCGTGGCTCTGTGGTGGGTTTGCCGGGTCATTTTTCAGCCCTCCAGGCAAGCTCAGAGAAATCAGTGAAGCCTCTGGAGCCCGATTTGCAGAGCTGCCGAGGGCTCGCCAGGCATCAGCAGTGTCCTGAGTGCAGAAACAGAGCCATAGCTAAAGTGGATCCTGGAGGGCAGAGGGTAATTGGATGTAGCATATCTCAAAACTGTGGGGAAGTCCTAATTGAGGGCCCAGTGAAATAAAAGGAAAGTCTTTCAGCCATCTCCCACTAGGGCCTTGGCCCCTGCCACCGGCTGCTTTGGGCCCAGACGCATGAACTTAGACAGCAAAGGCACCTTTGCATTTTTATTTTTATTGTTTGAGTGGGTCAGTACCAGAAAAACTCAGATACAAAAGCAAGTCCGGTCCTCTGCCTCACGCAGCAGCAAAGAGTCCTTTTGAGGGGCAGGTTTCCTAGTAACAGCAATGGCAAAGGAGGAACAAAAATACTTTTTGGCTTTACAAAAAAAAGAAATCAGGATGTATGATATGAAAGTTGGTTTTGTGAGGCACAGGTTAAATTTTAAAGAAGGAAAAGACGGTGCTTTTGGGTTTGAATTCTTCAGACAAGGCACTGTCTGTAGCCCAAATAACAGAAACCTTATTTCTGTTGTAATAAGCAAAAGGGAGAAGTAATACGTAAAAGCAAAATGAAGTTTTGTGCATGTTGCAATCACAGATTAAAGCAACATACTAGAAGGGTGCCTTACTCGTTCTTACATTTATGTCCATAATAGAAGTTATGTTCGTACAACTACAAAGAGCAATAAATAGTGTATTTAGCATTGTATTTGTAAAATTGTCTGGGTAGAGCACTGTTCAAAACTCAGTATCAATATTAATATATATACATAAAAGACATACCTTACTGTTTAAATAAAAGTAATATGATTAATGGCAGAATTACTGTCTCTTTGCCCTGTCTTATTTCATTTCCCTTTAAAGCTATGCCTCTATATGGTTGAGAAAAAATTGTTAGGAATCAATTAACTCTCCTTGAGGCCTTAGCATAGCTATCAATGTACTCATTACTGGAAATATGGAGCATAATAAAAATGCAATTCCAGGTCACAAGCCTCACAGACACCTCTTAAAACTTTCCCCTCAAAGAACAGTTGAGGTTGGAGGAGACCTCTGGAGATATCTGGGCCAATCTCCCTGCTCAAAGCTATATGTGTTACATGCTCCAAAATGTCCATCTTGTCTCAATTTTTGGGGGGCAGTCAATGCAATGTACTGCTTTTTGTGTCTGTGAGTCACCCATAAACCATCTGACCTTAGATGTCTCAGCAGCAGACATCAAAGACCAAGATTTCAAGATGCAATTTACTAAATTCTCCCCTTTCCTTCCCTCCCAAAGGGTCCTCACACTTAGCATATGAGCTAATTGGAAAAGCCCCCAGCAGTTTTATAATCATTTCCCTGCTCAGGAAAATAAAAAGGGTTAAAAAAGAAAGGTAGTTTAGTCCTGCTCATGGTGCTGATGACCGAGGACCCCACGATTCCCGCAGACCCCTCAGCTCCTTGCACCACTGCCCGGGGAAAGGAGAGGCTTCTGCTCACGCAGTCGCTGCCACACAGAGCGCTCTCCAGGTCAAGCCACATGCCATGGTCCTCACCAGGATGCCCCATGGCCAGAACAAGCCTTATGATACCAATGGCAAGGGAAGAGAAGGCGGGAAGGTGCAAAAGCCCAAGATGATTTCCGTGGGGTCTTTCCACACATCAGCACTGTATGCACTCAGTTCTCTCCCAGGAAGGGAGAGTGGCAATGTCTTTTCACCTAGGAAAATCATTCCCGCAGCCAATGTGCTGTAGAACATCCTTTAGGATTTTTTTAACTCCAACAGGGGGGAAAAAAAAAAAAAAAGAGAGAGAAAAATCTGCCAAATATACCAGCGGCTGTAACAGACAACAGCTTTGTCTTCATGGGCAAGCCTCTTCCTCCAAGGGATTCAACTTTCATGACATTCTTTTCCTCCTCTCCTGGAGGAGCAAGAATGCAGCCACTTCCTGGGCAGTGGCAGGGGAGCTTTATGAATCTGCTGGATGGGTGGGAATCAGGGCCCTGCACAGTCTCACCTGCGTTTCCAGTCCCTTCCACTGAGTGCGTAAGGGCCCTTACGCTAAGTGGGTGCCCAGCCCACAGCAAGAAAACCACTAGTTTCAACTAGCTTCATGCATTGCCTCAGACAATCCGAGTCTTCTGGCGCTCCAAGTGCTCTTAGAGCTAATTACAGCTGAGAGGTTTAAGAAGCTCTTTCTGACATGTTTGTCACTTGCCACTTCCTTGCACCCGTGAGACCTGGCTCCCTCCTGAAGAGAGGGCTCCCTTCCCCATGTGCTCAGCTCCGCTGTTTCCAGAGGGGGAGGGAGGGCTCATTTCCCCCAGGAAATCCATGCCCAAGCACTCCTGCTTATCTTCACTGCAAATTCCATCTCTATGTTGAGAAGTTCATGCTCTTTCATTAAAGCAGCGGACATTTTGCCCAAACTCTTCCAATCCGTTCAGTATTTAGTACTTCAAAGTGCTGCCACCTTCTGTGAAGAATTGGAAGTTACTCATATTCCTCTATCCCATGATTTTCTTGTTTTTCCCCAAGTTTGGGGGGCTTAAGAATGCTTTATTCTTCATACCATCTCTGCTATTCCTCCTAGCACAATAGAAGGCAGGAAGAAAAATCTAACTTTACCTGCTTTCTATAAAAAAGAAAGAAAAAAAAAATGGAAAAATATCACGTTAAATTTACAAAGCCAGCAAGAACATGGAGAAATGCTTTTATGCTCCACCAGGAAAGTTACAGGCAACCAAGTGATTAAAGTATCTTTCATCTGGAAAGTATTCCGCAGCTTTCCGTAGGAGGGCAGGAGACCACATGTTGCTGTACTCACTGTAAAGTCACAGCAGATTATCAAGAATCAAAGAGGAGCTGTTACAGAGAGTTATAAATAACATTTCCTGCTATCAGCTATTTCAAAAACTGCAGCTGCTGAACATTTCCATTTGTCTAGGACAAACTGTGCTTCAGCAAAGTATGCCTAGTAAGATGATTTACCAAGGAAGGCAGTTCCCTGTTTCAGTTAATAAAATGACAAATAAAAATTTACAGGTACAACATAAAGTCTCAAGGAGATGTGATCTCTATGTAGCAAATTTACGCAGCAACTTGACTGTCCTTTCCAACAATTAACACATAGGTAAAGAATAACAATAAATGTTTGAGAATTTTTTTATAATTAGCTTTTTTAAATAAAGAACTAAAATGTTATTATAAAAAAATTCTTTAAAAATACCTAAAATATTAACAAAATAACATTTGCAGAAAGTTTCCTGTGTGTAACTTGTAAGAATTAAATACTCATGTGGTCTCTGTTAGAACAGCAATCTGCCGAGTTACCAGATATATAGAAATCTGTGTGGGAAATCTCTCACATACTGCCACTGAAAACTCTTTTTCCCTCAAGATCTTTCAAGCTCATTTATAGGCTGGCTCATGCCAAGGTTTATCACATTGTTTTCCATTCGTTCTAATGTATCTAATTTATAGTGACAAATTACTACATCTATTTATAGTAAATAAAACCTGAGTGCATCCATATTAAGTAGAAGGGAGTAGAAGTTGGGTATACAGAGCAAAGGTGCATACTACATGCATTTCAGGGAAGGCTTGACTTCAGATTACCAGCAATATTCTTCCGGCCTGGATGAGGGGGACTTTTTGAAGCAGGTTTCTTCATTGATCTCACTTGGCATGCATTGGTCTTGGAGTAAAATTATTTTTGTGTGACAGCAAGTATCCAGACACGTTCCCAGGGAACACGCACCCTTCTCCAAATTTAGTCCAAGATCAGACTAAGACTGGTTAGGACCAACCTGCACCCAGCAGATATTCCAGAGCCCTGGATCACTCAGGCCTTCCATTACTTGCTATGTGACATAATCTTGGAAACATCCTGAGGCAGCAAAGCCAGTGCTTAAAGACAGGCAGGGCCCAAATACATTATCTGGAGTCAGAAGGACTGAAGTAATTCAGACTATCAGAAACAAATCACAGAATTTTAGAATCATTATGTTGGAAAAAGTCTTCAAGATCAAGGCCACACATACACCCGTCACCACCAGGCCTGCTAAACCACATCTCTAAGCACCTCACCTACGCAGTGCTTGCGCGCTGTCACGGATGGTGATCCCACTGCTTCCCTGGGCGGCCTGTTCCAAGGCTTTGCCATGCTTTCCATGGAAAAGTTTTTCCTCATATCCAATCTGAGCCTCTCCTAGTGCAACTTGAGGCCACCCCCTCTTGTCCTATCAGTAATTATTTTGGGGAAAAGACCAACCTCACCTCACAATAGCTCCTCCACCATTACCAGGAACCACTATAGCTTTGGAAAATTTGAACCCTACACCTAAACACAAACACCTGCAGCAACATGGGGTGACCCAGGACACCATGACCAGCTCATCCACATGGCAAAACTTCTGCAGAGCACTACTTCCAGACATGCTCAAAGAGAGAGGCAAATAAAAATTAAAAAAAAACAAAGAAAAACAATAATAACAATTAAAAAAGAATTTAAACGTACAACCAAATCAACTCCAAACGACCACCGCGGCCGCTGCACTGTTAAATGGCGCCCGGCAGGCACCGCCCCCTCCCCGTTTACCGCCGGCCCCCTCGAGCTACGCATGCGCGGACAGCTCCGCGCAACCCCCACCCCCCGCCCGCCGGAAGCGCGGCGGCCGCGGCTGGGGTGGGGGGACAGGGCCCGGATGTGAGTGGCTTCGGGCTGGGGCTGCCGGCCTCACGCCGCGGTCTGCGCATGCGCGCGCGCCCCCGCCCTTCTCTCTACGGCGCGCGCTCCCTGCGCCCAGCGCCCTCCCCTCGGCAGCTGGCAGGGCGCGCGCGCGGCGGGAGCGCGCGGCGGCGACGGGGGCGCGCGCGGAGGGCGGTCGCCCGCCGGCACGTCGCGGACATCGCGCCAGGTAAACGGTCCCGCCATCCCGTCCCGTCCCTTCAGCGTGGCAGTGGCTGCCGCGAGCGTCGCGTCACGCCGCTGCGCGGCCGTTAACGGCTCCTGGCGCGCCGTCCCTCCCCGTCGCGGCGCCCGCGCCCGGGCCTGCCCGCCCGCTGCGCCAGCGAGGCCGCCCCGGAGCCGCGCGAGGGGCAGCTGGCGGGAGAAGGGGGTTCCTTCGGTTTCGCCGTCGCCTCGGCCCCGGCCCCGGTGCGGCGCTCGCCGCGGGCCGAGGGAAGGGAGCCTGGCCGCGCTCGGGGCTCCCTGCCAGGCCCGGCTCCCGGACGGCTGTCGCGGCGGGGCGCCCAAGCGGTGACACTGGGCCCGTCGCTGCTCCCTGTACCCGGCCTGGGCTCCCGCCGGGGAGGGCAGGAATCCTGCCGTGGCGGGAGGCTTCTGTGCGAGACCCTGAGGCTCTTGTCAAGCAGGTGGGTCCTCAACCTCGCCAGAGACCTGGGGCTAGCCCTGCTTGGAGGGCTCGAGGCTTTGGGAGTTGTGTGGATTTGCTTTTCCTTTGAAATCTTGTCCCCAGACCTTTGATTAATGCGTGGCTTGTTCTCGCACTTCTTCTCTGTCTTCTTTCTATAAGCAGGCTTTTGATAGAGCAGAGTTTTTCAGGACAGAAACTGCCTCTTCTTGAACGTCTAGGAAATTCCTTATTCTGCTATGAAAAATAAAAGTAAAATGGAAGTGACAGCTAAGGAGCTAGTTCTGTTTGGGTGGGAGGGATGTGTTTGTCCGTGTCCCGGAAACGGTTGTGGCAAGTAAAGGATTATTGTCTCTGATTTGTTCTCCAAAATCTCTCGTGAAAATATCTTATTATAGGGATAAGAGTGAAAGGGGTACATGTATATCACCAGGAAAACAAAAAAAAGTCTGGTTCTATGCTGTGTATTTTATGCTCTGTGAGCAGAGAGGTTGCAGTAGGCTTTGCCATCATTCAGTGACTGTAGCTGTTTTTAAAGTGAGTAGAAAACTTCAGGTGTCCGTGATTGATAATCTTTTGCTGGCAGAAATCCATTGCCTTGATAAGTGTCATGGAGCTCATGAGACATTAGCAGCAAGAGCTTGCCAATTGTATTATTTATCCCTTACAGAAAGAGAATTTTTCATTAACTACAAAAAATGCTGTTAGAGAGGTCTTCTGTGTATGAGATCTTTATCCCAAAACTGACACCTCCTCATACAGCTGATTCTAGCGAAGAAGATGGAATTACTATGCAGAATTTGAGCCTGACTTGCTTGTTTAGAAGTGTCTTCCTAAAAGCCTATATTAAAAAAAAATACATTTAAGGAAAATTTTAAACCTGAAAGAATTAAAAAAAACCAAAACCACATAGCTCTAGAATAAATATTCACTCTCCAGGTGGAAAAAGTGGAATTTTAAATAAATTCTGTATTGGAAAAATATGTATATGTTTGGCAACACAGATAGATTCCATTGAAGTTTAATAGAAAGGAAGTATCTTGCCAGTGTTATACAACTGCTCACACAAGGTGACTTAAAGTTCCCACTAGACCTTAAAATTTGTCATCTGGATGGGATGAATTAAGATTGAGAATTAATTTAACATAGTTACAGAAATTCTTCTTTGTCAGGCTGTGTGTTGTGGGGGGGGTACAGTTGTTGATCTGAAAAGGTGATGCAGAAATTCTGAGCACTGGGTCATCCAATAAAATTAATTTTAAAAAGTTACAGCACAGCTTTGCTGAACAATGTAAAGTACTGAACAGTACGGAAGTACAAGAGCGACATCTTTGAATAAGAAAACTTAAAAGTACCAGAAGTTCCAGGTAGATATGAAAGGTATGATTAGGATATGTGTGAATATTTTCTACTGTTAATCTGTACAAGAGTCCTAACATTAGCAGATTCTAAAACTAACAAAAAACTAACATGATTTCATTTTTTTTCCCAAGAATTAATCTTTTCAATGAATGTTTCAGAAATGGTACTTTCCAGGCTTTTCATCTCTGATTTGTAGCTTAAGTGGTGTTAGAAACAGCAGTTATAGGCAGCTGCTGATGCTGTGAGGTTCCCATGTGCCAGGCAGAAAACTTAGCAGAACCCAATAAATGTATTCACTGTTGCTGAGAGGCACAAGTTTGATAACTGGACCACTGTTTGCAGGCTGTGGAAGGGTGCAGCATACTTTTTCTGGAGAATTGTGAAATGAAATTATACTATATCTTACCACTTTTTGAAAGGTAAGAAAGACTTGAGATAGCAAAGTGAGAAAAATTGTTGGGTATAGAAATTGGATTTGTAGATGGGAATGTTAAATGCAGAGTCTGAAAAGGAAGGCTGTAAACCAAAGTGCTTACTGCATCTAAATTTTCTGTGAATATTTTATATTCTTTATAGGTGGCATGAAACGTCCTGTTTATAAACATACTCATAAGGAATGCTTTTGGCACACCTTGATAAGTTACTTTGGCCTAAACATCGATTGCCTCTTGTAAAAACCTGTAAGTAAAATAAATACAGTTTGATTTTTAAGAGTGCTGTAGTGATTTGTTTTCTGATCATAGTTGACAGGGTCTGACCATAAAATGAAAAGTGAATATAAATTATTTTATAAAATGGGCAACTTTTCTTTATTGATGCTATAGCAACTGCTGACAAAGACTGTAAAAGCTGGGTTACTTGTGTTTTACAGAAATGGCAGCTCAGAAAAGGAAGTCTACATTAGTGGAGCCTTGTGCTAAACGCCCAAAGCTGGATAACAACAGCAAGCCATCATCAGCAAAGAAGGAAAAAGCAGTGTCAGATACAAAAAATGTCTCAAGTAAATCAAAGTCAAATCGATGCGCAGTGCAGGAAAAACCAGTACTCAGAACCTCAGCCAAGTTGAACAGGTTAGTGACAAAAAGGAAAAAAGTTTTAGGTTCTATCATCCTAATGCACTGTATTAGTGCAGAAATAATCTAAGCTGAGAGAGTGTGACTTAAAGATAAAATTAAATAGTACCAATGAGAAGATGGCCTTAAAATCATAAAGTATGATATTTTGTACATGGACTTTCTCCAGAACCATTTTAATGTCTTGAAATCCAAAAATGCTTCCTACAAAGCAGATTATGAAAGGCAAAGCAAATCTGATACTGCACAAGTTAATGTTTAAATTGAAAGCAGGAAGTCTCAGAAATGAAAAAAACTGCTTAAGATGTTGAAAAGCACTCATCTGAGACTCATAGTCTGATCTTGCAATATATAAAGAAAATCTTGAAGGGTTAGACTTGAGAGCAATGAGTTTTAAGTGAAGTCGCCTGTTTTATAGAAAATAATTATTCTATGAACACTATGTAAAACCTGGTAAAAGTTTGGGGGCAGGTATTGTCAGAATGAGGGGACTTCTGTGGCAAAATCTCATTTCTGAGAACTGAAAAATAATGGTTTGGATCTTTCAGGGACAACACAAGTGCACCTGAACTTGGAACACGCATGACTACAAGATCATCAGGAATCAACTCAAGTAATAAGATGACCACTGACAAAAAGATCCAGCCTAAATCTGCAAAAAGTAAGGAGGTGTGCCCAAAGAAATCAGTGCAGGAAATTCCGAAGTCAAAATGCATAATTGCACCAAATGAGCCAGTAATGAGGAGATCACAGAGACTACAGCAGCTAACACAAGTACCAGCAAGATCCCTGCGTAATAGAGAAGTTAAAGAAGGAAAAGCTTTGGAAGCTAAACAAAGCAGCCAGACAAAGAGACACGTTCCCAGTACTGGAGCAAAAGTACTTAAACCTGCTAAAGAGAAAACAGATCAGAAAAACATGAAAATAAAACCAAGCAGTAAAAGTAAAGACAAAGAAATAAATGTGGAAGTAACCAGCTCTCTGAAAGAGAAAAGATGTAAAGCAGATAATAAAAATGAAGATTTTGGCAGCTGTCAACATAACCTTCATGGAACACCATTGTCTCCTGATCATAGCCTTGAGGAAGCTAAGGCAGAGCAAACGGATCTTGTATTTCCAATTTCCAGCAATGTAAAGAAAGTAGAAATGGGTTCTCTTAAGCCAAACGCTAAAACAGTAATTAAAGAAAAACAGCAAGCACATCAGAATGTGAAAAACAGTACAAAAACAAAAAAGGTTTCAGAATCATCTGTAAGTGAAACAGATCTAGCTGATCAATCAGAGAATGATCTGAAATCCAAAAGGGTAAGCATTCTTGAACTTTGTGAAGAAATTGCAGGTGAGATTGAGTCAGATACAGTAGAGGTGAAAAAAGATTCCCCTAACGCTGAGGACAAAAAAACAGAAGAAAAGCATGAAGAAGTACAGCTGCAACAAAATGAAACACCTGATCAGAAGGAGCCTAGTCAGAATACACAATGCAAACGTTTTTTCCCTAGCAAAAAAGGAATGCCTATCAAATGTACTCTGAATGGTAGAAATAGCTCCTCGAACAAAAACTCTAAATGGACCAAAATTAAATTAATGAAAGCTAATAATATGAAGCAAAGTAACTTAAATTCTACAAATGTCCCCAAGCTTTCTTTGTTGAAAGATTGCCCTAAAGTTTCGGAGGCAAGTCAGATAGCTACAGAAGCACAACTTTCTAATGCACAAGGCAAGTTGTCAGTAATAAGACTGTCTGAGAATGAAAGCACAGCCTGTGTGCAGGAGAAATCAGATACTTCATCTGAAAAAGCTGAAACTAAAGAAGTGACATTAGAAGTGAAAGGACCCACCAAGAGTGGCGCGGAAAATGGCTTGTTGCGTAATTTGACAAAGTCTTTCGCTGAGCCGAGCCCGGATGAGGTAAGTTGTTTTAATTATGGTGTGTGGTGGGAGGATGTTCTAAATCTGTTCTGTTTTCTGAGAGTGCTGTGCACAAAAGGTTTGTTTTAACAATGACTTTATCTTGCAGTAGCTCCTTTTTTTTCAGCACAGTCCTGTTAATAGGTTTGGTGCATTACCATAAGAGGGATAAGAGTAAGTGGAAAAATTAATCTACTCCATCTCTCTAAGGTCATTAGTGAACTTGATGGTTAAAATTTCTTGCTGGATTTGGAGGTTGTACATATTCATATAGAGACATTTTAATGATGTTTATGGATGACGCTATAGCATGCACAGATATTCTCTTCTGAAAAATGATAGTAAAGGATGCGATAAGGAAGAGTGTTTACCACCTGAATAAGCTTTGATTAAAATTTAGGATCTCAAAGGCAAAGAAACTCTTTAGAAATTTCTTGTAGAAGTTTACATGTAAAATGAGGAAAAAGGCAGCAGGGAGGGCGTAAAGCTTCCTCTCCTCCTCCCCACCAAGAATACTACAAACTTCAATATAGGCTAGCCAATCAATACTGTTTTCTTTGCATAAAATGATGTAAGAATTGTAAAATTGATACTGTATTCAAAATGTTAATACCTTATTAGCTGATGCTTTAGATAATTGTTCAATGACATTAGATAGTTGTTGTCTTTTTTTCTTACTATTTCATAGAATCATAGAATCCTTAAGGTTGGGAGGGACCTTTACAGATAATCTAGTCCAACTTTAAAATTTTATATTTTAATGTAATATTTTCTTTTTTACTTAGAACTTTAGTTTGCACTTGGAATCAAGTCCAGAAAACTCTCCAGTAAAGTATCTTACAGCTCCTAAACCACCAAAACAATTAAGAAAAGAATCTGGAGAAAGTGAATCTCAAGGTAATTGTTTATTAATAATTTTTCCTCTACTACTATCACTGATCAGAAAAATGAGGATTCCTTTCAAAGTTATGTGGAATGTGGAGATTTTGTTTGTTTTCTTTTACAAAATAAAGTACAGTCAGTGTGGAACTAAACTTCAGAGAATAAATCTGTTCACTGGAGTTTATGTATTTCTTTGTGTATGTCACCACCCCTTCCAGCCAGTTCAGTGGCAGAGGATATACCTTTGTCTCTGGGCTGATCACTGAGAGTGAAAGTATCTGTTTTTCTGTCTAGCTCTCCTAGTGGCACTTAAATGCTTTGCTTAAAATCTTTCGCATTCCATTTCTTTATTTTCTCTCCCTGAATTTCTCGCATTAAAAGTTTAATGCTAGATTATTGCATCTGAGTAAAAGTGAAGTGGCAACTAGAGGGGGGAAAAAAAGAAACTTCCCTTTTCCTTGCAGTAAAATAATAACTTTTCAATTTTAGACCTATTTTTCAGTTTGTATCTTCTCTTGGATCATGTTAGAGATTGTCTTCTGACTACTGTTTGTTTGATTAGCTATCTCCATCTCCTTTGGAATACTTCTGGTTAGTCTTAACCAAATTACAGATTGAGTAATCACTGTTCCGATTTTATTGCATATTCTTTGTTCATCAGTCAGTGAATGCTGTTTGTTTGTCAAACCTTGTGGTCAGTGTGGTGTGAATATTTTGGCTTAAATAATGATTTAAGGCTCATTTGACTAAGAAATACTGTGATTAGAGCATTAGAGCTGTTTTTCTTAACTTTTCAGTTGATACTTCATCCATGTGGTTTTGTTTTGTTGTTGTTTTTGCTTTTGCTTTAAATCAACTTGATCTTCAAAGCACTGTTAAGATAATCAGCTCTGCAAAATAGTTCTACTATTATTGCCATTGTGGGCTTTTTTAAAGGGTCAGAATACTCTAACAGTATTGTTAGAAGATGTAAAAAATGTTTGTTTCTCTTATCTTTCCTTCTTAGTGTTTTTTCCTAATAAATTACAGAGCACACTGCAGGTAGAGGGGAGAATTATTAGAATCATCCATGTATGATTCTAATGTTACGTATGGAGATACTCTGTGAGTGTCAGCATAAACAAATTTAAACCACTGGTGGTTTGACTGTTGCCCTGTGTAGCTGCTGGCAAACTGATCTACAGGACAGCAGTGGAAATATTAAAGAAAATGGCATATGTGTGGGATTTTTTAACCTTTTTTTTAAATATATATGGAGAAACATTTGAAGGCTGCATCAAAGTTGCCTCTTTTTTATTATCTATGTAAAAATAGCAACATGATGTCAAATAGGCTTTTGCAAAGTACTGCTTGCATTGTTCATGCTTGCTTTACGACTCAAATCTGCATAATGAAATCGTAATATTTGATTAATTATAGGTTTGGCTCCCAAGCAGTTGACGCACACGTCACTTGGAAACCAAACTTCTGAGACTGAGAACAGGTAGAGTATTGCATGTATTCTAAAATCACAGTAACCTTCCATAGAGTTGTTAGTGTTTTTGTTATAAGTCTGACTGTCCTGTTTCCTCTGACTTCAACTTCTAATTTCCTGTCTTTTATGAAAAGAGACTTTTGTCTTGCCCAGTTATTAAGTGATGGTTTTAAGAAAATTATTTATAACTACATGATTATTTTAAAAAATTAAAAAGAATTTAAAAGTTTGGGGAAAATGTTTCTAATTGTCTCTTCTGTAAATCTGTAACTAGATTTTTTAACGTTCTGTAACCAGAAAGTGTGGAAACATTACAAAATTATTTTTACCTAATGAATTATTTCACCTTTTTCTTGAAGGCTTCTGTAATTGACAGTAGGTTTGCAGGTGTGAACATTTTTTATATGAGGGAAAAGAAGATTTACTTAGGAATTGTTTTGTGACGGGTATGAAAACAGAGTTCAGTGCTCTTATAAAGTCAGCTACTGTACACAATATAGGTGTTATTACCACTGACAAGTCAAGTTGATGTTTTATTCTTAGTCATGTTGGCTGTTACAGTTCTGGACTGGTTTGAACCAATGCCGTACTAAAGACTTTCTTCTTACCTAAAATCTCAAGCAGCAATGTAGGTGACGCAGTGGTTAGTATATTGTCACTGTTTTTTATGGTCGTACTGGTTGCAGTTCGTTTTTGATACTTAACCTGAGACCTGATTACCAATTTTGAATAACCAGAACTTTTGTACATTTTGAAAAAAAAACACTGCTATGCAAATTAACAGAAAATGTAAGGTAGATTTCAACCTAGTTAAATTAACAATTTTAGATTTTTTCAATAGATAGTACAAAATAACTCTTTGACCTTTCATATTTTTATTCTTCAGAGAACTTTATTCTTCAGAGAACTTTATGAAAGTGCTTTTTTTTTTTTTTTTTTTTTTTACACTTACTGGCTGAGCAAAACCATATTGCCTTACTATTATTTGGATATGTATTTGCATTCAGGGAGCTTTCTTGCCCTACTTTCCATGTGCTTCCATGATTTATCCAAGAACAAAAACATTGTTCTGTCTATGGCACTGTTGCCGTGACAGAGTATAATATAGATGTACAGTGTAGATCTCTTTCAGACTTGTAAAAGTGTGTCATAAGAGAAAAATCTTGGTTTTAGTGCAAAATATGCTGTTCTAAAATATCTGGCAGAAGTTCTCATTTTTATTTTTGAAAAGGCTTACTGATTTAACATGCTATATGTACCATACTTACTACAACTAGATTCTTATTCCTGTATCTTAGGTTGGTTACAACCAGAAAATAGTCAAGTGCCTCCTTGAAGTAAGAGTATTTTGAGTGTTTTGTTATAGTAGTCTCCAATAGTTTCATCCTAAGCTTGGAATTAATGTTAATTTGTCCTGCTGAATATAATAGCAAGTTCATAGAGTAACTTTTCTGTTGATGTATACGGTACCTTAGCTGATAGGAAAGTAAGAGGAGACTTAAATTGAGAGAGATTTCAGCACCATCCAGCCATCTGTTCTTCAGATCCCTTTCTTGCTCCCTGCTTCCTTCACTCTTGGCACTAATCAGATGTTAGGTTAGAGACTGAGTACAGATGGAGCCAAAGGACACTGTTAACCGAGTGTCATTGTGAGTGGCTAGTTTTGCAGCAGTCATCTTTCCTCATTTGTGATCCTTATGTAAAGTGAGAACAGAAACTTATAATTGTCAGAACTTTTATCTATCTTTGCCTCTTTTCAGGCCAATCAGAGGTCTCACCAAGAGCTTTGAGGCAAGGAGAGTCAGGAAATAATTCTGCACAGTCTTTGCAGTTAATTCCTGTGTATATGTCATACCGAATCAGCAATGCTGAAAGGGCAAATGTGTAGGCAGACTTGGTTCTCTGCCCTGTGTAGTTGTAAATCCTGGTGGTGCAGTGTTATAAACTCAAAAACAAATGCATCTTTACTAAAGTGAGTGTTCTTGATGATAGTTAATAGTGTACAATTATACTGCATGCAAAAAAAAAAAAAGGATTTTTAATGATCATTTTTTTTTAATTCCCTTTTCTTGAAAGAGAGGGAAAAAAAAAAAAAAGGATCTGTTGCAGGCTGTTAAATACATGCCTCACTCTGGATCTGAAAGTCCTTGAACTGCAATTTATTAAGTGGTCAGAAAGTATTTTGGGATCGTCTACCGTACATTTGTCCTATACTTTTCCCCAGTAGACCTTCATATTGATCTTGAGTGTCTGTTGTTACTGGTTCACCATAACACCATAACTGCGACTTGTAACGTGAGAAATGAAAATAGACACTTCATAATCTTCAGATGATATATTTGAGCTGAGCTTGAAGGTTTTATGACATCTGTTTTACATTGCCCACCTACATTTGTGGAAATATTTACATGGTCTGTTTTAGCAGTCTGGTGTGTGAAGCCTGCAACTAGAAATCTAAGCTTTGTGTGGGAAATCTAAGGTTAGGTACCATCAATCATGTTCTGAAACACCTCTGTTAAATGCCTGTGTTAACTGATGCAACTACTAACCTACTTGATTAAAAATCTTTTTTTTTCCCCTCTACTTTGTTTTTTTAAACTCCTGTAATTAGGTTAGTCATATACTCTATTTTTGGTTATTCCCTCTTATTCCTCTTACTCCCTATTTTTTTCAAGTTGCATTGTAAATTAAAATATATAGGGTTATGTTAGCTATTTCCAGCTAACTGGAATTTGCAGCTCCTTAAATTTTGCTTATGTTAATCACAAAGACTTTAAGTATCTAAGATAAGTATAAGCAGTCCTTTTTTTAACATGAAATATATTTGTATTTCAAGGGTTCCTTTATCAAATCCTTCATTAACATCTAAGTGCAGTAACTTTCTACCATCTGAGGAACATATTCAAAAGCTAAAAGAAGCAGGAAAAGATGGTGATAAGCAGCTGATAATAGTAAGTACTATCTTTTGTAAGGTTTATAGTTTCTTAAACAATTTACTTTTAGTGCTACTGTGCCTTTATACACTTGTCTGAAAATCATTAGTTGTCCATTCCTGATGTTGTAAATGATCAGTAAAAGTAGAATACATACTGAATTGATGAATTGTTGGAAATGGATTAAATTTAATGGTAATGCTTGTTAAAACAAACGTGTATTTTTGGAAGAGGCTGGTTTTTCAGTCAAGAGCCTTTTTTTTTTTTTTTTTTTTTTTTTTCTGATGGAGTGTGAAGAAGACCTAGAAAGAAAATTGCTTTTGCTTATATGCTAAACTTCACTTTCTTAATACTTCAGAATTATATGGGGAAAATGTACAAAGTTAATATGAATGGATTTATTTCACCATTAGAATATACATAATTTCGAGATAGACTTCAAGATCTTTTCCTGTGCATTCTGTGTTTTTCACCATAATATATAAGCAGCAGTGATGTTTTAATTTCCTTATTCTTAGCTACCAAATGCAGGCAGTTTTTAAAAGAGGAAAATGCAAAATGAGTGGCTGTTATTCTACTTTGCAGAATCACAGTGAAACTTTAGTAATCTACACATCAAATAATCCATGAGAAATGAACAACTGAAGTAGAGGAACTAAAGAGAGACTGAAATCCAAATTATTAGGAAAGAAGACTGTGCACTAAGTTTCCTACTAAATTGCCTTTCCTTTCAGTATAACCATTAGTCCTAGATTGCTAGTTCTTCTGTGTGTGTGTGTGTAATGCATGATGATACCTCACACTTGCTAAGTGAGCTATTAGTGACTAGTGAATCAGCCATCATATCTTCAAATCTCATTTTACCATCAGAGTTTGAAATGCATGGTTAAATATCCTGACCATAATAACATGACTGTAAAAATACTCTTTCCATTTCAGTGAAGTATACTTAATTTTTGGTCAAGTCATAAAGCTTGACTGAACAGCATCTAGAGCCTTTGACAAAAAGAAATACATAACTTTTGGATTAACTACTGAAGAGAAAATGTGTAGCTGTGATCTATAGCACTCCTACAAATAGTCTTTTTGCAATGTACTATGCTAGTAGTATTTTTGTTCTCAGTCTGAGTAGAATATTTTTTTTCTCCCATGCTCCCTTTTCAACCATGAAAGTTTTAAGTTACCCATATAGCAAAATTTTAGAGCATAAAGAATGGCTCACCAATGGTGGAAAAAAGGAAGACACGTAGTTTCTTGGCTTATGTGTGTTTTTGCAAAATGCAACTGAGCAGCATACGTCATTTTAAGTGTGAATGTTACAACCACGGAGTATTTAATATATGTTAGCATTTTTTACAGATCAAATTTATTTTGACTTCACTGAGTTCAGAGTAGACTTTTAATTTTGTCTGAGGGACATTTTGAATTGTAGTTCACTTTGCCGAGAGACCACTGGGTATGGTACTGGTCTGGTACTTGTTTTACCTGGGAGGGAACTGTTTTAACCATTGTCAAAGTATATAGAGGAACTCAAATATGTGTTCATCCATTTTGTGAATGTAAAATCTTTAAGTACTGTGGAGAAAAGACAGTTATCTTTAGAATAGGTTGTACTAGCATCTGAAGCAGGGAGAAAAACAAACTCGCTTGTACTAAGCTTTTTTCAAAAGAAGAATGGGGATTCAGTACATGTAATAAAATACAGTTAATTTTGTAATTAAGAGTACTGTTTTGCAATTCCATTGTGAATTTCTTAAATATTGACTCTCACAGGCTGCACACTCTTTTCTGTTTTTTGAGAAAATATTTCCAAAGGTGCTTGTGTACTCCTGCAGTGATACCTTGAGAACACAGATGAAAGAAGATTCATGCTTGATAAGCTGTTCTGCTTGATAAGCTGTTCTGCTTAAAACTTCTATACAGAAAGAAGCCTTACTATATGCAATAAAAACATTTAAGTTAGCATTTATAGGATCTGTAAATAATTTTATAGTTAATAGCTAGAAACAATTTTTATTTGAAGTTTCTGATATGCTGTGTTAAAAGAAACATTTTCATTATTCTTCCTTACCTTAAACAAAGTTTGGGAAGTCATATTTTTATGCTTAACGTCAAACATTTACTTGTGCTTTGGTACACTTGTTGACATCAGAGACCTGATTATCTTTGGTGTTTGTCAAGCCAGTCTCTCTCAATGTATGTCACAAGCCCTTTTCTCATCTTTTGGGAGGGGATGGTGGAGTGGGACAAGTTAGACTCTTTGCATGCTGTACCATCTCAATTTTGCTGTAAGGTTGAACTTGCATTGTAATTCGACTTTAAACCATTTGGTGTTTTTGTTATATTAAAAGAATAGATTTCTGTTCTTTTAATCCTTTCCCATGCCAGAGGCTTTGAGTTTTTGCAGTATTGGAAATACTGTCTGTATATTCTCAGTTTCAGCTTTCTAAGCTATACTTAGAAGTGTTACTGTGAAAAGAGTACCCTTTGGGTTTTATAGTCAGATCATGAAGATCTATCATCTTTACCAAGATGTGCTTGCTGAGTAAGGCATGTGCCTTGCATTAAGAAATTTTGCTGTTTGACTACAGCAGAAGTACAGTAATGCAGCTTCTTTTTGTAGAATATCTGTCCTATTTTTGTACTTGTCCTGTTCTTTTCCTGGTACACATCATTCAATTACCTGAACACCTTTCAAACATACTAAGTTATCTTTGTTTCACAGAGGTACATCTAAGAGCGTGAGCCCTTGTGTCTTCTTCAGATCTGTTTGCTCTTGCATATCTTGGACTTTGGAGTGTGGAATTTGGCCTGAAACCTACAAGGAATCTAAAGCTGCAGTGCACTTTGTAGCACCCACTGTAGCAGGAGACAGTCGTGTTCAAAGTGATGTGCAGAGGTTAATTCCTAAACTGGGAGATCTGTTTTTATAGAGAAAAGAAATTTGGATCAAAGTTGGAAAGATTTTTTATGTTCCAAATCCCTGACGACTTCTTCAGAGAAGTAGCCTGTTCTGAAAGCTTAAAAACTGTATGATCGAACACTCTGCCTAAGTAGTGTGTGTTCAGTCAGTAGACTGACAACACACAGTTGTGCATTGGAAGTTTTGTAGAATAATGCATTAAAGTTAGTTTTAGATGCTTACTGATGAGCTACTGGAATCTAATGTGGAAGCAATACAAATGTGCGAAGCATACACTTTGAGTTTTCACAAAATCACATGTACTTTATGTCCAAGACAAGGAAAGCCTGATGTTCTCTTTTTGTATAATTCTGATCACCTACAAGATCTTGGACAAAATTTTTAGTCATAACTATGTGAACTGCTAAACGCATTAATCCTACAAAGTAGTGTTTTAAATAGTGACCTTTGGTGTATCTATGTATTACTACTGTTTTATGCCACTAGGGAGACGTGCCCTTTTGAATATTAAGCTAGTCTTTTGAAAGTAATATTTAACAGTTTTGGGGGAGTAGTTCTAAAGAGAATGATCAGAGAAAACAAATCATTGAAGTGATATAAAAGATAGTGTAAGATCACAGAGATTTTTCTGCCTTTTCTAGGAATTTTTATTATCAGTAAATGTATAGATCAGGAATGCCTTTTAGTTCTGAAGTTAGAGCTAATGCTGTATGTGAAAGTTAGGTGCAAACTAATTCAGTTTACACATTTGGATATCATATTTGAATTGCTACTTATATTTTGGTTAAATCTGAATAGAGTTACCTGTTTGACTGAAATAGAAAATACATGAAAGAAATGCTTTGAACCAAAAAACTAAAAATGCAGGCTGCAATGAAACTAATAAAGCAAGCATAACAGTGATTTCTTATGAACCTGAAGCAGGCTGCATAATGACACTTTAAATAGTTGGTTTTTTCCTTAAACTGGTGTAATCCAGTTGGCAGTTTCTCTGGAGAAATGGAGAATGTCTTTAGGGCAGTATTTAGTTATTTACATTAGTTAATACGGTCTCTTTTTTTTCTCATTACCCCAGCAAGAACTACATAAATGTCCCAGGAGGGAGTTTGGTGGTTCACCTGAGAGCAGTCCCTCTTTCTTTCTTCTAACACAGATCTTGCCCTTTGGGACAGCTTTGTCTTTGAGTGGGGCAGTAGCAGGTATCCTTTATTCTCAGTCTTTCCCATTTCTACTCCACAGCAGCAGCCTCATTTTCTCTAACAAATTCAGCTGTATTGTTTGATGGCTTTGTCTTGGAGGTAGGAATGTTTCATAAGGTTAGGTGGAGACCTGAAACCAAAATTCAAGCAGGAGTGCTGCCAAAACTAGATCCCTCTCTGTAATGTATTTGATTGACATTTCTATATGTATTGAGAACAGATTGATCATTCCCAGTTTCCTTAATAAATGTTGTATTAATTTATTTTTCAACTTTAAGGTTTTTTTCATATTATTTTAGCTAATAACCAGGGAAGACATAATTTCACGATGGATAATGACCCTCCACTCTGTATTTTTTAAATACGGTAAATAAGTTGCATCAGAGTTCTGCAAGTTTTTAGTAGATTTGTATTCTTTGTCTGAAGTAGTTTTTCAGAAAGATGGGTATTGGTGATGTGGTTTTCCTTGTTTGTTTGTTCTTGTTAAATTCTGCCTATCAGAGACTTCATTTTTGAAGTGAAACTTGCTTTTGAGCTGGGTCATGTCTTCTGATCCTCCTGGTCAGCTAGGAGATTCATTGATCACCTTTCATTTTGAATCCTCCCTTCGATGAAATGGCATTCCTTGACTTTTCTGTTTTCTGTTGAGTACTGTATTTATTTTGCAGAAGACTAGAGGAAAACAAAATGTTCCTCTAACTAGCGTAGGTAATCAAGAAGGAGGTGACCTAACGTGTGCCTGTAACAAGGGCCCATTTTCATCTCCCACCAAGGCATCAAATGCCTTTTTTGCTTGCAGGGCTCCTTATTCCACATTTGGAGGGTCAGCAGACATGCACCTTCTCAAAGAAGAGACCTTGGTAAGAATTTTCCTTCTGTCTAACACAGAATTAAGAAACTCTTCTGCAGTTTGAGACAACATTGTTGCACCATTCAGTTAGCCTTGAAAAAGTAGATCTCAAAATTTTGTATTTCCTATAGTGGTATTAGTGAGGACTGGCTGATATAGTGGAGATGCTTAATTGTGTTGCTCTCACTTGCTTTGGAAACAAAAATTTCCTGATTTTTTTTGTTATTTACTGGAAAAATTAGTTTTAAATTAGGACAATTTTCAGCCTGCAATCTCACACTTTCTCAGATATTGTTCTGGGGAGGGAGGAGGAAAGGAAAAAAAAAAAGGAGCAGAAACCTTTCCTGGTCAGTTATGAGTCAATTTGTTACACTTTTCTACAATTCTGACAAAGTGACATTTATACTGCAGTACCCACTGGATGTCATTTTGAAGTTAAATGAAGCTAAATTAAAATAAAGGAATATTGAAATTAAATTTCAAATTTCAAAATTTGAAATTAAATTTCAAAAGTATGTATTCTTTTATCAAAAAAATCCAGTTTTAGAAGACTTTATTTACCCTCACATATGGTTTTATTTTTGCTTGTTTTTCCCCTATTAGGGAGGAAAGGCAACCTTGAACACAGTATTATTGTTTGGGAACACTTTTTATCTCTCAGTGCTTGTCCGTTTCTTGTCCATTTTTGTTTATGTAGTGAGATTAGGTTAAAAATAGATTCTGTAGATATTGAAGTACCTCATTCTATATTATTCCTGATTTTATTTTGTGTGTCCTTGGTTTGTACTATAGAATTTGCTTTGTATTTACTGAGTGCTTTTTTTTTCCCTGTCTGACGCATGGTAGCGTGATGCCCTGTGCTCACACTGTCTTTGAAATAGCGCTTCTGAAATGCAAAAAGGCTGCATTACCCCTAGGACACTGCAAAGTGGGAAATCTGTTTTGGGGGGAGGAGTTGGTAATACAGTATACTTTCTCTGGTTTTGGTAGTACAGACTTTTAATAACCTGCGCATGTAGCCCATTGATAAAACTGAATGCATGTAAAAATAACTATATCAGTGAAATAACACACACACAAAAGCAGATACCAGCAACGTGCAAGAAACTGTAAAATGTAGTATGATAGTATTATTCCGTGAAAATAATGTGTTGTTGGATACCTGCTAAACAGCAGATGAGTTTTACCATATGAGGAGAGGTTAAATGAGCTGGGCGTGTTTAGCCTAGAGAAGAGAAGGATGAGAGGGGATCTAATCAACATGTACAAATTTCTAATGTGTGATTGTAGGAAGGAGGAGGCTAAACTGTTCTCCATAGTGGTCGGTGATAGGACAAGGGGCAATGGTTTTAAACTGGAACACAGGAAGTTTCATCTCCATATGAGAAAGAACTTCGTTCCTGTGAAGGTGACAGAGCCCTGGAACAGGCTGCCCAGAGAGGTTGTGGAGTCTCCTTCTCTGGAGATCTTCAAACCTGCCTGGATGCCACCCTGTGCCGCATGCTCTAGGGGTCCCTGCTGGAGCAGGGGCGTTGGGCTAGATGATCTCTAGAGGTCCCTTCCAACCTCAACCATTCTGTGATTCTGTGACAAAGAGGGATAGGGTGACCTAAGGAGATTGACAGCTTTGAGGATATCTTCTCCTCTAGTTTGCTGAATAGTTACACAGCTAAATATATGTGTGTGGTTTTTTTGGATTGAAATTTTTGATAGTGACCTAATAAACCGCTTAAATAGCTTTAACTTCTGAATTGCTTGAATAGGAATTTGTTTTGTGAGACTGTAGTGCTAATATGTATTCATATTTTAAAAATAGTTTTAAGTAGCTGACTTCGTATCTTAAGTATCTTTTTGAAGTGCACTGCAGGCCTCAAAGTAGTTTCTCTATCCCCTCACCCCTGCTACCTGTCCTGTCCGCAACCCTGGGGATATTATCCTCATCTGTGGGATAGGGATTACTAGATTCAGTTCAATATGAGTCTTAAGAAAAACACCATATTCCAGAAATGCCTTTTTTTTTTCCTCACATAAAAAACTCTTGAAATACAACTTATTTTGTTGCCCAGATGGGCAGCTTATTTTGGATTATGTTGCTTCTCTAAAGGAAACCTGAAGGTAGAATAAAATATGTTTGTTTCAAGTTTTATACCTTTGAAAATCTCATCATATGCCGACTTTGCAAACCCTTTTGTAGGGCTCATCTTTTTTTTTTTTGTTTTGTTTGTTTGTTTTTGTTTGGGGAATATACTCTTCCTGTCTGGAATTTACATGTTGAATTGACACATTCAATAGGAACGTGTAAATTGGTTTATCAGTGATAGTGACTTTTCAGCTTTTTTCCTCTTGCCAAGCTCAGTACATGTGCTCTTAAAGAGGAGTTAGTGTTTGAATTTGCCTGACTAAAGCAGTTGCATCCTTGTCCTCTTGGAGAGGAAACTAGTATACGTACATTGAGGTTCACTAATGCCTGCTTGATACAAGTTGCTGTTGTATGGAGAGCTGAGCTGTCATCTAGCTTTTAGGTGTGCTTAAGCATACCTTGGAAGATGTGAGAAATGACTTGCAAACAGCTTCCTGTCTTGCAATTTTTTCCCCCCATAAAGTAGACTTTTTGACTGTAAATATTTGAGCTGTTAGAAAAAGAATATTATATTTAGATGATCCTCTTGTGAATGTGTGTTTTGTGCACTCAAATCAACATTCAGGATTTTTATCTTATCTAATAACCTGGTTTACAGAATAAAGTAACTTCAAAGTAACTTCTTGTTTCTTGATTAAATGTATATTGTGTTAAAAAGATTAGAAATGACACTGTGTTATTTATATAAATTCTATTCCCAAATGTATAGCGGAGTGAGGGAAGGAGGAGATTTGACCAATAAGCCAAAAGTCTGATACTCCCTTTTGCTTTGTTGTCTCAGTCTGTACATACTTCCTAGTTAATTTGGATAAATAAATTGAAAAGCAGTGTGTTCTGAGTAATACCCTTAATTTGATAATGTTTGGTTATAAAATAGGCAGATAAACTAAAGGGTAAAGAGTAAAATTATGTGATCTTCCACTTGTAGCCTCTGTCAGGCATCTGAAAAGTAGAAGTTTGGAACCTCATGAGATGGCACAACTGTTTAGGTTTATGATCGGGAGTTCTTGTGTACATCCTGAGAGTATATTGAGTAAGAAGCTTTTCTTCAGCAGCTCTTCTGTAAAAGAATGAAGAGAGAAATGACAAAAAAAAAAAAAAAAGGCACAGATTGCCTCGAAATATTTAAGGCAACAGATTTTCTTAAAAGCCTAAGATATCATCATCAGCCACTGCATATGTATTATGAGCTTTACGACTATTTCTAAAAACGAAGAACAGATAGTGTGGGGCATATATAGTGTATATACACTTATTAAAAGATGATTAAAATTATTTCAAATAGTTTAACAACAACAACAACAATCTCTGCTTTTCCCATTTTGTAAAACAAAAGATAAGTAATTTTTTTCTCCTGGTGCTGGGTTGATAACTAACATGATGGGGAGCAGATCTGCTTTTACTGCTGGATAGAGTTTGTTATGCAATACATATGCCCCTTGAAGCTGGACAGTGTTTTTTTTTTTTTTCCCCCTAAATTTTATATTTATTCTATCTCATTCAATCTTAGCATTCATGTTGAGTATACAGAAGATCAGTTTTAAAAGGCTTATCTAATTAGATGAAAGTTCTCTTGAGATTTATTTATTGTGCCTAAAAGTAAACAAGCTGTTCTTATGGTTTTACTTTATTTTTTTTCCTTTTAATAGGATGCAGGACAGAAGAGATTTGGTGCTATTTCCTGTAATATTTGTGGAATGCTTTATACTGCATCAAATCCAGAGGATGAGACCCAACATCTGCTCTTTCATAACCAGTTCATAAGTGCTGTAAAATACGTGGTAAGAAAACCTCATCTTTTTAAAGAAATAAGTTTGATCTGTTACTTGCTGTGTGCTAGTTGTAATTCACATTACATGAAATGATATTTTCATAGATTATTATCACTTTAGGCTACAAGTCTAATGTTAGAAATAAATGACTATAGGAGCCACAGTAGACAGGCAACATGTCACTTAATCAGTAGGATTGTGTTGCTTCATTTCCTCTGTATTCATTTCCCTAATTTGGTGGTGGTGGTGGGGGAGATGCAATAACAACACAGCGTAATGTCACTGTTTTGCAAGTGCTAAATACAACTTTCAGAAAAATGGTGTTATACAATGGTTGGCTTAATAGCCAGGTACAGAGCAGACCTTTTGCTGTGTAATATTAGGTAACTTCTTGTTACTTAATCACTTGTAATTCAAAATTACTTGTGATTCAAAAGAGAGGCTCCCTAGTAGCCCTGTAGATACAACATTATATTATGATGAATTTATAGTATGACTACCATATTTAAATATACAATTCAAATTGTTATTCCATACCTTCCGTATGTGTACAGTAGCTCGGGTAAAGCTGAAATTTGAAAAACTTTGTACAGCTGTAAATGTATTGTAAAATCAGCTACTTTGTACTAGCTGATATTACAAGACTTAGAGAAAATACCTGTTCGCAATTCTGAACTGCAGAACAGAATCCGCAGTCTATTTTCTTTATCACACATGTTACCTTCAGTACTCTACACTCGAGTAGATAAGACCTCCAGGATAATTGAACTGAGGCCACCAATTCATTTCATGTAGGTACCAAATGCAAGACTCTTAAATCCTAAGCACAGGATTATCCTATGATTTATAAATGCAAAGATGCATCTTCATAGATAATATGTTTGAAACCATGTGGTAAATTTTGGTAAAAAAAAAAGTTTTAGTATTTGTTCTGTTCTTAGCTAGCTTTTGCTGAAAAATCCCAGCATTGTAACAGACCTTTTCTGATGTGCTTTAGCTACATTTTAGGGTGAGAGTGATCAGAAAGCTGTACATGGTAATGGCAACATAAAAGAAATATTCCTCATCTTATTCCTCTCTGTCTTTTTTCTTCTTCCCCCCACAAACATTTTAAGCTTCCTAATGTCACTGAAGATATTAAGATAACTCATAGAAGATGGTGTTAATTCTTTTGAACAGAAGCTGACAGATGATTTCTGTTGTCACTGAACCCGCTAGCTCTGCATGGTGGGAGGAAGCTGCAGTGAAGTTTCAATACTTTGGAGGTTGAAACAGATAGGACTTGCTTTTATGTATGTTTAGAGTAGCAACATGAGCAGGCTGCTTTAAAGCAGTTGTAAACAACTTTATACAAAAGTTAGGGATAGTTTCTAAAGAAAAATCCACTGTTTTCTCAGCCCTTGGACATCTTTTTAAAAATATTAAAGTTTGTAGTTGAGCAAATTTGTTTTGTCGATTGTGTTTCTCAAATGTGTAAGACTTTGTGGTTCGTGAAGACTTCAGTGGCTGCAGAGTGATGATTTGGGTGGTTGTTCCCACAGAAATTGTAGAGGAAGAGGTGAAAGGAGGAGTTTTGTGAAGTTTCTAAATCCCCCTGTGTTTTATCAGGAAAAAAATGTTTCACTCTGCATTTCCCAGACAGGGAAAACACATTTAACCATTCTAAATAGCCACGTCTTACTCTGGTCATTTAATGCACATTTGGTTGTTCTTGGTAGATTATGTTGTGGTAATGTTCATGCTGAAGACACACAAGTCTTCTTTTGGAAAGCAGTTCGAAGTTTTAGATGAGCCTTCTTGCCTATGTCTGTATTTTTAATGTTTAGAAATATGAGACTGAATGCTCATTATCCTGGTCTTGTTAGAAGGCTTCTGATGGGAACTGTTGAGAGGATGACTTTTGGAAGCATGCTTGTTTTCCTTCTCTATATGCATGTAAATATATGTATGTGTGTTTGTGTATATAGTTAGAAAAATGAAATGTTTCTTTCCCTGACAGTGTGTGTTAATAGGACAGTAGTAGCATCATGAGATTTAAGAACTTGACTAGGGCAGAGCCACAGGTGACCTTGTGGATATTAGATAACATGTCGTCATTATTATTCGAGGGTTGCTTTGAGGTATCTCAGAAGCATCTTTCATTCACTCACGTTTTTTATGCCGTAGGAGGCAAAGAGTCTTTCAGTCTTGCTTGGGAAGACTGCTCTGCTTGCTTTTGCTTTTGGGTGTCTCTTGGTATCTGCCACCTAGCTTGCGTTGATGGTTCATTTCGCAGAATCTCAAAAAAGGACTATATACATGATAATGTAGAGCTTCTCTTGCTGTGAACTGTGAAAACTGACTTTTTTAATTGTTGGGAAGCATCTTATCCACCTGCACTCAGCTGAACTGTTTGTTTGTTTTTAAAGTCCTGAGCAGCCAGAAGATGGTCTTTACGTAAATAGTGAATTATTTGCTATCAGAGTTATTTAATAATTCCTCTTATTTCTTGTAGTACATATGCTTATGTACTTACGCTTAGAAATTCCAAGTTGCCTACAGAAGTAAGACAGACTAACAAGGAGATGATGTTGAGACACTCATTTTGTCACTGATGTCTCTTACGGAGACAAATAATATATAAATTGCAAGCTTTGAATGGAGAGTGAGAAGGCTTGGCAAGTGTAATGGCGTTTGATGGATATGGGGTGCAGAGATTCACAGGGACTAACAAGGATTTCCTGGTGGACGTTGTTCACTGTTACCAGAAACAAGTAAACTGAATAAGCAAGACCGTAAGGTAGTGGAGGGTAGAACAAGAACAGGTTGACCTGGGAGATTTCTCCTATTGTAGATAAATGTAGGCATCTGTCTTGCTCTTCTTCTGGAGGTTTTCAGCTATCTTGAACAAGAAGTAATAGGTCATTGTGGCAGGTATTTGTGTTAGGGTGACTACGTATGCATCAAGTGTTAACTCCAGTCGTAACTTTGTGTGGGGTACAGTAAGTGGTTTGGTGTTGTTAAAAACTCTTTAATGCCATGGAAAAGCAATCTAGTGTTTCTGCAATTTTCTTTTTCAAGAACAGAATATTAGTTGTGATGAAATTTCTAGCCTGAAAAAACAAATGCTTTAGTTAGTGTCTGTGGAATATAATTAATTTGTTCGCATTTCAAGCTCATCCTTTTAGTTAGGAATGTCTTCAGTTGAAGAAACTGAGAAAAAATGTTATTTTGGCAAATAAATAATCTGATAAATTTTAATTGGCTGATCTGATCTAACTGAAACCAAGACTATCTGTGAGGCTCTTACAGTTTTTGAATTGAGAAAGCGACATTTGATGTCCTGAAAGCGAGAGACTTGTAGAGTATCAGGGTTAAAGATGATGAAAATGATTTCAAAGTAACTGCAAAATACTCCATGCTTCTCTTGATTGTAGTGACTCTAAAATTGATATATTTGTGCAAAATGGAATTCTCTGATCGTTCAGGTCAAGTTTGTACCATTAGTTATTCCAAAGGAATGTTAGTTTTAGCAGAAGGTAATACTTAGTGGTTACATGCAAGGATTTTAACTTGTTGTGCAGTGAGAGTCTCTTTCTTCATATTACACTTATGGGTAATAGAAGCAGAATAACTTTCCTCATTTGTAACCCGATGAAGAACTTGGGAAGAACGAACTCCATAGACCTATTACTATGCTAGAAATTATCAAAGGCAGAAGTGCATAAAATTTTCTAATTAAACTTAATTGTTAGGGGAGAATTTTGTAAATACTTTGCTTGGTGTACACATTGTTAACTATCTTTTTTGTCTCAATCTTTGAGATAAATTAATATAAGAAAAAATCAGCACACAGACAAGTCAGAACTGTAATGTATTAAAAAAAACCCCTTTTTTTTCTGTCTAATTTCCTAATTTTACTTAAAAACTTCTAAAATATAAGAAGTAATCTATTGTACCTTCTAACTAATGTTTTGAATGTGTCAGATGCCCTCTTACATAATAATCAAAAGGAATTTGTGTGCTGAACAGTTGAGCGCCATTGATGTTGGAGCCATCTTCAGAGCTCCAGAGCTGCCTCCTGCCTAGATCCTTGATGGTTTAACGGCTCCATCCTAGCCCCTGGAAGCAGTGCCCTCAGCACCACACTCAGTTCCTGCCTGTGCTGCGGTGTTGTGGTGCAGAGGAAATTGCCATTCTGCATTGCCCCCTTCAGGGTGGTGGTTATTTGTACTGCTATCCCACTTGAGCCAGCTGGCGCCGTCCTCAGTCTTGTGTGAGCTGAGGAGGTGAATTACAAGGTAATTTGAAACATGCAAGTAGATAAATCAGTGAGCTGTTTGCTGCAGAGTTGTTCTCAGACCTGTAGGATAAGTAGCCATCCGATGCTAGTGGGAGGAGAGGATTTGCACAGGTGGGTGGGCAGGGGCTGTATTACACATGTGATGAGGCTCTACTAGCTGAGGTCTGTGCCCCAATACTGCTACTTATAGGTGGTCTGTTGCTGAGCACAGGCTTGCCTCATCCGGGAGGAATGGTGGGACCATCATCTTTTACTCTAGGCCTTGCAGAACTGGTATCCTGACAGGAACCAGTTTTTCCAACTTGAAACTTGTGTTCAATGCAAACAATGGGCATCTTACTTAACAGTAAATGTGTCTTTGGGGATGCCCTGGAATAATGCACATGAAAAAGAAAGAAAAAACAAACTTTCTGGCATTGTAGTGGAATGCTATAAAGTATTTTGTAGATGAATGCTTCTGTTTCTTACCATACAAATGTCCTTGCCATCTGTGTTAAAGCAAATACTCCTCAGATCACGTGTGAGGTGATGTTATTAAAGTATATTTGATATACTGTAGATATCTAACAGGATCAATCCTAATTGAAGCTGTAGTTTGTTTTCCTTAACTTTAATGTTAGGATAATTAAAGGGCCATGCCAATTCTTGTGTATTATTTCCACTGGCATGATGTGTGGGGCACAGTTCATTCTGTATCAAGCATGAAACTGAAGAAGCAAATGCTTGTGTTAAATGCCAGGTTTTCTTTTTTTATAGTACTTAAATTTGCTTCGATCACAGAGGGAAATGGCTTTAAGATAGCTTTTCCTGATATAAGTTAATTGAACCTAAAATCTTGCGTGAGCTTAGGGTTTGGAGAAACTTTTTCAAAAACTTTATCCAAAAACATGTATTTGTGAATTAATTCTAAAAATACTTGAATTTGGAAGCTGCCTATGAATGTCAGCGTTCATATTCTTCTAGTAATCACTTAAGAAAATGGACAAAAATAGTAAGTTTTAAATACTTTCTTTTTGCAATTTATGAATTTTTTTCTGAAGTACTAATAAATTTGATGTCACTTAAAAATGTAACATCATTATGTTAGATTTTTAAACTATTTAGAAATATTTTTTTCATCAAATTTAATTTTGCTGTGATTCTGTGTAACACCAGACTATTACCATAATGAAATATCTTAAAGTAAATTTTGAGGTTTGGGTTTTCTGCATTAGGAATGCAACAGTCTAGATACCGTAAGATAGGGTTACATTTGTCAGCTGGGCAATGGCTGAGGTTGCAGGTCGGCTGTGGGAAGCTGCTGCAGGCACTCCACACGCAGGGCAGGAGAGCAGATGGAGAGAGGAGAGCGCTTGGAGAGCCCGGATCCTTGCTTTATTTTCCTGGGGGTGGGAGGAGGTGGGACAGGGAAGCGGGAAACCTTTTCTGACATCCTCAGATGGCACTTCTGCCTGGGTGTTGCAACACTGCTGTTTGCTGTCATTTGCATTCAGAGCAGAATGTATAGAGACCTTGAGTGATATGCCCCTATGTCCCTCTGTGGTGGCATTTAGTGCAGCTGCTGTTGAGCAAGAAAGGAGAAGTGAAATGGTGCCTGTGTTGTGATCGTTGGCATCCTGGGTCCTGCTTAAGTAGACTCAGGGCTAGCAGTGAGTAGATACATTTCTAGAATTATTCTCTTAATGTTTTGTTGGGGACAAGGGGGTAAAATCAGAGTAATTAAAATGAAATACAGATCAAGTACTATAATGCCTAAGTTTGCCTTTTTTTCCTTTTTTTGGATAGTGTATTTGGCATTCCTTCTGTGCCAACTTCCATGCTTTGGTCTTTAGTTGAACGTTACTTTTGTGGGAAGATACAGGTTTCAATGAGAACTATTCCATCAATACTGTTTCTTCAAAGGCTTTTTTATTTAAAGTTGCTTTGAATAAGACTTGTCAAATAAGCCTTTTTAGTGGCTGAAGTTACTTCTGCATTCAGTATTTTTAGGTCCCGTCAAAGCAACTTGAGTTCTGATATCTCTGCCAGTCCCATCTTACTAGATTTAAGTGGCTTTTTTTGTTTTGTTTTTTTCCATGCAGGTACTGCTCATTATTCACCACGAGTGTGGATCTGAAGAAGAGTTAATTACCTCTATTTTTTTGAGTATGTTTAACTTCAGATACACACAACGTAGCCTCCTTCCCCATTAGATTCTTAGAAGGTAGTTATGAAACTTTTTATAGTATCCTTCTTGTGATTTTAATAGTTATGGTCATAACAAAATAAACTATTCCTTACATTTTGGGCAACTGCATGCCAATCAGTTCATTTAGAACCTCCTGGAGGTCTTTCGCATGCCAAACTTTAAAACTGAGTGTGTATTTGTGGAGGTAACTATGTTAAAAAGAAATTTTTAAATAAAACTTAGGGCTTTTTTTTTTTCTCCATTCTCTGGACTCTGGAAAATAAATACTGCATAGGTTTGGAAATTGGTGTGTGAGCTGAGTTTGCGATTTCTGCTGTAAAACTCATTTTGCACTACAGTCCTGGGGGAAAAAAATAAATTGGGAAATTATAAGACACTTTCACATACTGTTTTTAGACAGTTAGGCTATTGTATGCTCTAATAAACAAGATCATGTATCTGTTGTGTTCATTTAGAAAAGCTAGCTGAAGTTTCTTTCACCAGCTAAGCAATTGCTAAGTAGTTTTAAAGCTTTTGTATAAGTTCAATAAGTTTAGAACAATAATACGTAACTGACTTTTTAAACTATACCTCTTGTATATGCTTTAGATAAATGTTTGTTTTATTTAGGGGTGGAAAAAGGAGAGAATTTTGGCTGAATACCCTGATGGGAAGATAATAATGGTTCTTCCTGACGACCCAAAGTATGCACTTAAAAAGGTATGGTGGCAAATATTCCTTGTTTTCCTAGATAATTTAATGGAGGTGGTCGCGGTCGTACACTTTGTGTACTACACGTGAGGGTGAGTAGTGTTTCACAGACAGGTCAGACGTTTCACCCTGGGGAATTGTTGCTGACTTTGTGGAGAGGACGGGTCTGAGCTGGAGGGAAAGCAGGAGTGGGAATCAGCCAGCTGATTCCTGTTTATGTTTCTAACGTGCTTATTTGCATGTCTGTTAAATATTTTATGTAATGTAAACATTCTGTTGTATCTAAACATATTGAAACATATTGATGTTACTATACAGTACAAATACTGCACCATAGGAATGCTCTAAGTTGTGTACCATTTTATAAAGAGAGATTGAAGTGATTTTTGGAAGTGCCTTCCAAAACATCTGCTTTATTCCCTCGGGTCAGAGCTCGGGTGCTTCAGTTACCAGAACTGGTAACTTTCTAAAGCTTCCACCTCTGGAAGTTCTCTTAACTTCTCAGACTCTGCTACTACAGTGCTTTGCTGTCCTTGACATCAGGAAGCTCTCCCTAAATGTCTCACTAAATTTCTGTACCGCGATTCAGGCCCATTCATGCAAGACATATACAGCTACAGAAAATACCCTTCTTCTCCTCTTTCTAACAGTTTTTATGTGTTTGAACAGGCTGTAGTTGTTTAGCCCTGAGAATGAAAGACTTTTTTTTTAATATATATAGTTAATCTCTTCAGTAATGTTTTATAGCAAAGTATTGCTCTCATGCTCTAGGTGTTTTGCATTTGTGCCAAGTCTTCTGTCTTTTTCTGAACAATTTTATCCAAAACTGGGTGCTGTGCTTTAGTGCAGACTTGGGGCCCAAGGCTGCTTGGGTGTCTTGTTGTCTAGCGTGTGTTTGTAGCCCCTGCTGAGGCCCTGGGTCCTTCCTCACCCCTGTGTAGCATCATGGGATTATTTTTAGCTCATGGTTTGTTGGGACCAGTGGGTGTTTTTTACAGCACTAGAAGTCACTTAGAGCCCCCTGGTGTTTTTGCAGTTTCTGATCCTCAGGACGTTACTGAATACTGCGGCGAGAACAGTTGCAGGCACATTTTAGTGAGCACGCAGGCTGCTCTCACATCCCCGCGTTGGGTTGCCTTTATCGGGAATAGGGATGGGATAACGCTGGGAATGTTACAGAGGAACCCAATCCTGCTGAAAGCCGATTGTGGGCGCATGAAGGGGAATGAGGGAGTGGGGCTCATGCAGCCTGGGCAACAGCAGCCACGCAGCCCCAGGGAGATGCTGGAGAAGATGGAGCCAGGGATAAGAGATGGAGGTTGGAGACAGGAGAGATTGAGCCTGGCCGCGAGGAAGCGGCTGGGGCAGGGCCGAGGGTGCCCGGGAAGATGCCGCAGCCTCTGTCCTTGGAGCTTTCTATGACTGCGAGCAGAGCCCAGAGCAGCCTGGTCTGCTCCCACAGCTGGCCCTGCCTTGACACACGAGATGGGCCAGAGGCCTCCTGAGATCCCTTCCTACCGGAGTTACTCTGCGGTTCCACATTTGGTGCTCCACAGGGGACGATCCAGGGTTTTTTTCTCTTTTGTGCGTTCCTGATTACACTGTGTTACTAGTTATGCTGAAAAGTAGCGAGCTGTGGAGTTATAAAATAAGAATTTGAACTGATTCCCTGGACAGCTCCTGCTGCAGAGCGCAGTGACTGAAGTGGGGTTTCATGAGACGAGCAGAATTTTCCAACTTGGAAAATTGGAAAATACAGTTTTTCTTCTTATAATATTTAATTCAAATGTACACTGAATGCATAGAGAGCTCTTTAGCTTTATTTCTGTAATGTTGCTACATTAATTTCAGTGTGGTATTAGTATGAAGCTTTTTTTTTTTTAGCTGCATATTTTACTAGCAGTTTTACTAAAAGGACTAAGTAAAAAAGCTGCACAGAACCTCGAAACGGAGCAGAGGGAAGCAGGTTTAGGCCTTCAGTGTCGAGAGAGGCTCCTCTTGTGAGGCCTGTGCACTCCAGCCCCCGCAGCCCGCGGTGTGGGGAGGGCTGCTGGTAGAAGTTTAGACCCAATGGGGAGTGATACAGAGGTCTCTGCTCTTCTTACTTCCAGCTAAGCATCACTCCAACACTGGACCTACTTACTGCAGCTTAGCCTGGGTAATCCTGAGCTTTGGCAACAGCTTTCAGGGTTCCCAGTTCTGTAGTGCATTTCTGGAAATCTGTAATTTAATGTTAAAGTTAACATTAAATTGTGTTTATATCTGTTTAAATATAACAGATGTGTATTTACACATGTAATTCTCATGCAGTACTTATACTTATTTTGACAGGTTGAGGAGATCAGAGAGATGGTAGACAATGACTTGGGTTTCCAGCAAGCTCCACTCATGTGTTACTCTAGGACTAAAACTCTTCTTTTTATTTCCAACGACAAAAAAGTTATTGGCTGTTTAATTGCAGAGCACATCCAGTGGGTAAGTGATTGTAAAAGAACTACTGGTGGCATCTTCAGATATTCTGAAACAGCAGGATTGTGGGTGCACTTAGCAGTGGGTGCTAATAAGAACCAGATTTTGTCTGTTGCTGTTTTGAATCCTATTTAAATCTAAATAGGACTTAGAGGGTGGTTTTGGTGCAATCTCTTTTGTTTTATTATCTGCTCTGATTTTGAGGCTCTTAAGAGAAATGAATTTGGGCACAGTTATGCAGCCTTTTTGGTGACATGTTACAGCATTCTGACAGACTAGGTAGCATGTTCAGTCTGCAGCCGCGCTGCTAGGAAGTAACAAATACCCTGCCCTCGCCTGCAGGGCTACCGCGTTATAGAGGAGAAGGTGCCCGAGGTGAGCTCGGAGAAGGAGAAGGTCATCTTCGAGCGGCAGAAAGCCTGGTGCTGCTCCACGTCCCCGGAGCCGGCCATCTGTGGCATCAGCCGCATCTGGGTGTTCAGCATGATGCGGCGCAAGAGAATCGCCTCGCGCATGCTCGAGTGTCTGAGGTAACGGCGGCAGCCCTGCCGGCAGGGTGACTTCCTGCCGAGGTGACAAACCCCGACCCAAGGGACGTCTTACTCACTCTCCTGTTGTACTTGGTAAAGTTGGGAATGTGGATGTGGATGTGGATGTGAGCACAGGCAACGGGTCCAGCTCTGTGAGGCGTTCAAAAGCCAGCGGCCCTGTTGGGAGGCACAGTTGTGGTCTTGGATGCTCCCCGTGAATCCAAAGTGCATTCTTGTCCAGAGGGTGCAGCTTGGGTCTTTCCAGACCTTCTGTACTTGCAGTTCACCCCTCTGAGTTTGCAGTCTAAGTTTTCACTTTGGTAATTGTAGTCATAGTGAGATCCTGTATGTGTAAAGAAATTACTGGAACTAACTGTTTTTTTTTTTTTAACTTAGAAATTGAATTCCTGCTGCTGCTTGCACAAAATCACCCTATGTGAACTTTTTTCTAAAATTTCCGATCAAACTCTTAAAAAATTATGCCTGACAAGAACTGCTTGTATTCTTGCCTGAGAGTAATGGACTAAATTGTCTCCCTTTTAAACAGGAGCAACTTCATATACGGCTCGTACTTGAGCAAAGAAGAGATTGCGTTCTCCGACCCGACGCCCGACGGCAAGCTCTTTGCGACGCAGTACTGCGGCACGGGCCAGTTCCTGGTGTACAACTTCCTCAACGGGCAGCACCACGCTTGACCGGGCCCCGCAGCAGCAGCAGCAGCTCCCGCCGCAGCCTCCTCCGCAGCCGGGCACAGGGCTTAGGCAGAGGCCAGGGCCATTTTTGTTACAGTCAACTCAGGACTGGGAACAACCAAAAGGTTGTGCTATTTTATTAAAATTGTAAACAATGCAGTAATAGGCTAACTTTGTTTTTTTAAAAGAAAGATATTTTATTAACTTTTACAGAAGTTTGATTGTATTTTATCTAGTTAGTCATGTTTACATGCAGCAGAACCTTGTTCGGAGTGGCCGCAAGGCAGAGCCCCGAGTGCAGCCTTGACACAGAGGGGCCCGTGGGGCGGCCGGGCCCTGCTCTCCGCCCAGCTGCTCCAGAGGCGGCAGCGCTTCCCAGGATGCTCCGTGTGGCACTGGAGACTCCAGGGGTGCCTTGGACAGGAGTAGCAGGAATTACCCAGCTGTGGAACCGGCGTCGCCCCGCGCTGGGGGCTCCTCCTGCTGCAAGTGCTGCGTCTACGCTGCGGTCGTGGGCTTCACTTCGATACTGTCACTCCTCCGTAAAACTCTCCTCTTTTAAAGGGTTTCTATGTTGAAAAAAACTGCTGTGGCCTTTCTCGATCTGTACATAATGTAGATAGAGTAAAAATAAAATACTTGATAGCTTTTTTCTAAGGTTACTCTGTGTTGATGCTCTGTGTCAATGAATGGTTAGTCTCATTTTCTACTGCTGCGTGGGCAGCTAAGGGCCCCTGATGGTTCCAAGGCGCCATTGCAGGACACGGTGACACTGGCTCTGTTCCCTCTTGGCAATTGCTGTGTTAGCCCTACCTGCCCAGGGACAGCTGGATCCACATTTACAGTGATGAGACAGCGAGGTGACAAACAGGATCTTAAACCGCCAAGGTGAAACTGGGAAGGCGTAGTTGCAATTTAAGCTTTTTGGTTTAACTGAGGAACCAACACACTGTTGTTCTGCATAACTTCATATCGCCCTGCGTGTTCCCTGTGCACCTTAACCTCAGCGTCAGCAGAAGCCAAGTGCCACAACCCCGTGTGAAGGGGGCACTCAGGCACTGCAGCCCGGCCCGTGCCACGGCACAACAGTGAGGTGCCCGGACCCTGGCAGCCCTGGCCCTGCAGTCACCCACCGGCACGAGGGCTGCGCCTTGGGGGCAGCACCTTGGGGGCAGCGCGTTTACCTTGGTTCACTCCGTCTGTCCGAGCCAGAAGCTGCCAGGCTGGAAGACCTGCAGTACTGGTCTTGTACTGAACGAGCTTCTTCTAAAGGCAACTCTAACAGCATCGCTCCAGCACCATCACGTGTGCGTCTCAGGTGCCAGCACTTCAGTGTCCAAGAGCTGCAGGAATCTGGGGTCCTGTCCGGCCACCAAAGTTAACCTTTTTTTCTTTTTTTTTTTCTTTTTATATATAAAAAGAGGGCAGTCTTAAATGGTAACTTAATATATTCAAATTTAATGAAAGCACATTATAAACATACCATAGCCACAACTGCAGACAGTTTCAGTTCATAAACAGTAATAACATGAGGTAGACTGACTAGTGAAGCTAAATTCACCAAGTTTTTGGTTAAGAAACCTTTACACTAGGAGAGCAACATTTTTTAACCCTCTTCCAAAAGTCACAAAAAAAGCAATTACATAAGTTAAGCAAAAAGCATCTGAATATGATTCTTTAAATCTTAAGTTTACATTCAAATTCAACCTGTGAATAGACAATAACATCTCTAGGTAAAATATAATGCTGGCCAATGTAATACATTCATAAGAAGGGCCTTGAGGGCGAGGCTTAAAGTCAAAATGGAACAGCAATAATCACCTGGTTGGCAGACATTGTGGTTATCAAACAAGGGGGCTCCTTTCCAGGGTTCCCAGCAGCAAGCTGCACTTTCGAGCTGTGGTTTTCAATCTGCTTTGAAAACTCCCTGGCCTCTGCATGGGCAAGAGCCACATTACTCGGTACTGGGAGGCAGGGACGCCGACCTTGTGCTCTTAGTCTCAGCTCTAGGACAACTTTGCCCTGGGGGCAAACGCTCTGCAGTAGTCTCAGCACCTGGAATTTAAGAACTTAGTGCAAACATCAAATACATGGACAAAAAGGAAACCGTTTGTTGCACCCTTTATCGCTGGAACTTTTACACCAAACTCAAACCCTGGGTCAACCTTAAGTCCTTCTGGCAAAACCAGAAATACTGGAATACATTCAGGTCTATATGGAAAGCTTCACGAAGCATCTTTTATATCCCAACTTCTGCCAAGGGCTAGACTCAATAAGGCAGGTTGTTTCTGAGGGAAAATAAACGAGACATCTGAAGAAAGAGAATTCTGTGGAAAGTTGCTATATTTACAGCATCAGAATCAAGCTCCATGAACACAGACACCTGCAAACCATTTTCCTTTAGCCTCAGTCTAATATATTACGTTTCTCATTTGTAAACATCTCTTCACACGATTTAAAAAAAAAAAAAAAAGATAAAAGGTTGCTCAATTAACACTATGTTTAAAAAAAATGCAGCTTTGGCAGGCCCTCCTCCGCCGCGCTCTCTGCAGGCCAGCTAACGAGAGGCTGCTCGCACTGCGTTTCCCGGGGTAAGCTGATGATATTCCTGAATCGATCGGGAGCGCTCAGAGCAGAACAAGGGCCGCGCGTGTCCCCGGGGTGGGGGATCAGGCCGGGCAGGAGCCGCCACCTCCGTCCCGCCGCCCCTTGGGGCTGCCCGGTCTGGGCCCCGCGTCGCAGCCCCTCTACCCGAGGAGCAGATGGAAGGAGGGCCCGGCCCGCGCCCACGTTTGTTCGGCTGACCTGGTAAACGTTCGACACCTGTGGAAATTTCGCCACGGACAGTCGCAATACACGCACAGCGACACAGGAAGCTAACACTGCACAGAGAACAGGGCTACTCCTTTCAACACAAACAGCTAAGGTATAGCGTAGTTCCAAACCCCTGAGTATTCCTGTACCAGCGTACAGGGCCGGAGAGAAACACAGCGGGCTCTCCTCCACATATCTTCGATAAATTCCATATGTTGAGTCTCATATAGCACATTCAAGCCAGCGGATGCTAAAAGCAGCTTCTTCCCCTAGCTCAGCTGAATATATATATATTTTTTTATATATATATATATATGTATATAAAAAAATCTTCAACCAAATTATCTTCTCTTCCTATACCCTACAACTTGGTTGGCTGGGTGGTTAGTGTCATCGATTGCGACGGATGTGAATGCAGCTTGAATCCAGGATCCGTTAGGTTGTAACGGATGCGGTAGGGTTTTGTTACCTGGGATTAACTTTAGCCTTCGGGGAATCCTTCAGCGCAGTCTAGATAAATATTGGTTGCACTTCGCTCCACAGTGATTGTACTGTTATAAAAACAAGGTCTCTCTTCCTTCCCCCTCCTCTCCGGCCACAGGCTCCCGCGGGGCTACACGTGGCGCCCGGTGAGGAAGTAGAGCGGCCGGTCCTCGCCGCTGTTGGCCGTCTGGAACTCATCGCGCAGGCGGAAGTGCCACTCGTCCTCCAGCTCCAGGCGCACGATGGTCTGCCGCAGGGAGCTGCGGTCCTGGCAGATCACGCACAGGGTGGCGCCTGCGGGGACACGGGCACGGGCAGCGGCCGGAATGTTTCCCATTAGAGACGGAAGCACCTGAGAGTCTGGCCAGCTTCAGCAGCTCCAACCAGGCACGCGTGGAATTACCTCGAACCCAAGGACCTCAGGAGCACCTTAGGCCACTGGAATCATGCCTGGATTTTCCCCTCCACCCCGCTCAGCACCCACTTTGGTACAAGGTCCCTGTCCAGCTGTGTTGGGCCGAAGCCGTCCCCAAGGAATGGCTCCAGCTCCCTCATGGAGCAGAGCTTTCTCAGGTGAAGCTCTGCAAGGGGAGAGCACACTAAACCCTGACTCCTCGGCCCAACAGCCTCAGGAGCCGCCCTCCTGCTGTGGTGGCCACCGTGAAGCCACCGCTCCGAGCGTAGGGCTCAGGCACCTGCGGGACCGCCTCTGCCCTGCGCTCCCCTCGCGGTCTGTGGGACATCAGCCACAGCACTCACCCTGCCCGGCCGCTGCCCCTGTTACCAGGCAGCCCCAGCCTTTTTCATGAGGAAAAACCCAAGAAACAACAGGAAACAAAAACCCGGGGGCCCGGGACCATCCAGAGCGGTGGCAGCTCCCAGCCAGTTTAGCTTTTTGTAACCTGTGGTACCTATTTGCACCTGTGGGCACAGATAACACAACAGGGCTTCGGGGGAACAAGACTGCAGGACAAAAAGAAAAAAAGAAGATCCCGTTTATGCCGTTTATCAAAGCTCAGCTTAGGTTAACTTACCTGCCCTTACTTCTAACAGGGGTGTAAGTTTGGATACACTCCAAAATAAAAAATAACTCTTCTAGTCAGCAGCACTAACTGTGGAAAGGGAGCTACTTTAATTATTATTTCAACGGATTATTATTATTATTATTATTATTATTTAGTTTTATTCTAAGTGTCCCTCCCTCCCTCCCTCGCTCCTCTTCGGGGCCGGAGCCCGGCGGGGAGGCGCCGCGTTACCTTTCAGGAAGCGGAAGCGCTTGAGCAGCTCCGCGCCGACGAAGGAGTCGCAGAGGTAGAGCAGGAGGCCGCTGAAGGACACGCCGTCGCAGCTGGCGTTCACCGAGTGCGGCCGCGAGCTCACGTAGCAGAGGGCCACCTGCGCGCGGGGAGAGCCCCAGAGCGCCCCGCTCAGCAGCGCCGTCCCAGCGAGCGCGGCCGCCTACCCACGAGCTGCCACCGCGAGGCAATACCAGCTAGTGGCAGGGGTGGGGAAGCTGGAGCTGGCCAGCAAGAAAATCTACCGTGCGAACAGTTCGGAGTAGCCCTCACCAGGAAATAAACGCCACAGAGAGAGGAGGCTCCTAGTCCCAGTTCAAGCCTGGTCACTAAGTCCTACACATGTTATTCCAGGGATCTCTGCAATCCACTCTCATATTATGTTTTTTCTGTGAATTACCTGCTTATCGCAACTCTAAGGTTCTTTAGTTTGCTCCGATGAGGACCCCTTAGATAACAGGACAAGTAATTCCAGGAGCCCTGAAGCCGCCGACGCTCGCTTTCCCTGGGGCCGGGCTCTGCAAGCTCCCACTGAAGCGCTCCCCGCGGTTGGCAGCCCTGGATTTCAGTGCCCTGACAGCCCCTCCTGCATTAGAGCTGCTCTGAATTCCCTAAAATCTGTGAGAACTGAAGCCCTGTGAGACGTTCACCTGCTTTGAGATCCAGCTCTAACTGATCCGTGAGTTAAAAAGTTAAGATCTGTCCTGTACTCACAAAACAGCGTCCCCACACTGCGGACCCCGGGTAATAGGAGAGCAGCAAAGGCCATGTACCTTTTTCAATGGGGTTTTACTTTCTTTTAGGTGAGCTGATGGGGACAGCTGATCCCTCTCCTTTGTACGAAATGCTCGCTTTGGTGGGGGTCTGGTGTGTGGGGTATGGATGGCGGCTGAGCTTAGGTCACATTCGCCTCTCTGGTTTCGTGTTTTGGCTTATGTGGGAGATATGGGTCTAGTCTGTGTCGCTTATGTGGGAGATGTGGGTCTAGTCTGTGTCGCGAGCTTAGCTGTCTCCTGGGGCCTGGGGAGACTGATGTGTCTTAGGCTGCAATTCTGGGTTTGCTGTTGCACTGTACATGTTGTTGTGACTTTAGGGGATTCTGTGGAGTCTTGAGAGTCTGGGGAAACAATTGTCGTCTGTGTCGGTGTTTTCCTGTCAAGCTGGATGTTAAAGGTGCAACTACCCTTTGTTCCCGAGGGTGGGAATGGTTTTGGTTGCTGGGTGAGGTTGTTACCCTTGTTCACTGCTCTGGAGTTTGTATGTTGCTTGTCTCATGGGGTGAGTGAGGCTGCCTAGAGGGTTCTGTGTTTGTCTAGGGGAGTTTGACATCTAGTTCAGACACTGGAGCCTCCCTGCTTCAGGGAAAGTCTTCAAACTCCACCCCTGATGGCCAGGGAACATGCAAGAAGCGCTTTTCAACTCTGGAGGTGTTAAAATAAAGGTGTTACAGTGACCCCCATTCAGTGACCCCCATCTCCCCCACAGATGCCCTGTACCTCCAGGCCGATGTTGAGATAGCAGTCGATGGCCAGCACAGGGTTCTTGAAGTTATGGATGGCCTTTGGGAAGAGCTTGTAGGTGGCGTGCTGGAGGAACTTCTCCAGGAGGAACTGGGATGGGGCCGCCAGCAGCGTGTGCTCGCTGTCCGGGGCGCAGACGTACTGAAGAGGCGCGATGGGCGCCAGGGCGTCCGGAACCTGCAACGAGAGCGAGCGCGGCCTCCTTACCCCACCCGCTGCTGCGGGGCTCCACGCAGGCAGGGGGAGAGAGCGAGCGTCACCACGGCGTGGCAGGAGAGAGGAAACCGGGGGAAGAATAAGAAAATCTCCACCTGGACTTTAACACATTACCACTACATGGGAATTAAAGAGTTCCTTGTTCTGTGGCTGCTAAGGATCCCTTTGGGTATCTCAGTTTCTAAGGGAGGATATAAAAATGCAGTGTTTACATTAATAAAACAGCCATCATCCTTCCTTACTCCCACATAACGTAAGAAATTAAATCCTCCTGGGTGATGCCCATAAAACCTTTCTACAGAATAATTTTATCACGTATCAAAGCATTAGTATCAATTCCACAGGAAAAGGAAATTCCAGGAACAATGAAGATGGCCTCTGAGAACACCCAAATCTGGCACTGACATGCTCTGAAATACAGGGACAAGTCTTTAGAGACGGTGTGGGAAGGGTTTCAATCTACCAGGAGCAGCACCTGGTTTACTGAAGCAAAGCCAATGCTTGGAAACTTATTTCCACTCGAAGACAGCACCATCACTAGGGCGCAGGTGTAACGCGCCCTGCATAAAACACGCCGCGTCCCCACAGCGCTCTGGTAAATTCTTCCATTTCCAGGGGTTCCTGTTTTCAGTGCCTCTCCTCAGGTCTCTTTTCCATCACCAAGTACCAGGACCGAAAGCCACCACACACGAGCAGATGCTGGCGGCTACTGCGACGCTAAAACCAGGGACGGGGCAACCTGCCTGCCCTCATGAGCACCAGATGCCTGCACGTGCTCCCCCACCAGGTAAGGCAGTGGATAGCTAAAACCAAGCTCCTTCCAATCCCAATTTACCTTCTAACAGATTAGGAGGGTTACTGTTAATAACTGCTAATTAGCAAAACATCCTATTGCTTTCTACGTACGGTGTTCCAGCCCTACCACACATTAGGCCACGAAAGTTAGATGTTAAGTATATCTAAAGGGGCAGAAAATTCGGTATTTCTACAGGAAACAGGTCCTGATCTTTACATACAGACTCACCATGATTTTTGGCTTAACCACGAAGTCCTTTTGTCCTCCAACCTGGATATGCTTCTTCATGACGCTGAAGTTGTTGAAGCGGCAGATGAGCAGGCCACTGCTGTTTGTCCTTAGATTAAAATCTACATCTTCGCAGAAATACCTGGACATTAAACACAGAATCACTAAACTAGCTGTGTTGATGCCATGAATAACCAAGCATTCACTCACAGGCTGCTAAAATGCACCAGAACTGGCTAAGCGTTGGTTTTTACAGGCAATATGGTTCCTATACGAATTCCCTATAGAGTTATTAATATCCTCTTCTAAAACATGCTCCTGGTACAGGAAAGTACCTACAAATGATTTTAAGACAAAACAAATCTTCACTTTTCTGCATGCATATATGTTTTTCCCCAGTATGAAGTTTGGGCAGCCTTCTCACCCTCATCATGTGCTGGCAACAATCATTTCTTCTCTTTTCCATCTCCACCCACTCCCCTTCTATCTCATGACAACCTGAGTTACCCAGCCAGTGTCCCTCAATAGTAGCTGAGGGAGACACAAGCACTGCCTGGAGTATTTTAGTCCAATCTACACTCTTTAGCTAAACACCTTTAGCCCCAGGTGTTTATGACCCTGTGGAAATGGTGCTTTCCCTGCAGAGAGGACTGGACAACTAGCTGAAAGAGCAGACTTAATTCGTATTAACTACAACAGGTGACACAAATCCTGTCCTATTTGCTCAACAAACAGTTGCTGATCATGACAGGAAAGTTCATTCCTGTTTTTCTGTTGTTTTTCTTTCCCCCCTGGCATGTAACATTGTATTTCAGAGAGATTTCAGAACGGACCTTCTGCGCTCAGCCTGCTGCAGCAGGAGCAGGATGATGATTCAGCCAGCACTTCCCCTGGCTGAGCTCACGTTTGGTTTGATGCCTTATTTGTTCAAGTGCAGCGTGCACCACTCTGTGCCTATCCTCCTGACACTGTGCTCATACAGCCTCATCCTATTTGCCTCAAGAGCATTTAGAAGCATGATGGCGAGATTAGCATGCCAACAAATTTTATCACCAAGATATTCTGCCTACCTGTTTAGATCGTATTGCACATTCTGGGTCAGGTCTATGTTGAGCAGTATGAAGTCATGCACGTGGCACCTGGAGAACGGCGCTTTTGCTTTCCTGGCATTCAGCTTGCTGTTCCACTTCTGAACACCCAGTATTGCATAATGAACAATTTTGGGGGTGGCTTCGATGTGCTGGAGAATGCTCTTCAGAGACACATTCTTGCTGGCACTGTCAGGCTCCAGGGGCTGACTGCAGAATGCAATCACATGCAACACACCAATTGGGCTTGCTCTTACTACAGAGCATACACTGTGTAGTCACACATACATACAGACAGAGATATCTATAGGTATAAGACCAAGGAATCCCATTAACTATCAAGACTGTACTCTAGCTGTTGTGAAAATATATATGTTAATAAACATACACAGTTTTTTATGCTACTGCAAAACTTATGGCCAACTAATCCTATCCATACCATCAGCACAAGAAAATGGCATTTAAGCAGAATTAGGTCTTATATAACAAGTTAGAGAGAGAAAAGGGATCCCCTTAGGCACCAATCCTGGAAGGTGCTTTTTCTCTGTAAATGACAGCACATGGGAACATTGAGAAGAACAATAGCCTAGCGCCTCTACAGTCCTCAAACTGTTTTCACTGAGAAACATAAAACAAATCAGGCAGGTAAAACACCAAGAAACCATCCCAAAGAGACATGAAATGCCAGCTATAGGCAAAGATGAGCACTAGCAGTAGCGGCTACGGGCCAAGGATGTGAGGGCTGAGCCAAGTGACAGTGTGCAGCAGTAGGAGCCTGCGTTTGACACTCAACAAGACAAATCTGCAGCCAGCTGGCATGTCTGCATGCAGGGCAGATGGAGGCAAGGAAAAGATGAGCTAGTTTTTGAATTTTAGGTGGTACATCTGCCAATTCTAGAGCTCTTGCAATGCCTGAATAAAAACTGCAAGAATGATGATCTCTTGGAGACCCTTTGGCTAGGAGCCTGTTGTTACTCTATCAAAGACATGTCTGTGAACTGGTCTAGCTTGGCAATACTTAGAGTTCATCCCCAGCAGTCCCAGTGTTGGACTGTTCCAGGTGTCTCATCTTTCACTCACTGCCAGGTGCTGGAGATGGGCCAATGTCACAAGGCATAGACTGGAGCAGTGCTATGCCCTGTGGCAGGTCAGTGTGGAGCACTGGGTGGTTGCTCACCTGGACTGTTCATGGACACTGTGCATGTTCCACAACACGCAGGAGTCGTCCATGACCACGATGAAGGGCCACACACACTGGCGCTTGACTCCCAGTTCCTCCAAGCGGTTTCGTTCCAGTTCTAGATTGTGGTAGGAAAGTTCCTTAATAAGGAATCTGGCAGCACCTGAGGAAAACACCATATAGGAAATGTACGAAGATCTTTGTACTAGACTTTATCACTCTTTCTTCCCTTCCCCGGTCTGTGACTAAAGAACAAAGCCTCCCTTTGTGGTCATCAGGGCATCCTCAAAGTGCAAAGAGGGGTTTCAAGAAAAATCTCAAGCACATTGGAGATTAAGGAATCTACTAAGTACCCCGGAGAAAGGCTTTGTGAACACTGCAATCATTGCCTTTTATGAACTTAGTGCTCTTTGTTTAAAAAGAAGTCAATGTGTCCCTTTTTCTGTGTGAGCACATGTTACAAAGCAGGTTCCAGGAAAAACAGACCTTTTAAGAGGCTCTTCAGAATATCATTCCATGAGCATTAAGGAATAATTTCAGGAAAGAATGGGCTGAGCTCCTAAAACTGAAGATACTCAAAACCTCTTGCAGTAGGAAACTCAGAGAATAAGGAATGAGAATGGAGTCCAAAGATAAAGCCCTTAGTGTTCTGCAGTTAATATTTAACCTTAGCTAAATAGAAAAGTTGTAATTTGAAAAATCACATGCAAAATACATGAAACGAATATTCAGGTAGCAGGACCAAGTAAAAGAAGTGAATAGGACATAGAAGACTTTTTTTTTCTTTTTGCTATTGTCACAGTAGTGCATTGATGGTGTCTCTTACCAATGCCAGCGTTGTTGAACATGCCTGGCAGGACAAGCATGATGTGGTTGGGCCAGTATTTACGGTAGAGGGGCATTTCATACTCCTTGACTACCAGGAGGTGAAGGTGGCTGATGCCTTCCATGGCATGGTAGAGGTTCAAGAGGCCATGTTCATGACGACCACTTGATGGAGTGAAGATAGGACTCTTGACTGCATTCAAATTCTGCTGGAACAGGAGATATTTTGCCATCACTGAGTAAAAAAACATGTCATTCCTGATATGAATTTTTATTTATTTATTATTGACACTGGATTGTAAGACTTCAACACATACACTCTAGACACAGAATCCAAAAAGAAATGATTCTCCTACAAAATTCCACTTCTAAAGAGAAACTAGATGAAAAATAAACAAACAAACAAACACATAAAGGGCTTAAAAAAAAAAAGAGGAAAAATGGGAAAAAAAAAAATCCAACAAACCACCATTGATTTTCAAGTTGATGGAAGGCAGTTCAGGCAGGCAGCCAGTGGAACAGGGCAGCACACACCCACCTTGTCAGAAACGAGAGGGAGACGCATGCTTTCTAGGTGTTTTCCTTGCTTGCTGAAGACGAAATGGTTCTCTTTGGACTTGGGGATTATAAAATGCAGTTGAATCTCTTCTCCTAGCATTGAGGATGAAAACGTGAACGCATGCAGGGTGGAGTCAGACACCTGTACAAAGAAAAAGTTATATTCTCATTTGCCTTCACTACAAGCCATATTGCTTAGGCAAGTACCTTGTCTTGCTATAGAAACAACCAACTTTCTTTGTCAGGAACAATCCATTTGACCTGGAAAATACTTTTCAATACTTAAAAGGAAAAGTGCAAAATACAACTTCTAGGAAACACTGTTCAAACAAATTTGCTCAGAACATTCAGAGACCAGTACAGAGGACAGGTTTGTCATTCAGAGACTCGAGAAGTCTCTGGTATTATTACCTCTGGTAGTATGGTATTTTCCTGTGACAATACTCTGCTTCTAGGCAGTCTGATAATTGAGTATATTTAGGTGAACTTGAGCTTTCATGGCACCTCACTAAACTGTGTAAATGTGTATGAAATGTCTACAAATCTTAAGTAAGATTCCTTTCTACAGAAGCATGCATCTACCTCAAGGGCAAAACAATTACTCTGAGCACTCATTTCTCTTGTCTTTACTAGAGATGGAAATAATTGGCCTACGTAGAGATGAAAAATGAAAAGGGTTTCAGCTAAGTCTTGTTAAAGGGTTTTAAGAATCTCCCTTCTTAGTTGTTGCTCATCAATGACTCCTCCCCATGGATGTAATTTCTCAGTGTTCAGTTATCCTAATTCTATGTGCACAATCCACATTTAGGTGTAACAAAGAGGTATTTAGAGGTATTACTAGTAGTTACACACACAATCACCTCATTTGACCAGCTGCACAAAGATAACAGCAGGGAACAACAGATATCCTTTGGGAGGATTTGCTTCTATCAAGACACTTAAAGAATGAGGTTTCAGCCAGATCTGCTGGTGCTGTTCCATAAAACTGACCCTGCATATTTGCATGTCGGCGCATCTGTGCTGCATTAGGCTAACAGCAAGCTAATAGCAAGCAAAAAGAGAAAGATTTGCCATAAGAAAACCCCAAGCAAATAATTTGTGGTGGTTAAGGAACAATGTATGTGCTATTAACCAGGAAATGTCTTACCAGCTAGCCTTCTGCGAGGATAACTGCTTGCTGTGGAGATCAAAAGGATTACTAAAAGTGATCCCTCCCATCCAGGGGCTCCTAAGCTATGGTGGAGAAGCATGGACAGTCACATGCAATGGAGCTTCCAGGCTCCCAGCACAGATGTTGATGGCTGGTGTTTAGGTAAGAAAAGCACCTCTGTTAGTCTCTCTCACGAAACAGTGAGGGGGCCTGCTGGGGAAGACGAGCAGTGCTGCGGCTTGAGAGCACTAGCCACAATATTCACCCCTTTTCAGAGGCAGCTGAAGCAGCATATGCACGGGGCAACTGACACAGTTGATCCTGCTGGGTCTGTGGCTCAACACCTTCCCTGAGAATGGAAGAATTAAGCCCCCACAACTCCGGGATGATGAAAGCAGGAGTCCTGAGATCAAAGCAGTATGTCTGGAGAGACCACAGAAAAAGTAAGGATGCAGTTGTTGCTTGGACCGTGACACCAACCTGTGTCGCAGGATTAATGTCCATGTACTGGTGACACTGCTCACAGTGATGGAAGGTATTGTAAGCAGCATATTTTGTCAGCATCATGGACACTGTCTCTCTTTTCTTAGGTTCCTCTGATTTTGTTTCTTTGCTTGTTTCTGCGTACAAAGAAAAGTAACAGAAATTTTATGAGTGCTGAAAACGGAGACTGTGACAACACTCTGCTTCTAAGATGCTACGATCTTGGTAGCTGTTGTAAAGAACAAACAAATTGTTTTGTTCCATATCATTTTGAAGACTTCAGGCTCTTGTGAGAAGACAGGTTCAATCAAAGCAATCAAGTACTCTGATTCTTTTCAGGAAAGTATCCCACAAAACTTCACATTTTTTACTGACCTTGTTTCACTCTTGACAGTTGCTCCGTATACACTGGACTTATAGTTCTGTACTTGGGGTCATGCACACTCAGGTCAAAGGACATTTTACTGAAGATCTCAATATCCGGCCAATGGTCATTGCTAGGTTGAGTAATTTCACTGTTTTCTGTATGATCTGGAACAACACACTTCAGGATCAGACAGTATCAGCCACTCGCTGAAAGGTGTGTACACGATGTTTGCCTGCTTACAATTGCACAAGAACACACGTGTGTGCACACTCTAAAAGAGGCATCTTTAAATGTCATAAATATTAACCAAAATTGAAATAATAACTCACACAAAACCATTTCAAACCAATGGTAATACCTTGAAAAATGTGTGGAGGTGTGTGGAGGTGAAGAAGTTCTCAGAAATACCTCAGGCTGCTGAGGTACAATTCACTCTAGTTTACATATAAAGAGCTAAAACAAACAGTTCTATCTGTGCAGAAGATACAGGTAAGTCTCCAGTTTCTCTGTGGCTCCCTTTTCAGCACAGGGAAGGAAAAACAATGAGTAAATGAGAAGCAGAAATAATCCAGAGCAGAATGAGGAAAGCAAGGAGGAAGAGGCCAGGAAAAATTATGAACTAGGAGCACAGGAAACTAATACTTGAGTGCAGAAAAAAGACAGTCAAAGATCCACTCCCATCAGAAGATGGCAGCTGAAATATTTGCAACAGTAAAACCAGAAGCCTGGGTTTCAGAATGGGAAAACTCAAATTACTGGAACAACACACAAAGCTGAACACTAGACTGAACTCCAGAGACCTAATATGGCAGAGCCAACCTGGTTAGAAGCACACTGAAAGGTATGTCCAGATATTAAAAAACAGAGATTGAAAAAAAAGGCACAGATTGCAGGATATCACTGTATGAAAGGAAATCTATGGAAATAGAAAGGATACTTGGATATAGCTGACACAGCTCAAAAACACAGCTTCCCAAGTACCACGTGGAAAACAACGGTCATCAGGAACCGCAGAGCTTGGACATTCTTCACCATGGGGGCTGATGAACTTCCTTGATCCAATAGAGTCTCAGGTGACGGTAACAAGAGCACTGCAAAGCGCTGGCCGTAGAGAACCACCTTGGGCTGGGTTACCACGAGTTGACCCAGTTTAAAGTCAGCCAGGAGGTCCCACAAAAGCAGGGAGCAACTAGAGCTCCTGGCAGAAGAAAGGCCGGCCAAGTCCAGGGACTGGCTCTATGGGCAAGGCCGCGTTCATGCTGCCGCGACGGACCCAACGGGACCCCAGCAGCTGCAGCTCTGGGGCCGCCACGGAAAATTCCAGGGGAGATGGCTCACTATGCAACCAAACAGGGAAATCAGGGACTTGTACGTGAATGAGGCTGGAGTTTCTCTGAACGGCAGTCGCCAAACACAAGTAACAGCCTACCAAGGCAGGGAGAGCACTAGGAGGAAGGCGCCTCGTAGCTCCTGTATCAGAAATGGCACCAAGAATAGTCAAAGGCTGCGAGGAATGGAGACAGCTCATCAAGGAAACGATGTTCTGCCTTATGCGTCAGCAAGCGCACGGTAAAAATGAGGTTTGCCAAGTGCCAAACTGAGGCAAACCTCAGAAAAGCGCACGAGAACAACTTGCTTGGTTACACTGACTTATATAAATAAAAATACACTTATTTATTCATTTTTGAATTGGGATAATTATGTCTCCAAGTGAACAAAGGTTCACTTTTTTTTAATCCAAGGATTAACAAAAATAAAAGCATGGAAATGAAAATTGCTACAAACTGAAAATGGACATGAAACTCTATCATCTCTGGCTACCTAGATGAAAGCAGAGAACGTACAAGATTGTGGCCTATAAACCCACAGAAGCAAACATCAAAGAAAGAAAAAATGTTGGTTTTTTTTTTTTTTAAAAAAAAAGGAACATCTTTGGGTTGGAAAAAAACCTGTATTTTCAATCATGAGAGCAAAAAGGATCTATAAAAGCATTCCAGTAAAAGCAGTGGGAGCAAAAAGCTACAACCAAAAACCCCAAGTAAACTCAAACTGCTCTTCAGATGGAGCTTACTACATTCCTGGCAGGGGTGTGACATGGTTGTTGTGATTCACAGCAGGCCAGACCTCGTGACGTTGGACCTTTCTTACATTTTCATGTTCGATCCTGAGCTTCTGAGATATTTAAGTTAAAATAACGAGATAATAACAGCTCCCAAAGTTCCAAACCACAGGAAAAAAAAAAATCACTTATTAGTACCCTCTGAGCAGAAATTCAAATCAGTCTTTTTCCAAGGTTGCAAGATTATTTTCTGGATGCCTGTCTGAATTCTGCTTCAGGGAGTTCTCTTCACTATAAAACCACATGAACACCCTGAAGTACATTGATTCCTTTAAGAGGTTTGTGCTTCCCAAAGCTGGGCCCTGCCACAGCAGCTATGGACCTGGGAGATCCAGCCAATGAGCAGACATCCAAAGAAGCTCCCTCATCCCTTTTCTCATCAATGTAAGATTTGTGAGCTGGAGATAGAAGACAGTTTTACCAGAAACTGGTACCTATCTATAATTAAACACAAACAATACTAAACTTTCTGCCAGAAAAGGAACGTTCTTAAATCTGTCTTATCTATTTAAAAGTAAATGGTTCCTAAAAACTCAGAAGCAGAGAAAACACAGGCAGATGTTATCTCTTTTATTTTTGTATTTCCTTTCATTTCAGTGCTATCAAAATAGTTCTCAGACAAGCCCTACGTGAAATACATCACTTTCTTTAGCTATGTTTAAATACAGACAGATATCTGTATCAAGTTTACTTACCAATTAATGGACAGGGAAAGTGGTAGGTATAGCTTACAAAATCTTTCTGTGTGCCTAAGAAAAATGTCACTTTTAACAGAGCCTCTTTTTAATGCATATTAAGAATGACTACTAAGTACTTACGGGTATTTATCTCTTCTTCATCATAAACATCTACTTCCAGCAACCTGATCAGCATGCGAAAAAGAATCCTTAGGAACTGCAAGTATGAGCCAGTCTTTCCCACCTGAATTAGAGATGAAAAAAGGTCCAAATCCCAACTCAGACTAATATGAAGGTTACAATTCAGATAAATGCTTGGGCTTGCTCTTCCTATTTTGCTATTCTAGTTCTGCCTGAAAACTGAACAAGAAATAATATTCTCCATTAAGGTGAAAGGTATTGCAGAATTGATCTAAGAGCAAAATGTGACCCCCAGCCTGCATTACTTTTGTATATAGGGAGATGGGCACTGGTCATCCACTCCTTTTGTGATACACTCATTGCAATTTTATGCCTGTTTCCATACATACACTTTTTTTTTTTTTTTAGGCTAAAAGGTGACAGAGAATCACACTTTTTCTCCCTACCACTTCCAGCATGGATTCAAGCTCAAAGTTTGACACATTTTTGATCCAGAAACTCATTACTATTTGCAATTTTGCAGGGGGCCTTTGATGTACAATCTACCTCTCAGCTGCAACAGTCCCCATCATCCATCCTCTGCTCATGCAAGAGAAGGAACTTCTCTTACTTGTGGTGGTCCTGTCAAAAGCAGTCGTCTGGGGTGGAAGTTCCTCGAGCCGGACGCCTCTCCCTGGTTGCTGTAGTCCGCGTGGTGCTGCCGGGCCGTCGCCCACTGCCTGTAGTACAGAGACTGCTCCTCACTGTTCATGTCCTTGTGCAGCAAAGGCCTCAGGGAGCTCAGCCATGACACATCAGCATGAGGCAGGAGGGAAGAGGAGGAAGGCAAATTCCCAGCTTTCTGTGAGCTCAGGAGGCAGTAGGCGGCTTTGGAGAGGATGACGATGCGTGGCAGGGCAGCACGGAGGGTCTTGCCATCCTTGCCCGAATGGCCAGGCCATCGAAACGTCTGGGAGACTGAGGACAGTGAGGACAGTTTAGAAGTGGTGCTGCTGGCCATCTGGTTAGCCAGGGAGTCACATTCTTGCTTCAGGGAATCTGCAGCTGTGGAAGCAGGGCAGGTTCCCTCATCTACTGAGCTGTGGGCCACAGTCTCAAAGCTAAACGATGGTGCTTGCTTCTGAGTCTTGTCTGCAGCACTTGAGGAGCTCACACCGTTGTCAGCCAGGGAACCTGGGGAAATAAAGGAGTAGGCAATGAACAGATACTGGCCAGCATTAGAAAATACAAATAAAACATGAGCTCGTCCCATGCGTGGGGCTATTCTAGCCTACAAACACTTTTGTTCAGCAAGAACTGCTGGGCAAACTCATCACCTGGCTTAGGTCAGAAGGTCATTTCATTTAAAAAGAAACGATCAACATCCATCTGTCCCTCTTGCTGGAGAGGCAACAGCCCTTCTAATTAGTGCTCAAAGTGCAAACACAAGTGCCCCGATACCAAATGACAGCAAATCTGTGTTTATTAACGTTCACGTCCCCACTGGGATTTGGCATTTGAGGGCACTGCTTTCTGAAATGCTAGTATGACATGCTACATCAGACCAGTTTGACCCTCCTTGCCGTGAAGAACAAAGCATTCGTTTCCCTGCAACCTTGGTGTGAACTGCACTATGTTCCCTCCTCCATACCTGCCAGCTTTAAGTTAATGTATGGTGAAGACTCTGCACATAACAGAGACCAATTCATCTGTCTTAACACTGCAAACACACAGGGTATCAATGGGAAGGACCCAAAGGGGCTGAAGAATGAAAGTCAGGAAGGTTGGTGAGATATTTTTTTTCCAGTGAGGCTCAAAGAAGTAAGGCCAGATCCAGGCTTCTGCTGGTCTTTGTAGGAAGGCCTAATCTTCAACTAGTCACAGCTACCTCCACAGTTACTGGGCATTTTAATATTCCTAGAATTTAAGGCCGAAAAAGCTCCTACTTGACGGCCCCTATTTGACTAAATGCATGTTTGCATCCAAATTCTAATAGCACACGACTGAACTCGTACTCTTCAGAGCAACAGCAGAACAAGCAACTGACCTGAGGTTCCAGTGACAGCACTGCTGTTACTCTGGGGTCTGTCCAAGTCTATCAGCAGCTCATCAGAATCATTCTCGCTACCATTAACCTTCTCATGCTCCTTTTCACTAAGGTCAAGAGCTACAACAGGCCCTCGAATTGCTTCCTTGGAGACATAGCAGCATGCCAGGCCTACTTCTTGCTCTAATGCAGTCCGTGTTAAGTAGCTTGAGTCAATTAGTCGAAGGTCACAGTATTTCAATGACCTAAAAAATCCAACACAAGAAAAAAAATGTTTTCCCCTGAATATTATCTTTAATTGCTTATTAAATATTCACAAGCAACATTATTAGCCAGTAAGTATAAAATTATTTAAAAACACCCACCACATTTATGTTTGTTGATACCTCTAACAGATGTTCATTGAACCACACAGTGCAGAAGCTTTGCTTTTCACAACTTGCATTTTACAAAATTTTAGACTGCACCCAAAGAGAGTCTTCTAAAATAGATTTTTTGAAAAAAATAAACCAATGGGATATGTCAGTGGTTGCAAGTCATATCCTTATTCTCCCCACAAGAAAACTTCAGATCTAAACATTTTAGGGAACAACCACATTGCAAGAATCACAACAGCACCTGGGGAAAGTTTCTCCCAGAGGGTCTTTGCCAGTCAGAATGACAATGCAAGGTAGACCTTCCAAATCCTGGTAGGTGCGAGGAATCCAGTCTTCCTGCTCATTTCCCCTCCAAGCCTGCAAACAGAGAATATTCCAGTCACATCTAAATTTCACTTTCTAATCTGTCACCTGTTTGTTTGGCTTTTGTTCTTGCTTCTTCTCAGTATGCAGGGTTCCCTTGCTCAACAGCCAGCTGGAAGTATAAGTCTGGGACAGGCATGCACTTCTTCTGGTAGTCAAGCATTAAATGCACAGCAAAAGGATGAATAAAATATGTTATTCGGTGCTGGAAACATGTAACTACTGTGGCATTAAGCTGGTCTGTTAGAAAAAAGTCATTTGATGTCTGTCAACTTGAAATAGAAGGTAAGCTCTTAGAAAGTAGTGTATAGCTTAAGTAAAAGCTTCAAGTGGAATATGAAAAAGACCTAGCGATATTCACATATTTGCTTAAGCATTCTACATAATGGCAGATTAAATAAAGGAACTAAATTTTATTTTTCACTGGAAGAGACTCCACAGGTAGGGACTACAGTCTACCAAGACCTCACGATTATCGTGTCTCCCTCAGCACTGTGGGAGAATGACTTGTGTCTGTCCCACAGCTTCCATCCTTCAATTCCTTGCTCCAGAGGAGCTTAGCGGTCCTGACTGAGCCCGTCTGTGTTATGTCTGTGGAAAAGAGCCTCCCCAATACACTGCTGTATCTCAGGCAACATCTCACTTGCTGTGTGGCATAGTCGACCGCACACACAGATGATCCAGGTGGTATTTGATCAAAAAGGACCTGGAGCACCTTACAGCAAATGTTGAAAGGAAGCAATGCTGAAAGACTGCGAGTTTCTATATCCAGGCAGGTAAGTGTTCCCTCATTAAGTGCTGCTCTTCGTGGACAATGCTGCAGGAAGTCTACCAGTTGGCAACCACTAGCACCAAAATCAACAACGGCACATCTGAGCACACTGAAGTCCTTCTGGCAAAGGCAATTGAGGCACCAAATCAGAGTCTTCAGTCTTAAGGAAGAGACAAAAAAAGACCCGTCCTTAGTAGCAGCCAAAAGCCACCACTCTCCCTTAGAAGGGAAAGAAGTGGTTCTAACCTATGAACACTGAGATGCTGAAATGGAAGAGCACACGGTCGTATCCAGCCATTCCTGCCGATGTGTTATGGATACCTGGGAGACCTCATGACACAACCTCTGAGACTGGTGACCAGCAGAGCAGCAGAGCTTGTCTTTCCATGTAACCCAGAGGCTTGGCACTTCCAGCATCATTTGGAGAGTTATGGTCTCTCCAGACAAGGAGATAAAATCGTAAGGGTTTCAGAATCAGCAGGTATTTGAAATACAACATGTCTCTGCTGCGAAAAGCTTTTCCTGCTTTTTCTTAATAATGGACAAGTATCAATGAGAGAGATTCCTATCCAGTTGAGGCTCAGAATATAGGATGCAGAACAAAAACAAATAAGCAAGCCTAACTACTCAGAAGCTGCTGAAAGAAAGAGAGGGAAGGGTAAAGAGAGAGACTTTCTTTCCAGCACAGATCTGCATGACTCCAAGACATAGCTGTCTCGACCGACCAACCAGACACCTTCCGGCTTCGTGGAAAACATAACCTGGAAGAACTCTCCCTTAGTCCTTCCATTCTTGATCTTTATGAGTCCTTCTCTCCTTTCCCTTCCTCCTCCCTCAGGAGATCAAATTTTATGAATCATCTCCTCAGGTGGATGAAGAAGATTGAAACAAGTAGTTTGCCGGTAGATCTGTGACTCAACGTGCCATTTTACCTTTCTAAAATTTCCACTGAAAAAAAGCTATGACTGGTTTGTTTTTTTTTTTTTCTGTTAAGCTTAGGAACAGCATGGTTTAGCTCAGCATTCCCCTCTGCTGTTGTGGTTCTATCCTCCTTCCCCAGCCTTCAAGCCTGCTAGTTTCTTTGCACTCGCTGCGTAACCCGTGCATAGAAAGAAAGGAATTTCTCCAACCCCCTGCCAAGCGGCACTGGCCCCATTGAGTAGCCTCGCAGCACAGACACGTTCTCTGGCTCAGCAAGGTGGCTCTAGCTCTGTGTTAGTCTGCTTCTCCAGCACTGAAAATGCAAGGCTAGAAAATGAGATGGAGAAACAGAGATAAAAAGCTCCTGATTTTCCTTCTTCTGGCCATTATTTTTTTTTTAATGTGTGGGGCTTTGACTTGGAAGCTTACCTTGTATACAGAAGATACATTTCTCAACAGGGATGAAGAACTGCAACTTCCTTAGGTTCCTCCTTTCTGAAGAGCTCCCACACTGTTCAATTTTATTTATTTATTTATTATTACAGCTAGGAGGTGCCCATGGCAACATGCTTGGTCAACAAAACAATCAAATGACTTTCTGTCCCCTCTTTCACTCTGCACCTGCGGTGCCCCCCACCTCGTGGCCTGGCTTCCAGGGCCTGCCGGGCTTGCCTGGCAGCAGGACGCAGACCAGCAGCATCACAGAGCTGCTCGTGGCTCCCTCTGTTCTGCCAAGTAGAGGCTAAACCAAGTCTAACTGCCCAGCGGGGACCAGTGACAGCTACAAACTGCCTGTCTTTCCCTCTCCTACCCCTGAAAAAGGTCAGGATGCAATCCCATCTTCCCTGGAACCAGCAGCAACATGTGGGACCAGCACCTCAAGTCTTCTTTTCACCAGAAGGCTCTGGGTCACTGAGCACTGCCATGATGCTCTGGACAACGCCTGGGCACTTGTGGGGAAAGCAGAGCACCCCCTGGCCCACTTGCCCTAGCCCCCAAGCACAGCCCTCCCCTAATCACCCCAGGAAACGCCAAGCAGCAGGGAGACTGAAGCAAAGTGTCTGCTATAAACTCGACTGAACGACAGCGCAGCTGATGCCTTTTAGAAGGGGAAGTAGCTTCATAGGCCACTACCATGTCAGACACCCTGTGTTACCCAACACAGCAGACTATCAGGTAGGGCAGATGGGCAGAGTCCCCAGGGGACCTTCCCAGGCTGCTCCAGCAGTGTTTAAGGGATGCAAATCTAGTGCAGAGGGCCACAAAGAGATCCCCACAGCGCTGCCCAGAATGACTTACAGTTGTCTAGTCTCTAGCCAATAGGCCCAGCAGCTCAGAGTTCTTAGCTCACAACATGTTTTCTTCCTTCCCTGCTTTTCCTTTCCTCTCTTCCTTCTCCTGCTGCACAAAAGGTTTGAGAAGCAGTACCTTCCTTAAGGAAGGCTATCTGTTTGTGATTGCAGACAAGCTCTATGAGAAAGACACGCCAAACTCATTCTTTTTCTGGTGCTGAACACAGAAAATAACTTGCAGTAGAAAAAAACCAAATGAATCTCTGCTTGAGACTTAGAGCAAGGATTGGGAGAAATAACCAGAACTGTTTTCAGGCTGGTATTAAGACAGGCAATCAGTTTCCATTTTTTTAATAGGAGAAAGATTTGGCTACAAGACAAAAAGTACCACAATCTTTTAAATCCATGCAAAAGTTTAGCCTGGTGCATATCTGCTCTGCAGAAGAGGTTTTCAGCATGCAGTGAGTTGAGAAGCCTGTGACAAACAGAATACTTTACCAGGTATCAGACGGGCAGAAGATGGAAGAGAGCAGATGACAGATAAACTAGACAGACAGAGAAATGAGTGAAAAGAATTAGTTTGCCTAGGGAGATGTGAGCTCTGCTTTCAGAAATGCAAAGAAACCTATCTGCTCTTTTAGACTTTTTATGCTATTATTCAACTTTTACAAGTATTTCTCTCTTTCTGTGCTTGACTTCATAGACCAGTAACTGGTTTTTTTCCTGTGCTTCTAAATCATTTACAATTATCAAAAGTACATTCCACTTCCACAGAAAAAGACACAGAACATGCACCCTTTTTCTATGGAACAATTAACTTATATATCTCCGTATGTGTAGGATCCACACAAAAACGCGTGGAACAGGCTACAAGGGGCACACAAAGAAAATATTTAACTTCTGCTAACCTTTAACCGTGTCACAAAATGCTTCGCCACAGTAAGCTCTGACGCGGGATTCCCCAGGAGGATCTCAAAACGATACTGCAGGCCTAACTTGTCTCTTACTTCTTGCAGCCTCTCCTTGGCCAGCATGGCCAGCTGCACAGAGGGCACCCTAATGACAAGCATGTGGCCACAGCCGTTCTTATCCTTCCCTGGCGAAGAGATGAGGTCGTCCATGATGCTGAGCGTCTCGGGCGTGCTGTGATCCCGCAGCGAGGCCACGGTCGTGAGGGCCATCAGGGCCTGGGAATACTGCTGGATGAGCAGGTAGCAGCGGATCACCATGCTATGCAGCCTGGGGTACCTTTGAGGAGACAACGGTTCTGCGTTAGCGCTTCCAAAATCGCAGGTGCCCAAAACCGAGCTGAAAAGCGCCCCCTTATTCAGCAATGCTCAAAGAATGAAGATTTCCATGGACTGTGACTGTGCACAAAATCTAACTGGACCTTAGATAAAGGCATAAACCACTGACCAAACACAGTGTGTAAGGAGACAAGACCTGTCCTCTAGTAACATAAATAATAAACTTTCGTTATTTTGTAGTAAAACCAAAATTTGAGTAAAAATCTCTAACTTGACAGAGATACGACCATCTCGCATGCTGTTCATTCCAGCAGCCCCCGGCAATCATAGAATCAGTCATTATGGTTAGAAAAGACCTTCAAGATCACTAAGTCCAACTCTAAACCCATCACAATCATTGCTGCTAATAACCACTTTGCTGTCTAGGAGCTTTTTTCTTCTATGGACATGGAGATGCACCACTGTTTCAAAGGATTTATGGGAGAAGTAATTCATAATTTTCAATTTCTTATCTCACTCACTTGAAAGCTAAATTTACCAAAAGAGACTCCTGGCTCTCAGTCAAATCTTAACTTTCATGCCACCTTAAGTTACACAGGCAGTGCCTCTTTCTCTCTTATTGCAGCTATACTCTGTGACAACAAATATTGCCCCACGAAGTAAAATGATATAAAAAAAGGACATGTCAGCCAACTGGCAGTAGCTTCTTCTGTGTAGCTTTTGCAAAGGCAAGACCTGAAAACAGTAAGATAAGGAGGCAATTCCAGGTACCACAATGGTCTTTCACCAGAATAGATGCTGACTTGAAATACGTCAGGTTTTTGTAAACTCTGGACAGCTAATATAGACCTACCAAGGAAATAAATTGTTTGCAGCATGTTTTTTAACACTACACTACTGTGGCCTGAGTACTAGTCTTCTGCTACAAAAGTCTAAACAACTAAACAAACCCTCTAAATTTCCTAAGTAATTTCTTGAGTAATTTAATAGAGTATATAAGATCCACTTCAATAAAGGCTGTGTCTGTCTTCTGACTAGTAAATACAATAGCTCAGAAAACCATAAACTAGTTATTAAATCAATAAAAGTAAATAAATAAATACAAATAATTTTAAAAATTCCTTCCCTAGAAGTACCCACTGCAATTTTGATACTAAAACAATTGGGTTTTCCTTATAATATCAAAATGTCTGAAATGTTTTCAGACATATAAGCTTGTATAGCTCAGAGACTGAATAGCACAGTTTCTTGATGACACAGACCACAACAATAAACTTGGGCCCAAAAGCATATTCCAGTTTCATCTCTCTCACCCTCTACTTCTAGTCTTATCCTACCTTTGTATCAAGGCAATATTTGCACAACTACAAATTCCTTTTCAGCCTTTTCTATATGTAGCTAATTTGACAAATTTGGGCTTTATTGCATTTCATTCAATAAAGACAGCTAAATTTTTAGTTGTTATATTGACCTAAATAAAACAGAAAAAGCAGTACTGAAGACACAGAATAGTTCCATTTTATTAACCATGCAAATGCAATGAGAACTACAGCTTGAACAATTATAACGGATCAACCCAGCCAGGATGCAGACCAGATGAACACCACTTTGCTGGAAACCACACTATTGTCTTTGCACCTGTGAAGTGTGTCCTTGGGTTTAGCTTGCATGGGTACTGTGAAGCTAGTGTGCTCAGGAGCTTGCAGGGTACTAACAAGGCACAAATAAAACCAGGCTTTGCGCTGCAGGAATCAAAGCACTCACTAGCTAAAGAAATAATAAAAATTAAAAGTTTTTCAAAAGATGTCACTTACCTGGAGCCACCACTGACATCCCTGCTGGTAGCCTCAGCAAAGGCACCAGACATGGTGACATACAAAACCTGTGAGGGCTCCTTCATTTAATAAGGACTGAGCCAAAAGGAAAGAGCAGCATACCTAAGCCTGGAGAGCAACTCAGTGGGCCTAGTCTAATCTATAAACAAATGGAGGATTTCCACTCCTTCTTCTAAAGCACTATATTCATTATAAAAATAAAAATGGCACATACTTCACAGATCCCATGACAACAAAAAATGTCACCATGTCTTCATCCCTCTGTGACAGGGCTCATAATTTATATCTGTGTCCTTAAGGTCCCAATTAAGCCCAATCCCAAGCTCCCTTGTTATCATTTACCTTTCTAACAGCGTATTGACCATTTTTTCAAAGGTTTCATCACATCTCAGAAGGGGACTTGTGACTCCCCATTGCAGTGATTTGCTGTATTCATTCAAGCCAAAGTACAGCTTGTCTTCACTTGCTGTGTCATCCTGTTCCACACAGAGATAACAAAAGCATATGAAAAGCCAGAGCCTATTTTATTTTATTTTGTCATTAAAAAGAACAAAAAGTAGGAAACATTTTCCAAAGCAATGCCTCTTTTCTTTTTATTCATTCTCCATCGGTGAGGCTGCCTGTTTGTTTTAAGGAGTACAATAAAATGTAAAGTGATACACAGGTATAGCTTCTTGACAATTTCTGGAAACACCTTTTACCTTTAATTACAGGGTGTTTTTTATCTTTTTTTTTTTTTTTTTTTTCTCTTCTGCAGAATCAAGCTAATTCATTTCAGACTCCCTATCTCTAGCTTGATCTCATTTCTCTCCATTTAAAACAGAACCTGAAAACACAAGGATTATTCGACCTCAAAATTACTCTTCATTGTCAGACCCTGCACATCTCTAATAACAAAGAGCAACTATTTTTTTCTTTTCTGGAAGGTAAATCTGCTGACAGACATCAGGGAGACAGAATATTTGCTCGACCAATTTCAGGAGGGATCTGCTGGAAACACAGCATGGTTTTCAGTCTCCCTCTAGATCTAACCAGTGATCATTACCAATGCAATTAATTTCATAGTCTCTCACCTGCTTTCTTTTACTCTTAATGAGAGGATTAAAAATAGTTATTTCTTACTTTTTGGAAACGAAAAGCTGTCTACGCCATTTTCTTTTTTCAGCAGGTCACCATAAGGGTTTATATTTAAAATCAGCCAAAAAGCTTTCTGCTTGAATATTCATTCACTCCTCCATTTCCACCAACTTGTTTGTTTGACTGTAGTCAAAGGTCAGGCGACTTGGAAGTGAAAAGCAAGCTCAAGAGCTTTCTCACAAGCCCACATAATTTTATCTGGCCCCAGTCTACAAATTCAGCTCTTATATTACTTCAATGGACTAAGGAAAATGTGCAGTTTCTGGGCCTACGTGTCAATGCTACCTCTACCATCAACAGCCCATGGCTGCTTATCTGGAGCTTGAGAGAATAAATTCTATCAGAGAAAGAGCTCCCTCCTAACACTTTAGTATCTACCTACTATCTATCTACCTACTAGATTCCGTTAGGTGTGAATTTTGCATTAATATTCACAGCTTAGCAATTAAACACTTACCATAGTGTCAAATTGTATCCAATGTACCTCATTGCTAGAGCTGATCCTGGACTGCTGCGTTTGCAAGGCGTAAGGAAAAGAGCTGACCTGAAGAACAAGGAGGTTGAATGCTTCAAGGACCTCCCTGCAATTAATAACTCTATCAGCCAGACCATGACTAGGCTCACCATGTGACAGGGAACTTGAAATGGCACTGCAGAAATAAGAATGCAAAGAATTGCCTTACTGACATCCTGAGATACAACAGCTTACGCTCTTCCTCCAGGAAAACCTCTGGATAACCAGGAAACAGAGAACTACAGCTCAAAAAGAATCCTTGAAAGGACAAAAGATTTCAAAACCATTTGAGTGTTCTCTGGGGGTAGACGCAGGTGCAAGGAGAAAGAAAACCAAATAACGGAGCAAAATCCCCTGACATCAAGAAGCTGAATTAATGTGCCAGTTTAAAAGAGCATCACACGGAGGAAACCTAAAATAAGCCAAAACCCAGTGAAACCTCTCTCCCTGAAAAAAACCCCAACAGGGTTAGGATATAGTAACAAGTTTACAAAATTCACTGGATCCTTCAGCCAGAAATAACATTTTTCTAAAACCTTGGAGAACACTGTATTCTCCTGAGGTTCTATTTTCAACTCCTGGAATTAACTTCACCTGCAAGGCCTAATTCCAAATTCAGTGTCTAGTGAAGGTAAGGGCACAGCTTTGCTGGGGATAACAAGGTAGAAAGAATGATCCTTTATCTCTTTTCAGCTTTCTTTCAGGGAAACTATTTGATTTATTAAAGCTCTGCTCATATGAGTTCCACAAGCTTTCACATCATACCTGAAACCCATTAGGATTTTTCTCTCCAATTTAGTCATGGAAAAAGAATATAATAACTTGCTCTACTAAAAGCTTTCTCTTTCCATTGTAAAGTTATGATTTAGTATGAATAAATGTTTTTGTAGATATGCGTGCTATTCTCTTTAGATCAAACACTGAAAACATTCATGATATCTCAACAGAGGTGCTGCTTTTTAAATTCTTTCCTTACAGCAGCTAGGGAGTTTTTCAGAAGACAAAAAGAGTTAAGTGCTTGTGAGTTTTCTCATATTAAGAGCAATGCAATCATCAAGGATAAACACATGAGCTGAAACATGAGTGGCTTGTGAACAGGGGAGAGTTTGGGGCAGGTAGACCAGTTAAGAAAAAAGTTACTGAGGAGGAAAAAGACAAGAGGAGTAAAAATAGTGGCAAAATTTAGTCTTTTTTTCCTGGCCTTCAATACTATAGCACTTACCCCTAAGAGCAACCTTATTTAGGGCCCAAAAACCTGAAGCTATTTCACCTATCTTGAACTGAATCAGAATAAGCACAAAAATACGATTTTTGATTTCAGGGCTCCAAATTTGTGAGGTATACAGAAACTTCTGGCTAAGACAGAAAGTCCTTTACAAAAACTAAAAGACAGATATCATCATCGTTTTCCTTTGATAGGCTGAAAACAGCTACCTTGTTAAATCCACGTGGGCATTGTCATGAACCAGCACAAAGAGCGTATAGGGATTCTGCTTCACCCGCCTCATGAAAATTTCAAATTTTGTTTGAATGTCATTGTCTAGCCGAACCACGTATTTCTCAGCTCTCTGATATGCTGTTCCATTGTCTTCAAGGCCCAGGTCCACAAGGACACCTGTCAAAAAGAAAAAATGCAACAAAAATCCTTGGAATGCATTCAAAAATTGCCAACTGTACGTAGTTTGTCAACAGGACTCAGACAAATGCCTGATAATTCAGTCTAATAAGAGGAGCAGAGTCAAAATGCCTTTTCTCTCAAAATGGGAGAAGAAATTTGCTTCCTGGTTCTACATCTCTTCCAAATAGCACTCAAAAACTTTTCATATTGCCCCAAGGCAAAAGGAAATTCAGGCCTTCACAAAATTTTCTGGAGCAGAACTGATTTGGCTACACTCCATGATACTAGGCTGAAATTCCTCACGTTTACCTAACATATTAACATTGCTGCAGGCAGAAAAAGTTACCTTGAGCTTTCCTTTGCAAAAATCATAAATTTGCATGAAACTGCTTATCTTTTTTTTCATGTCCTACTTCAACATTAGTTTCCAACTGTCAATAAAATACAATTACAATCTTGCAGTCTTTGTAATGATAGCAGTCATCACATTCATAAGGCAGGCCAGATGTAACATATATGGCTTGGAAAGCCATTTGAACTAAGGAAGTAACAAGAAACCATTGTGAAATATGGATCAACCACATATTTGCCAAGTATTGATCATAGCTCATTGAAAAGGATGAAACAAGTGCGAAACAAACATGGTGAGCAGCTCTCAGAAAATCTAGGTTTTAGCATATGGCAGCAAATTAAGAAACCTCCTGAATAAAAGGGACTAGAACAAAACCACAAAATATCACTTTAAAAAGAAAAAGAAGTCCCTACCTCAAGTAATTTCTTGTATTCTTTTTGTTTAACTATTCAATAAAATAGTGTCAAGCAGAGAGAAAATAGATGTAAGGAAGGATGACACAGTTGAGCTATACCAGGAGATATGTGCCCAACTGAAAAGTTTGGGACTGACAAATTTAGACTAGAAAACAAGTGGAGGAAAAAAACAATACTTATCTACTGATAAAAGTATCAGATTGGAATCTCCTATTCAGCTTTTTTCAAACATGAATGCAGGGGAATAATAAGTTGAAAAAAAATCAACTCGGCAAATAAACAAACAAAAAATCCAGGACTTTTGGTTGTCCTAAGGATTTCATTACTGCCAGATATGAGAGGTTAAGAGCTAAATCTGGGCATTTATATAGATAGTCCATAGTTCTATTAGACCAGAATTTACTCCAAGGACAAACTCATATGCTTTTTAGGGCACATGTCCATCACTAAGAGTGGATAAAAACAGTCATTTTCAATAGGGACATAGTCCATTACCTGTCTACTAAAGTCTACTTATTCCTCTTGATGCATTTGATGCTAGCCACTGTCAGACATGGAACATCAGACAAGAAAACTCACCTGCTGAACCAGCATGACACTGCTGTGTGCTTAAGTGAAAGTATACCTACATCATTATCTGTCCAATAAAGACAGCTTCCTGCAGACACAACTGTGCTAATACACACGACAGCAAATGCACAGATGTGCACCTAGAACAAGTGGCACTAACAATTCTAAGGAATAAAAAACCTAAAAAGACATAGCTGTTCATCTGCTTTCTCTTGACAGCTGAATTTTTCTTCAGGTCACATATTCCTCAGCTCTGCACAAACAGGTCCATTTCTTTTGCCACTCACATGGTATAGCACAGGCATAATATATGAAAAGGATTTACTTTGAATTTAGGGATGAAAGGATTTACTTTGAATTTATGGATGATACCAACTAATGAAGCCAATCTAGGGCTTTCGGAATATGTGCTGCAGCTGCTTATTTTTCCACTTATGCCAGATAAGATCTGATATCTATCATATTCATGGTGATTTACTACCCTCTTCTCCCTCCTGTTCCCTTTTACCTGATTGTCGAATTCGCTGCAGAGTTTGCTGCACCAGGACTTCTGACCGCGGAACTACAACGATGAAATCCACTTTGCTGAAGTGGCCAAGATCCAGGCTTTGATTGCCGCTGTCAGCTATAGCACAAACCTGGGACAAGAGCTTTCTGGCAACCGTAAGCTGTGGCTGGTAAATTTGGAAGGTATCAACATCCAAATCTAGAGCGTTTTGTTTGAGAAAGAAAACATAACACAAGAAATATGTTTATCTCCCGCCCCAATGAACATTGAGTCTCCAAATAGTCTACCTAGTCTACCCAGTAGGGTAGGTTTATTCACCCAATAAACCCTAGCATTCTAGAGGCCTGGGTTTGGATCAAAGATGTTGATTCTTCTTTATCATAATGTGATTATTTATCAGGTATCCTGAGGTAAGCATTACCAATTTAGTAAATTAATTGTTTTGAGGATTTATATGGATACAACCCAAGCAAACCTCAGCATCAGCACAGTAAAACACAGCTCATTAAATAGGTCCCTTACTTCCTTTTTTCCCTCCTGCCTTCCAGGAGGCACAGCCATGGGTATTGAGGTCACTGTGCTCAAGGCATTGTGGACTGACAGACATCACTTCTATTAATCTGAGGAAAATGAGTCTGTGTGACAATCCCACCAAAAAGACGCGTTGCAGGAGAGCAGGTCAGTTGAGAGGAGCTCATTTGTAGATCACTTGATTTTCTTTAGTGCTACTCTGTCAGCCAATATCAGTCCTATAGCAGCCTGTAGGTGATTGCTAGGCGTATCAACTGCTCAGGGAAAATGAGTAATATAAGCAATGCATCTAGGTAAAACCTCTCAATTTTTGGGGGAGGGTTACTATTTATTTGTTTGGGGAGAATTTGGTTTTTAACAGACTTCTGGTCTCAGATTAGTCTGAACTTAGTCACCATCAATATAAATATTAATTGCCAAGAACTGAGCACCGGGAGTTTAGTTTTCTCCAAGCATATACCAGGGCATTCATATCTGTGCAAGAACAAGCATGTTCCTGCATTTCAGCATGTCCAATGCTGTATGTACGTAACCCAGTACCATATGTTTCACTTGGCAGCCTCTCTAACTGGATCTGCTGATCCACATGGAGGCTACAAATCATCCTGTTTTCATTCAGACTCAACTCTGAGCAGATTAACTTGAGCTAACTAATGCAAGTCAAGAGCCTACCTTTCTCTCACAGGGAAAACAAAGCTTTATTGGAGATTGAATTTGCTCTGATACTAGACCTAAAAGAATCTCAGTGTTCACGGCAGCTCAGTCACAAGTTCTTTTATCATAACTGTCATATGAAAAGGAAAGTACAGTTAAAACTCTGGATAATCAAAGAATTCCAAAACGGAACAAAGCTAACAAACATTTTCAGGTGCCAATCCTAGTATAACCTTTGCACCTAAGTATCTATTTGTTCTGCTGTATAATATACACCTCAAATAGTTAAATTATAGGTTATACTTCCATTGCACTTTTGATCCAAGATCTTAACACATTTTCCTGAAAATCTGAAGCTGTGGGGTACACTTGTGTTGTACAGATTTATAACCTTGTACACATTTGGAAAGAAAGGAATATCAAAAGTTACATAGGAGGACTCCTGGGGAGAACAGGAGCTAAACAGGGTTCTCTTTGCCTTAAACCCAAGATTATATTGTTTTTCTAGGTGAGATGAGATCACACTGCCAAAGTTATCCAGGAGCATCTTCTCTACTTTGGCTAATGGAAAGCAGAAGATCAAGTACATTCACTTTGGAATTTTAAAAAATATTTTTAAAAGTTGCTAAAGGTAAATGACAAAGATTTTGTATCCGAAAGACTGCTGTATTGCTTCATTCAGCTGGCAGTATTAATATCTGAAGGCTGGCATAGTAGCTGTGTTGTGTCTTAGACTCTTCTGAAGTCCATGCATTTTGTCATTTAACAAACTATTCACTTATTTCACATCTTGTATGTAAAAATATTACCTGGTTCTTGTGTAGAAACCATGGCAATTGCCTCCTGAGATGACACACACTCACTAACATCTCCATTAAACGGAATAATGACACTTTCTCCTCGCTGCTGTAGCATTTTCTCTAGCAGCTTGTCCAAATCATCACCTAGTTAGGAATTAACAACAGCAAATTATGTGGAAGGACTTTAAGAGAAATGATGTAGAACATGACACACATACATGTTCTCACACAGCTGCTGTCAAATCTGTGAAGGGGCAGGAAGCTGGTGATAAAGGAAATGGAGGGAGCAAGAAGGTTTCTCTCTTATTTAGTGACTTACCAATTTGAATAAATTCCAAAAAACTCACAGCACACAAAGGAAATAATGCCTCACACTGGAGAGTGGAGAGCTGATTTTTCACACATGCTTTGACAGAAGACACACAGGCACAAATGAAACAAGGCAGTCACCATCTTCCTCAGAATCACTCACCTAAAGACGTGTTTTTGAAATGTGATGCCAGGAAACTAACTTTCCCTGTGATGAGCTCGTAGCTGATTTCTTTCAAGAACTCACTGGTTGTAAGCATGCTTTCTGCAAGTGCTCTAGACTGGTACTGGCCTGAAGAAGGATGGAAGAAAGATCAGTCTTTAATACAGTACACTATCAGCACCCATTTCCATTCTGGAAATCCAGCTTTCCATTCTGGACATAAAAGGCACACTCATCTTCAGCTCTGCATCTCCACTGCCTTTACACAAGGGATCAGCAGAAGAGTCTCAAGTCTATTTTGCTAGTGGCTGAAGAATTAGCATATCAATTTAGCACATTTTGCAAGCTGGTCTGCATAGGTTTGCACACTCGGGTGGCAAATGATGTACATAACAAATGTTTGTATCTTAGACGGAATAGAGGTTCTGGTTAAATATGAAAAGAGTAATTATCCTTAGTATGAAAATGAAGAAAACAAAGATATTACTTACCTGCCTACAAAGGCAGGCACTTCACTTTCACCCATACATTCATGCACCCACAAACATCACAGGCACTTGAAAACTAACATGTTAAAAAGGATATTCTGTTTTATAGTGACCTACAGAGGATTTGTGTCCAATTCAGTACTGCCATGTGAAACACTGCTGTTACACAAAACAGAAAAAGAGGAACACACTGTTTTGTTACTGTCACTTTAAGGTATTTGCCTAAGGCAGTCACACAGAGAATAAGGTTTCAGGACTCTCTGAAAGATCTTAATTAATGTGGCTGAAAACATACAATCATTTTCCTAAATCCTCACAGATATCAGCACTCAAAGTCTTCAGGAAGGAAGGGGTAAAATGTGACATCGCAGTGTAGCAGTATAAGATGGAACAAAAAGAACTAACGGGACTTAAAAATGGAAACTGAAGCTGGAAGAAAAACTTGAGAAAACGCAGTCCACAAAACTGCATTTGTGCTTAAAGTGCATTGCACATATACTCACCTAGGACTACTACGCAGAATTCATTTCCTCTGATCTTCGAGGCACAAATGGCAACAACATAATCTGGGAGCTTTTGCTGATGTTTCATTTCATTGAGAGATCTCAAAGTTTCAGAGATGCCCTCTGCCAGGGAGTTCTGGGTTACAACCACATGTACCAAGTCTCGGGACACACTGGCGATTAACCTCGCAAGCCAAGGGAGCTGGCCTGGGGACACAGAGACACACTGGGCGCTCATCTGCAAGGAACGCTCTCGCAGAGTGAACTCCTGCATAGCTTTCAACATGATCTGCTCAAATTCTTCCCTCAGGGGTATCTGGTCAGGACCTGCATTAGAACCAAGCAGATAAAAGATTGGTATCTCACATCAAAATGTTATTGAACCAGAAAATTCACTTGTTTGCTTAGATTTAATACGCTTTTTACAATTTAAAGCTCATTTGTGCATTTACAAGCTGTACTCCCCCACACAACAGGCATCTACCCAAATGGTATACTCATGCTCTGCACTATCAGAAGCCTCTCTCATCCTTCTTTCTTTCCCTTCCTTCCTCCCTCCTCCTGACTACTACTTTTTAAGAAAGAAGGATTCTTCCTTACCCCTAATTTGTCTACCCTCAGGAATGGGTCAGAAGGGATGGCAGAACTGGTGCCTTTTGCCTGGAACAGCAATCTCGGCAGGCGCTTGGAAGGCAAAGCCCAAAGGCTCAATCCTGGCAGCCGCGTGGCATGGCACAGTCTGTCAGCCAGGCTGCATCATGCTTTTACTGACCTTGTATACTGACAGACTAACGACAGCACAAGGAAGGTGTTTAATTTCTTCTTTTGTAGTTTAATTTACCAAATATTCAGATTCTAAACACTGAGAATGGCAAGTCTGTGCAACTCTGGGTCTAAATGGCAGAGACTTTTGTGAACTATATTGTGAATTTAAATGAGAAAATAGAAATTCAAACTTTTTATCTTAGTATCACTTCTGCCAACTCAGTTTCAAGTAACATTTTTCTTAGTAAGACTTATCTCATTTTATGCCTACTCATGGGAAAATTACAAATATTCATGAATGCAGAACAGACTTTACATTGCCAAGATCCCATGTCAGTGCCACAGGAAACAGATTCACACCACAGGTGTTTGCTCTTCTATGACAAAAAGCAGGGGGCTTAAACACCAGAGATATGTGAAATGCTTATTTGTTGTTTATGTTTTCTTTTCAGGGCCAGAGAAAACAAGTCAAAAGGGTGGAAACAAAAAGGGGTTATGTGAGAGGCAGGGCACACGTAGCCTACGTCACCATCCAGCTACCACAGAGCAGCTAGATTGTTAACACACGAGTGTTTTCATTTTCCTGCCAAATGAAAAGTTCTGATGATTCTCATTTAACTCAGCAGGGGCATAGAGCTCTCTTTACACTTCTTCTGAGAAGATAAATTTTCTCTTCCCTTCTAGTTTCTTTCACTGACCCAGATGTCAAAAATATCATTCATTCTAGATCTTTGAAAAACTAGAAGTAAGAAAAAAAAAACTGATACAGGAATAAATCATGTTCTGTAAAAATAAAACTTACCTACAACATGACTAAAACAACCAAGATGTTATGAACATTTGGCAATCTTTTGCTGAGTGAGGGAAGTTACTTAAGAGACAGTCTCTAGACACAGAGATCAACAAAAGATCAAAGAAAGATGAAAATAACTGCACACTCAACATGTTTTCCAATGAAGAGCAAAAGCTCACTTAAATTTAAGTGCACTGAAAGGCAAGAAAAAAAAAAATACATTCAGCCTGTAAAGGGAAATCTTTCATCAGCTCCAGCTTGGCATCCATATTAAGGCTTTTTCCCAGTAGCAGATGGCAAATAAAGCAGACCGCTCACACATACACAGGACATAACCTACTTCTCATCTGTAACAGCACAGCATCAGCAGGGAACAGCAAAGCATAAAAACACATGGTAGAAGCCTAAACAGAATGCATTTACTCCCCACCCAGATTATAACACTATCACCACTTGCAGCGCTCTTCTGAAATGCTTGCACACTTCAAAATATTTTGCTCTTTTGTATTATAGCAGCCTAGCAGAAACTCAGTTTATCTAGWAAAAAAAAAAAAAAAAAAAAAAAAAAAAAAAAAAAAAAAAAAAAAAAAAAAAAAAAAACAAAAAAAAAAAAAAAAAAAAACCAAAACCACCCAGGGTGCTCCCCACAAAAGTCACTGCATGCTCCCCTGTGATAAGCAGCACCTTTTCAAATACAAAGATTAATGCTGAGACTGCTGTGAGACAGCGCAATCCTGACTTACTCTTGGGCTTCCAAAATCTTTTTGTATTTTATTGTATTTGTATTTTATTTTACACCTCGACCTGTAAAAACAAAACGGAAGTATCTTTTGCTGGTTTGCCCTCAAACGTGCAGAGTCCATTTTAAATATACTTGCTGGAGTGAGATATGAACTGAATGACTTGTCTCAGCCTGAATAACAAATGCGGTTTTCATGTAAACGTTGCTGTCACCAAAACAATGATGACCACCACACATCTGCCAGCATTTGTCATGAGGCTGAATAAAACAGACTGAGTGTCCTTAGAAAGCCCTGTGGTAACTGATGGTTTGATACTCTAAGCAAATGAGTTATTTGCATTGCAAAGGGAACTGCATTTTCACAAAGGTGACCTGGTCAATCCCCATATGGAGAGCAGAGGCAAGATGAGCCTTTAAAGTCACTTCACTCCTATACGAGGTATGAAGTAGCAAAGTCAAACACACTAGATGGAGCCACTTACCTCTTCCAGACACAAAAATAGCCTTGAAATTGGCTCTAAGACAGAAATAAAGCGGGTGGGGAAGAAAAAGAAATACAGTCACAAACTAAAACTGAAGCACTCACAGCAAACTGCTTACCTAGTTGGACAAGATACTGGATAGTTAAAAGTATCATATTCTCCACGCTTAATAGCTGGCTGCTGGTCAAGCCCAGAAGATCCAAATCCTTGTTCTCCAGCTGTGGGATCTTGTAACAATTCACCAGCAAGGGACTCACAACAATATCACCAACATTGCCATAGAAGTAAGGTAAAGTGCCATAACCTTCAAAAAAGAGAACCAAAGACAAAACTAAAGATTCTCAAAATATGCTACTACATGAAATCTTAGAGAACATAACATTCCCAAACTTGTACTTAGTGTTACCTCGCAAAAGATACTGAAGCACTGACCATTCCTAACATCATCATTGTGTACAAAATGAATGATATAGGTAGGTGATCCTTGCTGCATATTACAACAAATGATCACAGAGATTTGTGAAAACTAATGAGTAATTACATACCATCAGAGTAATAACTCTTTTTATCCAAACACAATAAAAAACGTTGTATCTTTGGGTCTTACCCATACCTTTAAATACACAAGGGGGACATTCCCTGTAATATAATGTGTGAAAAAGATAAAAAAAAGACAATAGAAGTATATTACATTGATCTTAACATTACAAAAGCATCGTAAGTCACATTAGCATTGATTCAGGTGCTGTGTCTTGCCATGATGAATTTCACCTTCTTGCTGCATTTACATTTTGTTTCCACGAATAGGTTTAACAAACATCAACAGTGAAACAAGCTGTTCTGCAAAATAAAGCAGAACTGAAAACAAATAAATTTACACCTGTACCATGCTAAAATGAAGAGGTTTTAAAAGTGTCAAAAATCACTCCTCAAAATGTTGGCAGTAGCGATCAACCTATGTATCTAAATATTACTCCCAAATAGCTCATTTGGAAAGATATATTAACGTTAGAAGCTCCACGTTTAAACTAAAAACAATGTCCTTCTATGCATTAACGATGCACTTTACACAGCTATAAGATTTTAAAGATCTAATTTGTTGTTTATGTAAGATGCATACAATATGAATGGGACTATAAAAGACAAAAAGCTACTCGAATTCAGTTCTGGTCAGTTCAGAATAATTTTTCAGGTTCTCTCTCTTTTGGGGAAGTGCAGGTTCCTGCACCTGGGGAGGAATAAGACCAGACACCAGGACAGGCAGGGGACTGATCTTCTGGAAAGCAGCTCTGCAGAGAGGGACCTGGGCACCATGGTAGACAAGTTGACCATGAGGCAGCAGTGTGCCCTCGTGGCCAAGGCAACCAATGGGATCCTGGGATGCATTAAGCAGAGCATCTTCAGGAGGCTGAGGGAGGGGATCCTGCCCCTCTACTCAGCCCTAGTGAGGCCACATCTGGAGTATTGCGTCCAGTTCTGGGCTCCCCAGCGCAGGAGGGATGTGGAGCTGCTAGAGAGAGTCCAGCGCAGGGCCACAAAGATGATTAGGGGCCTGAAACATCTGCTCTACAAGCAAAGACTGAGAGAGCTGGGCCTGTTCAGCCTGAAGAAGAGAAGACTGAGAGGGGATCTCAGCAGTATATATAAATATCTCAAGAAAGGGAGTGAGGAGGTTGGGGCCAACCTCTTCTCAGTGGTGGCCACAGACAGGACTAGCAGAAACAGCCACAAACTGAGGCACCAAAAATTCCGTAGGAATTTAAGGAAAAAATTTTTAATAGTGGGTGACAGAGCGCTGGAACAGGTTGCCCAGAGAGGTTGTGGAGTCTCCTTCTCTGGAGATCTTCAAGACCCACTTGGATGCCACCCTGTGCCACATGCTGTAGGAGACCCCATGTGTGCAGGGGGTTGGACTAGATGATCTCTAGAGGTCCCTTCCAACCTTAAGGATTCTATGATTCTATGATTCATGCAAAATCTCTGGGCTTCAAGATTTGGACTATAAATGCTGCAGGAAATATTTGGTTGTTTCATCAGTTGTTTATATTGGAAAGTTATTCTCATTTCTTGGAAATATTTTTCTTCTCGGATTTTACAAAAATCTTACTTGTATGAAATTTGAATTCAATTGGACGTTTTGTATAAATTTGACCTAGCAATGATCCATTTGCAAATCAGGTACTCAGAAATCAATGTCCTATTTTAAGTGCAGAGCAACTAAAGCGAACTATCCAAAACAAACTGATTTCATGCTGTACTGAAATGCAAGTGGTTGAATCTCATGTGTCAGAATCAACAAAAAGAAACAGAACGACTCCCTTTCGCTCAGAGAAGCATGCATTTGTGCAAAATGCAGTATTTTATTTTCCAGTGTAAGACTCACCTATTAGAATCACTGGTCTGACTCCTGAGTTATTCAGCAGGTTTTCAGGAACTATTACAGTCTCCCCTGCTGGGATCGGTTGAGGCTGTAAAATTCCAGTCAACATGGATTGAGGAACTGGGACTGACAAAAGAGGTTCTGTAAAATAAAGAAAAGCTTCTATTATTAAAAGGCTCATACTGTGATTTGGCCGTATGAACAAATGAAGAAAAAAATTACTGCAGATCACTAACTGTAATAAAATTCAAACAGACTCTGCATTTCCTGCTATAATTCTAAGTAATTTAAATTGAGGGCCTATATCCTCCTATAGACCCACCCCTAAAATAAAACTTTTTCTGAGTACTGTATTGCTGGTGGGAATTAGAGAGAAAAACACAGGCTTGAATATGCATCCTCTAACAAAGCTAAGCATGAAGCCACAAGGCCCCCTTTAAAACAGAGGTTACTTCTCAATATCACCAGTCATTGGATATACAGAAGAGACAGCTCTAACTTTTGACATAAAGTATATATAGATTAGAAAGCCAAAATCTCAAAGCTGCCCTCTTGGCAACTATGACATTAGAAAGATAAAAAACAAGTTTTATCCATGAAATAGAAACAGCAGTTTTCACAAGTAACAGGAAACCATGCTCAAGAATTTAGTAATCTGTACAGGTTTTGGTGTAAAATTTGCTTCAGATTTCAACAGCTCTTCACAACAGATTTTTCAAACACCACTATCTAAAGGAAAGCATCACAGGCAGCATGAACAAACATAACATGAACAAACATGCATCTGTTTAACTGGAAAACAGAATGTACACATGGCCAATGGAGCACACAGTTGAGGTAGCAGATTTATTGAGATTAACTGAACCAAAAGGAGAAGGTTGCCTCAGATCATACATCTTCAGAAGGTCTCTGAGGTAGAAATCTATAAAAGTTCCTACTCATTTGAGGTGCTCAAGTAGACAGGCTTACAGTATCAAGTACCTCTTCTTCCTAAGGTGAATATTTCTGAAATGAATTCCAAAATATGTCAAAACCAAGCCCTCTAAAAAGGTAAGAGATAAGAATACACTGTGCAGTATGATAAAATGTGTTTTTTTTCCCCTTGTATCTTTATTCTCCCACTCTGTAGAAGAAGGGAAAAGTAACTGTTTATTTCACTTTACAAAGTATTTCCAACGCCACAACTGAGAAGTGCTTCGGTAATGAATAGCTTCATTAAAAGCTATAAACAGAGGTACATACAGACACAGAGATGAATATTCATACTGGTTTGTAATCCTGTTTCATAGGACAATATTACACATCTCTCCCAGAGCTTCTCTGGGTACACGAGGTGTTTGGTATCACAAATTGTATCCTTCTAGCTAGAGATAAAAAAGTGGACAGCAACTTCCATCAGGTCAGAATTATATAAAGCCCTCCTTGCTAAGCAGGAATCGAGTGTTTTGTTCCTGCTGCATTTAGGGATGTTAGATAGCTTTGGATCCTTATTAACACTGTTCCTGTCTTCCCTTCCTCTCCTGCTCCCACAGTTTCATTTTTCCATTGTTCCAATTGAGATTATGGAAACAAGGATCAGGTCATCCAGTGTGCTTCTCTGGGGCATCTGAGACATCTGGTACCCAGGCACAATGATGTGTTCATTGCAACACTTAAGAGAGCAGCACTGGGCAACTAGTCCCAGTCTCAACACTTTCTAACAGATGAAATTTCTGTATGATTAAAGCTTTACCTGTTCTTGCTGAAGGCCGAACTGCAGGAACAGGTACCACTAAGCCAGGAGGAGGCACTGGGGACCCAGGAGACCATCCCCGGTGCCGCTTCTTTGGTGGCCCAGAACTGGACATTGATGCTGAGAAGAAAAGCAAAATCTCATGCTAAACATCATTCTCCCAAAGACTCCAGCCCATATTCCCACTTCACAAGGATTTTGAGCTATTATAACTCCACTGGTTTTCAGAGGTTTTCACACAGCTGAAGCCAAACCGTGAGGTGAGAAACATTGCTACTTATTTTAAAGACCATAAGGTCAACACTCACAGCTCATTCCAGAAGCTAAATCCATCTGTAAAGACCAAATTGTAGAAACAGCCATATAGGAAGAAAAATAAATTCAAATTTCAGGCCCAGCAGCTAGTACAGCTGTAAATAAAGTAGTAGGTTTTCTTTACCTTGGTCTCCAGCTGTACAGCTGGGGCTCGGGGACGTTGAGTGAGGCACAGGCCGAGCAAGCGTGGAACTGAGCATATTGTTTCTGCCTCCATTAGCGTTTCCATTAGCAACGTCGGTGGCTCGGAGTGACAAGGGAGCTGAGTACATAATAGGACACAGAGTGTAAGGATTCAGTCAGTCTTGAAAGAAACAAACAAAATAAGAGGGCAGCATAACCACTCTCTTCCCTACTCCCGCACCCCGACAGGGCAAGAGGAGTGAAACCTTCTGCAGGAAAAGCACGCAGGGACTGGGCAGGAAATTGTTTGAACACAGGCGGCAAAATTCTGATCATGCTGTAGGATTTCTAGATTTCAGGTGGGGAGGAGTAGGTGGAAGAAAAACAAACAAACAAACCCCACAAGCCCAACTAAAACAAAAAATTATACACAGAAATTAATTGGGAATTTTGTGATGCATTTGTTAGGAACATATTTTTTTTCTTTATTTTTAATGCCCATTATGAATTCAGCTTATAAGATTTCTTGGCCATTTTGCTGCATCTGTGTTTTTTATCCCCCAATTGTCAACATGTCATGCATAATATTTCAGTGCAGGGTTCTACTCTGATCGCTTTGCAAGGCAGCTTGTGCATAGAAGAGAGGACAGGTTGCTGCACTGCTCTGAACATTACTGCATTGTAAAGCATATATGCTCCGGGTATTACTATGGCAAATAATCTTTAATTTTGCTGCCTCTACGAATATCTTCCAGTCCCACAGATCTGACACCTTAGTAGGCTCTACTATATCCAGATTATGAAATGAAACTAAGAAAACAGAGGATTGCAAGGATTTATATCCTCTCAGCATTTCACTCCATTTCACTCTATTCTTAAATTCAGATTTTGCAGAAGGAAAAAAGAAATGGCATAATCTGTCATGGGAACGAGGCTCAAGGGGGCTACAGCTCCTTTGCATATATTGCAGCTCCATAGGGACTAGGCTCCCAGGATCATCTTCCAGGAGCAGCACCAGGGGAGGGCCTGAGAGCCGGCTCACAGTGGCTGTGACAGGAGATGCCTGCAGTAAGGGTATATGTCTGAAAACAAGGTAAAGGTACCCTTTCTTCACAATCCTAGTCATCCAAAAGAAAAGNAAAAAAAAAAAAAAAAAAAAAAAAAAAAACTAGAATTCACACATAAGACTTCCAAACTGACAATTAGGCAATTAGGAAAGCTTGAATTTTGCACTTGCCACCTGCAAGCTCTCTAGTGGTATGCTGGACCCGTGATTTGGAGCGGACAGATACGGCTGCTGTGGGTCAGTTACAGAACTGCCTGAGATGCTAACAAGTAATCTGAGTGCATGACAAATTCTACTCTTCCTTGGGTGTGGAGGGAAAAAAGTACTGTTTTTTCTCATTCAAGTGCAATACATAAAGGACATTTTTACATAAAGGATAGTTTTTACTGTCCTAAATAGGACATAAAGGACAGGATTTTTACATAAAGGACAGTTTTAATGATTTGACACAGTATATTAATTACATGCAACATCATATCTACATTATGTGTGTATATATATAAAAAATAGCATATTTTATACCTAGTGGATTATGTATAATGCTTATGTGCATGCACATAGAAACCAAAAAAAGGTATAACTGTTTTTTTCTATTAAAACACTTCACTATAATAATGCATACTTATAAAGTAAGGAAGTCAAGATGTGGCTCAGTTTAGCCAAGGAACTTTCCAGAACTCATATATTTTTTCAGTCCTCTGCACACTGAGCTCTGGAAACACTAATGAATGTTTTTCTTTCTTTCTTTCTTTCTTTCTTTTTTTTTTTTCTCTTCCCAAAGATATGATTCCCTTATTTCCTGTCTGCTAAGCAGATAATTCCCTTGGCTCTCAGTTATCCTGCAAAATTAAGTGCTACCTGCAGCAAACGTCTTTCCTACAAGCTGTACCGACAGAGCCAGCGGTTTCACAATGTTCTTGTTCCGTGATGGGTCTTGAGTCCCACTTAAGTTAACAGCAGAAGATGATTTTCCCGGACTGAATACTGAAGAATCTGAGAAAAGAGGTTGTTCAACTAAGCAATGATTAAAAAACTATATATGTGTGCATGGGTGTATGTGTGTATACATTTATATGGATCTGTGCACATATAAGTATTTATGCGTATAATACAAACATATATTTTACCCTCCTAAGAATTCATCACATAAAAGGATATTTTAGGAATTCTAGCAAGCACTTACTGCGTATTTTTACTGAACCTAACAATATAAGAAACTCCAAGTCTCTCCTACCATGTTTTGCTTTCACATAATATTTGTAAAATACATTGAGTAGAAATTGTTAGAAATTGTAGACATTGTTATCTTATTGCCCATGAATATAGCCCTGTGGGATAGGCAGGCAAACAACATTATCCCATGTTACAGATGAGAAAGCTGAGGCAATAGCTTATGTGACTTGCCCCCAGCAAACACAGGGAATAAGCACTGGAATAAGTTACCTAAAAAGGCTGTGGAATCTCCATCACTTGAGATTTTCAAGAACAGGTTATCGAACCCCTGTCAGACACTGATGAGTTTGACTTGAGGCAGGAAAAAAAATCAAACAGATAACCTCACGAAGGAGGATACCCTTGCGGCACTCCTGCCTACTGGGCTATGAAAAGTGTATGCCCAGTTTGGAGTCCGGGTAAGCAATGGAGGCATCCGGGTCCAAGCTCTTTGCACAAATTAACTAGCAGCTATTCCTTAGAGCACTTGACCAAGACAGAAAACTATTATTAGTCCTATTTTATAGATATATACATTGAAGAAAAAAACCAATTCTAATATTTTTCCTACTATTAAACTGTAAAGCAGAACTGATTCAAAACCTCTCTGCATGGAGACCACTACTTTAACATTAGATGTGTAATACCTGCAATTTATGTCAAAGAAAAATTATAGACATGGATGCTGTTACACTGACAAATCCAAATTCTTATAACCCCAGTGAAAGAATATTAAGCCAGTGTCTCTGCAGAAATATATTTGCAACAAGCAGGCAGAGTAGGCTGGGTTCACCTACCCATATCCTAGCAAAACAGCCAGGGAAAGAAAAGAGAGTCTGAGACCAATTTAACCTGTCAAATACGTTCACTCTTTCTTCTGTAAAATCCTGTTTCTGGTTGCTTTAAACATCTGGGCATTTAGTCTTCCCTTTTCTGTGACTGCCTGAAATGAACATGAGACTGTTTGACATTTTGGACATTTTTATATTGCCAACTGTCTCTCCTTTGGAAAGGAACTGCATCTTCCCATGCTTTTTAAAGGAAGTTCTTGACACGCGACTGTAATGTCATGGCTATGCAATCCTGGCAATATGAACTAGAGAATTTCAGAAGTCTCTTATGCTCTTATTTCTATAATGAAATGACCATATCAATGCAGAACTGTGTTTGTGCATGTACACTATCTACTTAGAGATATCTTCTGAACTTCTATGACCATGTGGCTTAGTTACAAAGTCAGGTAATGGAAATATTCACAGAACTTAAAAAGGAATAAACTGAAATACTGAACTGAATAAACTGAAATAACCTGAAAACAGCTTTTTAGAAAGCAACTTGCTACCAAGTGTGTCTTTTTCAAAACAGCAGACAATTCAAGTCAAAGCACAAATAGCTATGCAAAGTCTAAGTGAGAAACCTAAACTTTTATTGCATGTCAGAAAACACATGGCAGGAAAAAGGCACCCTGCCTTGCAGCTCCTGCTCCCAGGGAACTCATATGTATGAACGTGGCATTATCTTCAGATAGAAGATAACAGTGGAAGGAGATGAAAAGGGTGGGGAACCTGTGACCTAGGAGTACAAACAGTGACACACACACAACCCAAGCAGACTGAAAATCACACTGACTGATAAGGAGAGCAGTATGTAAAAGGTGTATCTGTTAACCTGGCAGGTATAATAGAAGACAAAACTGTGTAAACTTTAGATTATTTGTTATTTCAAACAAATGTGTTCTCATGCATCTGCACAGTTCTCAGTCAGGCTCTGGAAACCAAGGGATCATGCACTGAAAGGCATATGTGTTTAAATAACACTCTCATTCATTTTACCAATACAGCTCCCAAGACAGAATCAGGGTTGACCACCCATGGAAAATGTCCCTGAACCAACTCAGCAGTAATTACAATTTCATATGAATGTCTATGTTCAGCCTGTGTTTGTCCTTTGTTTTGAACACTCCTTATAAGTGGGGGGGAAAAAAAAAAAAAAATCATTGTGACAAGCTTGTTTTCCATCTGCATTTCATATTATTCCACAAAAATATATGTTCTGGTACATAAAGGGCAGCCAATTACAACAACTAAACGAAAACTTTCCTCAACTTTTAATTTTCCAGGAAGGAATATAGACAGACACAAAAACATGTAATAGTAAAGACAAAGCTGCAATAAACAAAGCAACGTGCGAAAAGCATGATGGAAGCACTGTTTCTATTTGTGATGAATGAATAAATAAATAAATGGAATTTAAAATAAATAAATGGAATTCAGATGCTGCTTCTTTGTCAGTCAATGTCTATTGAATTTTTTCTCCTCCATTAAGAATATCATTTATAATTTTGTAGTGCAGTTACAATGCCAGGCCAGCCTAAGTAACACAAAACCCGAGAAATTACTTTTTCTTTTTTTAGGTACAATCCTGAGTAAAATAAATTTTAAATACATAAATAAAAGCTGTCTCACCCATCCAAATGGAATTCTTATTTCTTTTAGTTTTCCATTTCGAGGCAAATGACCTGTTTTATATACTAAATAAACCACTCACTATAAACATGTAACTCAAGCTTTTTGAGATCCATAAAAAATTAAATGAAACAAATACCAGGAGACAAAGAATCAAATAAATTATTCATAAGCTCTTTAATACTTTTTAATTGGATATCTGTAGGAGAACTAAGCTAATCTTCAACCTCACTTGGCTCCTAATCTTTCAGAAAGCAAATTTTGAAAGGCATCCTCCCAGATGTACCTTAAGCATGACTTGAGGTGAATACCCATTTCTTTATGGCACCCCTAACCAAACAATATCTGAGGTGACTTACCACCCCCCAAGGGTTATTTTTACAGCACTTTCAGCTCCTACCTGTCTGAGTGAACCCTGATTTGTATCCATTAGCTGATCCACCCTCCGGGGTCGTGGACGGCGACACCGAAGAATTTGGTTTGGCAGAGTGGCTAGCAGCAGAGGATTGCCTGCTTCTACATTCTGGAAATGAAGCAGCTACAGTACAGATTAACACAGCCTGCCTTGCAGGAGGAAAGTTCAGCAACACAGTGGCAAAAGGGGACAAAACGTTAAAAGCATGCACAGCACACAAAACAAATAGCAGCACATGGTAGCATTTGATGAGGATACAGCTCCCCCAAATTAGTCAACTTTGTCTTCTAATTAAGAAAGTCTCCCTGGGGGCTCTTCACAGTGACAAGCAAATACACAGCAGATGCTGCAAAAATGGCAAGAGTCCCCAGTTCTCAGCTACTGAGAGACCTGGAAGTACTGGATGCATCCCAGGAAACATTCAGTGACTTCAGTGGCACAGCCTTTAAACTATCATACATCGCCCTTCAGAAGGAAAATTGTGCTGAAACACAGATTCTTAGTATATCTCCACATTATCGTCATTCCTGGGACTGTGTGGGTAAAAACAGAGCTGAGGGAGAATGCGACTTTAAAAAATATGTATTCATTTTTAAATTTAAATCTAATCAGTTTTGTTTGAAAAGAAGGGGAGAGTTTAAGAGCATCTTTCTTCTAATCAGATCCTTAATGAAAGTGTTTGGGTAAAGTGCAACTACATGGATGGTATCGATATGGGCATAGATCCTACTGAGACGATACCCACAAGATCTATGCTTGGTCACTTTTATAAAGCTCCAAGGTTGCTTAAAACACTTGCAAACAGTATATCACACTAAAAGCTAGCCTAGCATCTGCTTCTTCAGCACATTTACATTTGTGATCAGATGAATGTTTAGAATATTTTTTTTCATGCGAGCTACTGCTGACAGCAATCATCAGGTCATCCACTGATTCTAACTCTATGAACATGAGGAATTTCAGAAAAATAATTCCAAAAGATCACTCTGTTCTTCTCCATTGCATCGCAGTATACCAGTAACCTAACCATGGTCAATAATGAAAAAAAAATTACATATAATGAAACAAAATGATGTGTGACTCTGGCCTACACTCTCTAACCAACTACAGATTTGCTGGCAACTGTGAGTAGTATGCCTACGAAAATTTCCAAGCAGAACAATTCCCGCTCCAATAAGCAATTTGCTAAATGGTGTATGAGACTAGCACTGTGTGGGCAAACTCTTTCAAATGCCCTGGGAAAATAATAAAAAATTAGTATATGGAACTTTAAAAAGGGACTAATTAAACCTTTCTGTAGCTTTTACTAAAAGTTCTATAAAAAAAAAACCCTTCTCAAAACAGCAGTAATTTATACTTGCAATTGAGAAAAACGGCTAAAGCCAGGACCCCTTTGAATCACCAAAGCACCAAAACCCTTCATACAGTTCAGTGATACAATCTCGCTCTGGTTTCACAATGCCTTTCACATGAGGATGTGATTCTTCAGAAGTAAAGCTCAATCCTCTTCTGAAGTTTCTCCTCTGCTTACATCATCATCCTCCTCGGAACAAGAAGCACTACAGCCACTCTCTTTATTGAGTGAAACTGCAGCTGAGGAAAGTAAGCAGTCTGGCACACATACCCCTTAATGGGGAGCAAATAGCTAAAACAGTCCCTCCTTGTGTTTCTGCATAGCTCTAGCACCCACCAGGAATTGAGCCCATGGCTACCTTCTCTTGGTTGTCATCTCCACAGTACGTAACTGCAGTGCACCGACTGCAGGAGAGGCTAAGGCACAGCGTAAAATGCACAGTAAATGGCAAAAGTGTTCACAATTTCTCCTTCCCTTTCCCTGAGATCAGTCACCAGAGCTTTCTCAATCGCACAGTGTGCTTGCTCTCTTCAGGCACTGCACTACCTTCTGAACTGCACCTGCTAAGATGAGTATCAGTGCAAAGATAATGTTGGAGAGCTGGCTCTGAGTCATCCTGCTTAAGGCACAGAAAACAACTAGCAGATTAAGGAACCTCATTTTTCCTACCAAGATGGCTCAACATCTCAGAAGGATTGATTTAAGGCTCCCAATGAAAGCATGGGGAGATGGAGCAAGACTATTTATGATTACATGATTTTTATAAAGATTAGATAAGCTTCATTGTTAAGATCCATGCTTCACCAAAATCAGCAGGAATTTTTCCACAGCCTTTAATCAGAAGAATTCACCTTCTATAATATAATTTTAATTCAGACATATTTAACAGCACTTTCAATTTCTTGTTCAACATTAAATTAATATAATCTAAAAATCCTTAAGTGAATGGGCACCTTAATTACCTTTCCAGCAAATAAGGGGTCCCTTAGACAGTACACCTTGGGAGCTTCTTACTAGGTAGTATTTTAAGTGCTTCTGCTTCTTTGGTTGAGTGGTTAATTTCAGGTTGATGTGATTGGAAAACTCCGTGAAGTATCGAAATCCTCTTTCTCCACAGCCTATACAATTCCCAGAAAATCCTGGAAAAGAGAACGAAGCAATAGGCATATACACAAATTAAGAGATTGTTAATATTCACTAGGAATAAGGCCACTTTAACCTACCTGCACATCTAATTAAGACCAACTGAAGGTCTCCAGAAAGCTACTGTGGATGCCCTGCTCAGCATACACGTCAGGAAGCAGATAGAGATATTTTAAGCTTAGCTTTTCTTTAAACTGTCCTACTAACTTTCAAAACTGTCCTACTAAGCTTTCTAAGTCCTACTAACACATACCAAAATTCTGCCACCAGTCTTACTCTCTACACAGTGTAGTAGTAGCAAACAGTAGTAAAAACTACTTGGCAGAGGGAAGAAATCTATGCTGTCAGGTTAGGAATTTCTGGTAAATTTTGCTGATTTGTTTGCATATTTGGACACATAAATAGATGGGCTCCAAGCAGCATGCTTCCCACTCTCAAAACGGTGGCTAATCCACAGTATCCACTGCAGCTTTGTATGGCCACTGCTCACCTTCTTATCTAGCGAGTTTTCTGAGACACCTTACACAAGGCACTTCACAATTAAGGGGAACCTTGTAACTCATTAAATCTTAAAAGGAATAATTTAAAGTCCAAAGTATAGATTTTCACAGCAAAACTTAGGAGTGCTTAAGAATGCTTTTAAAAATCTGCGATCTCTTACAAAAGCAACAGATTTAGGAATAAAGACGTAGGCATAAAACTGCTTTACTGCAGTGTTACTGGCCCAGATTCATGGTTTCACTGAACTAAGTTCTGGAGAGTGGGGGCCAGAATGACAATTATCTAAAACCCTGTATTTCCTCACTGAAAACTGCTTCCTACACTCATCAGCAAATTTTGTAGCTTCAAAATATTAATTCGTTTTGAGGAAAATTTTTTTCCCCATAAAACTCCTCTAATTAGGTCATTATCTTTATCCTAACTATGCCTCATTACCATCTTTTACCATGGTATTGCCCAGGATGCCCAAGAGTGCACTTCTTCATCCTGTTTCTCCCCTGGAGGCACAGAAGGAGTTCTTCCCTTCTCCCCTGCAACCTGTTACCAGAAGTAGGCATCAGGGTCTCACAAAGTTACTGAGCCACAGCTTTGCTCTTAAGTTATGCAGGCCTAGAAATATCTAGAAATACTTAAGCAAACAAACAAAATCAACATCAACATTTGATCCTGGTGGCCCTTGATTAGGGCGGGTCAAGCACCTTGTGAGTCAGTGCAAAGGAAAGGCCTTTCTTAGAGTCAGACCTCAAACCCCAGTAATGGATAAAGCAGTTTGTGCAGAAGCGTGCAAGAAGCACCTTCATTTCTGTGTGCTATTGTTGATGGGTTAAGTCCTCAGGTTCTGGAAGTTATGGAGCTATGGAAGGGAGTCAGCAGGCTCCGTAGCATCTGAGAAGGTGAGCAAAGGATAGACAAGGTATTTCTTGGACCATACAGTTCCAGGAGTCCCACCTCCCCACAGCAGCAGAGTCGCTGGGGGGCTCTGTGCTGTGCACGGTACATTGTAACACTGCAGAAGGCAGCTGGAATCTGCTCACTTCTTCCAGAGGAGTAAGAACCTTTCTCCTCCTACAAGCCTTGCAATTGTGAAACAGGTTTAGTGCCCTGCAGGCTGAGGAGAAGCTGGGCCTGGCTTCAAGGCCAATCCTCTCCTGGGCTGCATTGGGAACAATGTTGCCAGGAGGTCAAGGGAGACAATCCTCCTTTTCTACTCAGCCCTGGTGAGGTTGCACCTGGAGTGTCCAGTTCTGGGCTCTCCAGCACAAGAGAGATATGGAGCTACTGGAGAGAGTCCAGCATAGGGCTACAAAGGTGCATGAACTGAGGTGCACGGACTGGAGCATGTGCCCTATGAGGAAAGTCTGAGAGAGCAGGACCTGTTCAGCCTGGAGAAGAGCAGACTGAGGGGATTTTATCAGGGTATGCAAATACCTTAAGGGAGAGTGTCAAGAGGATGGGGGCCAGATTATTTTCAATGCTCCCCCTGTGATAGGACAAGAAGAAATGGGCACAAATGGAAACACAGGAAAGTCCTTCTGAATCGGCCTGGTTGTGATCATGTGCAGCAAGCTGTAGATGACCCTTTGGCGGAAGGGGTTGGACTAGATGACCTCCAAAGGCCCCTTCCAACCTCAACCATTCTGTGACTCTGTGATCAGCACTGCCAGAGCAGAGTTGTGAGGCAGCAGGCTCACTTGTAAACAATATCAGAGATGACAGATGGAGACAAAGCTCTGTAAGGGCTTATCAGCAAAGACAAGTACTCCTGCATCTGATGGCACTAAACACCATCTGTCTGGATATCTCTGACGGATTAATTTCTTGGCATTTCCCCCTGCTCAGCAGGAAGCAGCTCTTGAGATCTGTACCCTACAGTACACCAGGATCCCAGTTCCCTAACTCTTCCCATCAAGGATACCCCACAGCTCCCACCCGGTCCCAACTGACGGGTTTTCTGGCGTAAGTCTGAAAGTTTGCACTAGCGTTTTAAATGGGGATAAGAGAGAAATTAAAGGTGATAAGTACCAAAAGGATGTCTTTTTCAGGACTTGTGTGACATATTGCTAGTCTGGAGCAGAATTTTAGCACTGTAGTTAGATATGGGTAATTATACTTTATTGTATTTTTTCCCTATTGAAAGGGAAGATTTCTGATTATATTCTAGGGACTGGGGACAGAAAGGAGAGAAGGAATTTGAAACAGGCTAAAGGAGCCAAACTACATTAAATCACTTTTAGCACTGATTGTGAGCCAAGCAGGAAAGCTAGGCGTATATATGCCTGTCTTCAATCAGCAAGAAACATTCCTGTATTAAAAACTCATAAATGTAACCAGCTATGACATAAATAACTTTTAGACATGTGTTAATTTTTGAGGGTCAAACTACCCATGGAGGTCCTGTTGAAAATAATGTTCCTGGTGGAATCAAAGATAGAATTTTCTTTTTAATCCATAGAAAATATATAGCTTATATTCTACAAGTTGTATGAGTATATTTCTTCTTAAATGAAAATGCTGTAAACACACTGTAAGGGATAAAAAGTATATAGATATCTCACAATTAGAATTCTGGGGCTGCATTTGACTTCTGCCTGCAAGCTTTGATTGTGGCGAATTGTAGAATCAGGGACTTATTTTAAAACAGGTTTTTAATGCAGGTTCAGCTATGTATTTAATTCAATAAAAACAAGCTTCTCCTCAACATATTTCTAATAGAAGGTCATTAGCTGAAATGATTTTAGGTAATTCTGAAATGACTTTCTCTCTGAATTATTATAACAAGAACAAAACCCTCTTACCTAAAAGTGCATTTTTTCCATGATCATCTGGCAAAAACCGCTTGTCAACAGCGCAGACTAGAATGTGCTCAGGAAGGTTTGGCGACTTGGCTCCTACCAACAGGAAGCCAGCTGGGATATCGATCTGCTCCATGCACAGAGATACTAACCGTAAATCCTTGCCTGCTTGACAAAAGCCTAAAAAACAAGCCAAAACAAAACAGATAAATCTTATGAAATATTTGCTTTAATTTTCTTCTTTGCACTAGTTGCAAACAAATGGGCCTCCCTCCACAACTTAAGGCTGTAACTCATACCTCTCCCAGCAATAACTGGTGGCAAACTGCCCTATTTCAGAGTAAGTGTGGAGTCCAAAGACAGCACACATTCATTTATGGACCGTCTCTCTTTTGCTACAACCATCAAAATATGCTGACATACTCATGCATCTTTATGAATAAATATTTTAAATAAAACTAAATTCATAATGAATACTGTTTTAACATTGTTAAAATCAAACATTGAACTCAAAGTTACTGTAATGCCTATTAAGATTTAAAGTACAATAATTACACTTAATTTAAACTATTATTCAAGCTGTCCATAGTTGTTTTGTTACAGATTTTTTAAAGAAAAAAAAGCAAAACACCAGAAGAGGCCACTGACTAAACTTATGGGAACACCATGAAATCACAGCTTAACCAAGAGCCCCCTGAACTGTTACTAACATGTGTGTCTGCACTCCCACCTACAAGCAATAAAACACTTCATCTGAAACTCAGCAAAGCCGGTGGAAGCAAATTTTTTTGTCTGTGATTTTCTTTTTCTTTTTTTTTTTTAATCCCAGAACTATTGGAGAAAGAACATGCACAAAGTGGAATGCAGAGTCAGTCATCATAAACCTCCTACCAGCAGCAACTTGTTAAAAACATGGTCTGAGGCATGTTGGGTCTTGTGCCTAGATGCAGAATCTGCGGAAATTTACCCTCTGTTGACAATGTGGGCAAGCAAGAAAGCAGTAGATAAGGATTATGAAACAACAAGAATGACAAGATTTGGAAACAGATTAAAACTTATGTCTCTAACAATTACAGTTCAGCCTGTTTCTACCTAGAAATTTTCTCAATAAAGTGCAGTGACTAATAACAGGCTTGTGAATAAGCTGTTAGCTGATAACAATAGGAGAATGTCAAAGACAGCAGGATTTTGGTTGTCAACATTGGTTAACAGTTACCTTTCAAGTGGGACTTGCTTTCAAAAGAGGCACGTGACATTCAGAGTGCTGAGTACCACAGAAGAAACCTAAAGCCTTTCTGTATACCTGTGGATCTTGACATCCCACTCAGCTGAAGCAAAGCTCAAGCCCAGCATGGGATCCGGGGGTGAGCAAAGACCCTGCTCTGAGCCCTGCTAAGCCATTTGGAGGCCGTGCTGCCAAAACAGCTTCAGCTGCTTCACAGGCAGCAGCAGCCTCTTGAGAGGCTTTGAACACGTTTAAGTTTTCCCATCGTTTAGGACCACAGAAATGTGGACCCTCACCTGATCCACAAGCGACACTTCAGATCCGCTCCCTGACCCTTCTCCCCCTCCAGCCAGAGCCCTCCCAGACGCCCCCACTTCCTTCTCTCCTGCTTTTCTCCCCCATCCTTCATCCTCTTTGGCTCGTGAGGAGCTCAGCGCGGAGCGAGGGGTGAGGAGGCCGATAGCCAGCACGTACCCACGGAGCGGGCAGGCCGCAGAGGAGAAAGGCCCTTATCACTGTTATCACTGTCCCGCCTGGGGGAACACCAGCTGGGGGCACTGACGCTGACAATCCCGCTCCTGCGCTTCCCGAATCTTGGTGAAGTTCGGTATCTTTTAAGATGTCCCCCTTTCTGCCGGAGGGGGCCTAAAGCGGCTGCTGGCTTCCCACGGAGCAGGCCGCCAAGCGCGCAGGCTGCTGCTCGAGGCCCACATCCCAGCAAGGCAGCGCGCAGGGCCCCGCAGGCCGCGTCCTGCAGCTCCCTGCTGCAGCGAGCAGAGCAGGGCCGAGGCGGCGGCAGCAACAGGGGCAGCACGGCCAGAAACGCGAGGGTTTTGCTGCCCAGCTGCTGGGGCGGTTGATGCTGCGCGCCCAGGCCCTGCCGTGCCCTCCACAGGAACACACGCCGTGTGCGGCTGCAGAGCTGCCCCCGGCTCTGATCTGCGTCACCCTGCTGCTCTCCAGCTCCTGCTGCTGTTCTAAAGAGCATCGGAAAACTCCGTGCCAAGACTTTCCATGGAAGCAGGTCCTTCTGCGGGCAGACGGATGGCATTCTCCAGTGCACTCTAATTACAAAGATATAGTTTTCTGGCTGACCCGCAGGTTGGAGACCCCAACCTTTTCTCTTCCACACGATTTTGTGTTGATATTTAATTCTCTGTGAGATATACCCATTTCTACGAAGATGCAACTTACAATTTTAAGGTTTTGGCCACACAAAAAATCCAATTACATTTCATAGCTATTCATTTATAATCGAGTTTGCACATAAATTGCTATGCCAAGTAGCACTAACACATGTAACTCAAAAAAAAAAAAAAAAAAAAGAGAATGTCCCCTTAGTGTTATTTACGTATATTCACACATATAAATGTGGGATTTTTTTTTTTTTTTATGGACAAGGAAGCATAAAAAGGAGAAAACTTCTGAGCCACTGAGGAACATTTTCTCTTTATTGTATTGTTCATCAAAATGTAATTTTCAGAAGTAAAAGCTGGTTGGTATCTGGGCTGTTGCATCCAAAAAAAAAAAAAAAATCTGCCCACAGGATCTCAGCTTTGTTTTGGGTTTTTTTTTGGTTTTGGTTTGGTTTTTTTCTAAAAGAGCATGCATTTATATTCCAAGTGGAGATTTGCAAATACCAAAAGCAGCCCCCAATAGCTTTTACAGGCATTATCTGCATTTCTTTGAAAGAAAATTGAATAGGTTTTTTTTGCTTCTGGGAAGCACATTTGCATTCTCTGGTATCACTTCATTTAAGTTAACATAATCTGATCTTTCTGAAAATGTAAGTATGACCACACAGCCACTGACACCGAGAAGTTCTGCTCTCTTCTTAAAAATGAAGTTTTTTCCCCACCAAGGAGCAAAAGCAGTTTCATGGGGGGTGCTGACTCCTTCTCTACTGCAGTAAATGGGATATTTACATAAGAAATTAGCGTCCAGGAAATACATATGAATGGCAGGTCACTGTCACTTGCTATTGTAACTTCACAGTAACTGATCAGGTGTTAAGTACCTGCCTACCTAATTGCCTCCGAAACCACCCTGGCCCTTCTTTAGCATCAGGTAAATTGAGGATTTACTAACAAAAGGAAGGTGCTACTATTGTGCTTCACACATCTTGCATAAAATGCTATTCCACAAATTCGAAATAGCTTTTTTTAAAGCCACAGTAAACAAGTTAAGAACAGCTTCTTGTATTATTTTTTTGTTGCATATTTGAGATACTGCTATGCAACATTTTTACTGAGACCTTATTTTCATGGAAGGAATGTTACTCACAAAGTATCACGAGCAGAAAAAAAAGGCCCCCAAATAAGTGAATATGCCAAATCCTTTTGTTATTCTTGACTTTAAAGTCTTTATTTTTATCACTAATAAGGGGATAAATTACAAATGTCCCTTCCTGTGTCCCAAAGCTATTTAACAGGGAAGTTAAGGGATCTAATATTGCAACCAGCTCATAGAGACCATCTAAATAAATTGTCACTTGGGAGGTATTTGTTTTTTATTGATGAATAGAAGCAGAAAGATTTACTTTATGCACATGGGACTGATGACTGAGCCAACAACTCTGAATATAAGGAACATATCAATGCAGAAAAATAATATGATCATGGCATAAATTCCAATTTTAGCAAAACAATAGCACAAATACTTTATAAGGAAAGATTTTACCCAATCTGTATTAAAATCCGAGAGACAGATTCTGCAGCAAGCAAAACTATAACTGCAGGCTCAGCTTAAAGCATGCAAACAGCTACAGCGACTTCAATTAATCTAACAGCATTTTAAAACATTTCCCTAATACTATTCACCTTTGGAATCAAGAAAGAAAGGTAAGGAACATAAATAATGGCAGTGGGTTTGTTTTTTATGTCTCTGGAGACCAATGCCCAAAAAAGATGATCTCTAAATTAATATGTGCCGCAAAGCGAGTGTTTGGGAACCTAGGTGTTTCAAACACTTCAGTGAAACTATCCTGACACATCATTATAAAGATTTCAGAAGACAGATTTTCCTTTCATTGTCTAGGCACATAATTCCTTTTCTCTTACATCAGCTTTTTGAGGAAAACCCTGAAGAGAGAGGCAGAATTCGTAAACTCAGAATGGTATATCTGACTGAAGAGTAACAGACAATCCTCATACTCAGAGGATATAAGAAAATTCCTTCCAAGGCATCCTGATCATAAAAAAAATCAAAACATGAAACCGCATTTATGAAGTCTTTTTCTTCCAGCACATACTAAAGAGCTACTAATTACTAAATGTAATTAATATATTTTGTTAACTATAGCACAGCCAGGCACAATCTTGTCATGTACAATTTGGACATCTTCAGTTTGGAAATTCACCTGTAGTATCTTTGTCTGGGCATGTGAACACAGCCAGGGACTGCAAGAACACGTGAGTATTTGGTTTATAGGACTAAGAAAAAAAGATTTCCTAATGTCATATCAAAAGGTCTTTCACAACTGAACAATTGGTGCAGTCAAACTTGGACTTGGAGCCCAAGATTTTTGTCCCTGTTCCCACTATTTAACGTAATTCCTGAATTCTGTCATTAACAGTTAAAGAATTCCCAGTTTTTAACCCAGACGTTCAGAATCATTTTATGCACCCATTAGATTTCTGGCTACAGGATCCTATTGGCATAAGCAACTCTTCAGTCCCCTTAGTACATTTAGAAGGTAACATCATATATCACCTCAGTTTTTATTCAGGCAGGCAAAAAGCCTCTCATGAGATATCTCCTTCCTTTTTTTACATCCTGTTGGTTTTCCTCTGTAGCCCATCCCATTTATTTTACATTTCTTTAAAAGCAGTGATCAGAACTGTTCATGCTCTCCACAGGGATTTTGCAGCACCTTGTGCAATGCCATTATTGAACCATACTCTCTATTGAAAATATCTGCCTAGGAATACCTCATTTTAGACTTGCTCCTCCTCCTCTCTTTCTAAATCACAAGACTCTGAAAGACAACAAAACCTTATTCACAAGCACTAACTTAAAACTGAGCAACAGAGTCTCTCAGCAATTTCCTTGGCTTCCCGTAATAGCCAGTGTGTTTCTTCGTATTTCAGGGAACCGGAGGTACATTGTTATGGAAAGTAAACAACCTTGCGTAAACTGCATTCAGAAGGGACAAAGGCAAAAACTGCCAACTACCAGATCAAAATTCTACAGATTAGCAGTAAATGGGGTTTATACCTATCGCTACATGTTACCACACACTACAGTGGGGTATTCTACAAATCACAGCTCTTTGCAGCCTCTACACAAGGAAGCCTCTGGTTCTGGAAGATGATAAATGAAACATCAACAAAATCAAAACAGTACCATGACAAATTTTGTTAATTTTGAACAAAAACCAGGACAACTCAGGGTAAGTAGGCAATAGCCAGCAGATAAGAAAGACAAAAAAGACATGATTCCACTACCTGATTGAGGGCACCACAGGCTGGCTACTGCAGTAGTTCCCATACAAGGGACAGTGAGGAACTTCCTCCTCTTTGGGGAAGAGCAACACTTTTCATCCTCCTTTTCCCTCTGAATAGCTGAAGCAAGTCTCCACTCTCGCTTTTCAAACTCTTCCCTGTCTGTGACAGGCTCCACTCCTTTGGAAGCAGCAAAATCCCTTTTTGCCCATGTTTCAGAGAGTCTCAATCAATCTGACAAGAATTTAAGAACTAAGAAACAGCCATAATGACACTTACTTAACTGCTTTGCTGTCCGATGATGATCACAGTAAATAAGGAGCTTTTAGAAACTAACAAAGTGCTACAGCAAGTGACGCTGTTTTCATGTAATATATTCCACTTTATGCCCTGAAACAAGTTCTCCTCTACAGTATTTTCTCAGATCTAAGGTTCTGACTGTAGACAATTTTTCCAGACAAACTTTCTGGCTCAAGAGTTTCTACCCTTTAAAAGACCACACAGTAAATGAGAAGAAATTGTAAAGACTGCTTCAAGAAAATGAATGGGCACCAACCATCGGTAGTGCAAGACCCTTCTGGGGCAGGTTTTTGTGAATATGGGATCGGTGGACTACTGGAATCTGACATGTCTTCATCCTCCTCTTCATCTTCCATTTCATTAACAGCTTGGTTGGTTGGAAAATCCAGGCTTCCATTTTGTGAATAACGATGAACTAATTCTTTATCCAACTCTTCCACCTTTGGTTTCACATCTGAACAAGAACACAGAATAAAATAAAGGTTTTGTGAGTATTTGCACTTATGTCCTTTTTAGATAACCAGTATGCCACACATTCTCTTCAAAGAAGTCTAAAAATCACATCTGGTGTCACACAATTACTTAAAATGTTTTTCTTTGTTTTGCTTTTTGTTCCCTCCTCTCCTCCCTGCTCCCCTCCATACTTTATTTATTTATTTATTTTTACTGAAAAGCATCCCACCCTTTTCTCATATAGAAGAATGACAATTGAAATGTGCCATACTTTCGCGGTTACCTTCCGGCAAGAAAGGAGGCTGGTCAGGATCCAGGTACAGCTGTGAGAAGATGGGCCGTGGGACAACGCTGCTACATCTCAAAGAAGCTTCTATAGAGTTATGAAGAGCTTCTTCAAAGCGGGCAGATTTTAGTTGCCCTGCATAAGAATTCCCCATGATCTAAAAAACACAAAGAAGAAAGTCTGTCGATAAGGTGGTGCAGCCCATTTACAAACTAAGTGTTAAATTTTTTTAACGTCCAGCAGGACAGTCATTAGCAGTGACTTACAGTTAGCAATGGGGTATAGCGTGAAAATAACATCTCTGACTAGGACTGCATGTTACTGCATCTTTGTAATTGTTGAACATGGCAGACTCTACAACCTCTTACTTCAATAGCAGCTCTTAGCAGCTCTTAGCACATCTCAAAAATACACTTTTGTGTTTTCTCCCTATATTTTCCATCTACAACCTCAAGAAACTATCTAGAACTATTCAAGAAACTATCGAGTGTTGATAAAGCTACTATTATTATTATTTAAAGAGTATAATACAAAAGGAGCAAAGAAAATTAAAGGTGTATTGTTTGGCTTATTTGCTAATTTTCTCATTGCGTGTTTACACCGTTTTACTTATGGGCATGCTGCTGTTTGCAGAGAAATCATTATGTATTGGACATCCAAGAACATCAAGTTTTCATCTTGTGAATATTAACTGAAGTTATTTGGAAGGTAATGTTTATCTCCTTCTAGAGATCTTCATCCCTCATCTTCCATGTTGTTCTTAGTTTTTTGGTGTTTTTTCTAAATGCATATACTCCAATGCACATAATTCAAATTGTCTAATCATACTCTTACAACAAGAACAGCAAAATCTAAGTCATATACAGCAAATACTGTGAAATAATTTTACATACCTAATAAATATATTTTACATCATTAGAGTGATAATACTCATTCAGATATCTGCCTTAACAGTTAACATTTTGGATCGTTACTTGTTTTACCCTCTTAGGGTATTTATAGCTTATAGCCTATTTATATTTGCACCCCTAACTACAGCGTCTCAAATGTAAATACTTAGTAGCAGGGGGGCCATGGAAGGTTTTACAATCAGTTGAGAGGAGACTCATTGAAACATCAAATTTTCCACTTTCTCTGATTACAACTATACACCAGTTCTTATAACTGTAACTGGGTCCTTTTAACTTATAGCAGGGTCCTTTATAACTGTACAACAACTATTCCAAAGTAGCAACAACAATCTAACACTTACCAATAGTCATGGCACAAGACCAAATTGTCAGAGAATTTTATTTCAACATAACTTTTTCCTGGTTAAATCAATACAAAGGAAAGTGCAAATCTCTAACATTATCTTTGTGCTTTCCTTTACTAGATGTCATCTAGTCCTATGACCAGAATAGACCTTAGCAAAAAAAGATAAGGTGCTATTCAGAAAAGCTAACTTCTATTTCTGATTGATCCCCAGGTTGCTCAAGCTCCTCAGTGCCACCTGTAGAAAAGCAACAGCGATGCCAACCTGCTTACAATGGTGTTTGGGCTTTCCTGCTATAGACAAATATTTAAGAGCCAAACACTGCTGTAACACTCAAGTATTTGGGGATGAAGCTCATCTCATTACTTGGCTCCTACCTGGGAGCAAGGCTGTTTCCTCTCCAGTCACAGACTTTGTGCAACTTGGCAAATAAATGGACATCTCTGACTTAGCCCTACTTCTAATAAAGGTTAGGGCAACAGCATTTTCCTACCCTAGTATGAAGCAATAAGAAGATAAATATCCATTAAGAAATTTTATGTCACACTTTACTGAAGATAAATAGATTGTCTTTTTACTTTGCAATTTTCATTAAATATTTGTAAATGGCAGGAGGGTGTGAACAAACACGAAAGTAACAAAGTGACCCTGGGAGAAAGCTATGCTGAAGCCTGTAACACACTGTAAACCATGTGAGATGTCTTTGAATAAAAAAGAGATCAAAAAAAGCTATATGAAAAATTATTTTACCAAAATGCAATTTCAGTAAAATTGTGATGAAATTTCCATAATGTTCCATGAAATTAAGAAAATATTATGTCATGAATTTGCATACTGTTAAAGTTTTCTTTGTGACAGAATTTTATGTCAAGTATGCCAAGCTTAAAGGTAGGATTTCAGGGATGCATGCAAATGAAAACACTTTAAAGTCACAAAATAAAAGTAAATGAACCTTTAATAATCAGAAAATCTGCAGTTCTACAGTACATCTACCTGAAGTTTGTCCATACTCTTTGTTCTCTATAGTTAATAAAAAAACCTGCTAATAAAATACAGTATGCACGTGAGACAAAAATAATTAAGATTCAGAGCTACTTAATTTGCCTTCATGGACTCCGTAGGATCAGATGTGCCTGTGGATGGTGGTTATGCCATGGAGTAATAGAAGAAGGAGCGTTAATATTGCTGGGGGACATTTCTATCTGGTCATGAGACACAGAGCAAGATTGCAAGGAAACTGGAAGGGCTGGGTGAAGGCTTGGGAACTGCCACTTGTGCAAACGCTGGTCTCGTCACAGTGGAAATGGAGAAGGAAGAAGGTTCATCCTGGATGTGTTTGTCATGACAGAGCACAGCAGTGGAGCTGGGAACAGCAGCTCATGGCCGAGCTGCTCCGGTTGGAGACACACAAACCTGGCAAGCGTCTCAGGTGGCTTGTGCCATGCCAAGGAACCAGGACCCACGGAGCTCAGCTCCAGAAAGCCGAAGTGAGGGAGTTCATCTCCTAACAGCCCGAGGCCATTAGGAGCCCTGGACCTCATCTGGAGTTCAAGGGAGCTGCGGTGCAGGGAGTGGAGGGAAAGGAGGCTGTAACGGGCCCTCTGTGGGGAAGGTGAGGCTGCAGGGACCCTCTCACCCACACACACATACACAGTGCCTGGGTCACACTGCACCGACCCGCGGGGCTGCTCCCGAGGCTGCTCGAGCGCACAAACCCAAGGGGTTCTCACGGCCAAGGGACTGGGGGCAACCACTTCCCTCTGTTTTTACACACTCACCTGCTGCTATAGTACGGAGATTGCTATGTTCCTGGAGAGGAGCTGTTTGCACATCGTTAAAGCACCATCCGACCTGGCCTTTGTTTCTGCCTGCATCACTGACACCCACGGAATTAAGCAGCTGCCTTTTCCTTTCTGTCTACGCAGACGAGCTCTCCTCTTAGCAAGCCCTTCAGCTCCACTGCCAGACTGGACCGCACAAGGTCACGGCTATCCTAAGAGCACACTGCCTAGATATGTAAGATTTTCTGTTTTATCACCTCTTACGCCCCAAAAAAGGAAGAACTTTTGGTGTGGCCACACAGCAGCTTTCCCACCTCTTTATCTCACCCACATGGTCTCCCTGATTAGGCGGACAATTTTTATTTCACATCCTTAAGACTTTCTTAAATTGAGAGATCAGAAGGCACAGAAATAAATAACTGCTAAATTAATTCTGCAGTTAAGCATGAATTTAGAAGAATTTACCTAAAATATGGATTACCTGGAGTCAATCTTTATAGCTCTGAGAGGAGCTCTCTGCAAAAATCCAGATCTTGAGTCATCATGATTACTACTGCACACAGCCTGACTGTGTCTGTTGCTACTGTGCTTCTTCAGAGCAGATTTCCTAAGCCTGCACTTCGCTCTGTCCCCAGACCAGAAGATTAACTCAGAGATTTGCTGGAGTTAAGGGAAGTGCCTTAGAGCAGAGCTGGAAGGCAGCCCTCCCCTCTGGATCTGGGGCCTTTACAAGAGACAAGAACAAGGCAATTATGAAATTCCACCAACCTGACCACAAACGAGAAGTACCAGTACTACAGATTTTAATCAAAATTTAAATATGGGAATTTACTATGGAAAAAAAAAGTTATGACCTCTGGGAGATTCCAACAAAAGGGACAAAAACAGAAGCAAAAATGCAAAATTCAAAGACTGTTTTTTAGCACTGCATCACTTAACTGGGCAGTGAAGGTCACAGAGAAATTCTAAGGGGTCTTTTAGTCCCAGAAGCTGGTGCGACAAGGAAGTCTCATTGACTGAAGCAGATAATCCTGCCCCATGCTGCCACCCAGGTTCCCAAAGGCTCGTGCAGAAACACATCACTGGATGTGGAAGAAGAAACAGGACCTAGTCCCTTCAACAAGCCCAGCAGACTCTGCAGTGCTGGGAGTACAGTAAGCACTGCCTCCGTGGTGAACTCATTCCTGTTAGATAAATTGGAGAGCTGGGTCCTACACATACCTCTAATAACGCCACCAGGAAGTGCACAGTTATCCAAGTAAAAACTACGCATTGAGTTGAAGACTTTGCTACCAAAACCACAAGATCTCTCCATATGCTCGATACCACACATTTGGCCTCCAGGTAGGTCATGACCCAAGCGACTTTAAAGGAGAGGAACTGAACTGGAGGATGAGGGAGGGGGTGAGTGTTGTTGTTATGGCTTAAAGCAATTTCACAATTACCTGATAGCGAATGATGAATCTGATGCAAACACCCTCCATTAAGTCAGCTCTATCAAGTCCTTACTTTGTGTTTAACCTAATGATGTAATTGTATTCTTCTAAACACATAATCTGTGTTCTCATCTGGCCTAACCCCACAGAAAAGTTCCCCTTCAAAGGGAAAGCAAGTTCCTTGACAAAGACACTGCTGGGCCCAAAACAGCTTCTGTATCTCAAAGGGTCATCTTTGTCAAAGAGAAACCAGGCATCTATTTATACTGTAAAAATGCTTGGGAACCAGTTGTTTCAGCTACCTCAAGCATTTTCTATTATTTATCTCATCCCTATAGCTTTTTTGAGAGTCTTTTCTTTTTTTCTCCTCCTTCTCCATTTAGGACATCATGGGTATCAACTATATACATGCTTATGGGAGAAGTGACAGCAACAACAACAGAAATATATATTTATTAAAAGTATAGACCTCAAAGCGGAAAAATGAACATGTAGAAATATCTATTAACTGTAGCATTCAGTGGAGGAAGACTTGAAGGGGAGTCAATGCCAGAGTGCGAGTCCCATTCCCATAGCACATAATTTTTGTAAGGTCATTTCTCCCTCCTTCCCCCAAGCTCTTTCAAGATGCTGTGTTGATCAATTCTATTTCTTTTAAGAATGAAAATGTCTCTTTAGTTCTTTCTACATTATTGTTTACCAAGAAGAACACATAAAGAGGAGCTTACAATTGGAATCAAACACACTATTGCAAGGTATTTTTGAGCATTTGTCTTAACTCTGTATTTTCCTTCATCTTCTAAATATTCTGACTAAACTCTCCCAGAATCTGTAAATATAATTTTAACAAGTCTGAAGTTTTAAAAGCAGTTATTGTAACGTCAAGCTCGTGTGTTTAAACTCAAACTATATAAAACTGACAACAATCAGAATTCTTCTTATCCTCAAACTGCAGCAGAAAATCCTTTAGCAAGATTTCTGCATGTCACACTTTGTGATGAGAGCAATACAGAACTGAAGCTGAAGAAACATAAATTCCATGTGAGAGTCCTACTTGGAAAGCAAACATAATGCTCCAGGTATCCTGTACTCTTATGACACAACATGAAGGGAAAACTGATAGAATCAGTGCACATGGAATGCTGAATATTTGAGACATCTCTAGTGAAGACTGAGATGATTTAAGAATTAAACATATGGCAAACTTCATTTGATGTAATTTCTTCAGCAAACTGGTACAAACAGAAGAAACAAAACATTTAACTTCACTACTTAATTTATGTGAGCTTACCTACAGGGATTACACATTAGGCAAAAAACTACAGAGGACCAAGGACTATAGATAAATAATGTTCTGCCAGAAGAATGTGACATACTACCTACATGAAAATGGAAAAAAAAAAATATATGAGAAAGGACTGTTAAGAAGACTGGAGCATTAACAAAGCAAACTGTATATGACAGCACGTCAAAGGCTATGCACAAGGAAAACCCTGCACTATATGCCTTAAGCACATAACTAGTTCCCACGTGCAGAGAACACGATAGGCACAAAAATGCTCCAATGCAAGTGAACTTCCGGTGCCCCACGCAGCCCCTCGCCCGTTCCCTGCCACGCATCCCCTCGCGCTCCTCTGCTCATGGAGCAGCCCTTCCAACAAAAGCTTTTGCAAAAACACTGCTTCCTTAATTATTCCTCTGTCCTCCTGCTGTGGAAGGAGGAACCAGATTAAAAGCTATAAATTGCATTTTGTATTTGTAATTAAAAGAAAGAAAAAAATCCCAGTTAGTCTTTTCGTATTACATCCCTCGGTGGTTCAGGGAAAGGTCAGCAATATAGATCTGTGGACAGTGATAGGAAGTCAAGTGATAAGAAATTTGACCATAAAGGCTATGAAAGTGCAGAGTAAAAATAAATTGCCAGTAATAAAAAAGCAGCAATGCCCAGTAGTATGCAACCACGAATGAGAAGATTATATAGCACAGCATGATCTTTAAGAGAGTAAGCCTAAATCCTTCATGCCATAGAAGGTTTCAAAAGGTACCTGTGTTCATTTAACCCACTCCAACTAAAAACAAAAACAAAAAAAACCCCCCAAAAAAATTAAAGCCCTTTTAAACAATGCTATAAAATTAGCAGGCAAGTTACTGCTAAGTAACTTTAATTTTAGTTTTAAAATGCATTTGGGGAAGGACAAGACTGGGAACAAGTCCTTTTCTGCTGCTTGGATCCCTGGAAATGTACAAAGAGAGAGAAACATTGCTATTTTTAACAGAAGAACATTTCATCTTTTCTTTTGACAAAAAAAGCCATCAGGAAAAAAAAAGGTTACTACTCTATGTGTGTAGCTTTTCCTTTTGATATTTTGGTAATGCTAGAAAACTTCATTGACATTTTCTTAGAAAAATGTTACGTACTTAGAGTGGGATGATATACACTGACTGTGGAAGCAGCAGAAATAAATCAGTACAGAACATTTTTCTCCTAATCTCATCCTGCCTCCTTAACATAGGCCTGCTCCTACATAGATTTACATTCTCTCCTCTAAATCAGTAGGGCTATGAATGATATTTTTGCCAGTGCCACATGGCTTTCTCAGTAACAGTCTTGAGTTCCAACTCAAGGATTACAGCATATGTTTGCTGGGTTATTTTTGCTTCCACAATGACTTGCAAACATAAACTAAGATTCTCGCCCAACTGCTCAGTGGTTAGTTCAGCCAGGAGAGGTACTACATGGGTGAACTCTTTCAGGTACCACATAGGGCAGGTAACACACACAGTATCTAAGTTGTGAATTTAATGACTATTTAAATAAACTGTGTCTGCACATAGCCCTTGGCTGACGAAACGTTTTTGTGAGCCCAGATATTTTCCCCAAAACCACGTATTCGGAATCAATACTTGTTCCAAAACAGAACAGATTTCTACTGAAGCTTTGTTACTCCTTTTGCTGTAGGCAACTCCCTCTCCCCCTCGGTAAAGCTGGCAGAGCTCAGAGACAGGGCACACGCAGCTCGCCAAACCAGCAGCCTGGACATCGCTTCCGGATCGCTCTTGTACTGGACCACAAGGTCTCTGCAGCCACGGGAACATGCTGTATCTTAGGGCCTGACACACGGCACTGCCACAGCTCCTTCACCTGCAAAGGGTCTCATCCTGCCCAGAGCACCTACAACGTTTGCTCCTTCCTGTCTTTACAAAGGATACTAGAATCCATAGCACACATCTCCAGGCTAACAGTAAAATACAACGAAGGAGTAATAAAGCATGTTTTGAGAAACCAGACAGCCCTGGCCAACAGGCGGGGACAAAAGGATGCTGGATGGGCTGTTGTCTTCCAGAAGACAACTGTTTGGGTCTGTAAAGCTTTGTCAGAAAACAACGTAAGTCTGAAAAATATTCCTCCTTGTTTTATGAGGCTTTTTAAATAATCAACTCTAGAAAATGTATCAACAAATGTGTAAACAAAACCCTCCTCTTTTGGCTACATTGTTGAGCCAGAAAGTTCATGAAGTTTATTCAGAGTGCTGCCCTTTGCACCTTTTTGAAAATTAAGTGGAAAGCATTCTTTTCATAAAAGGCAAAATATCATTTTTATTTTTAATCTCTACTCTGAATACATTTGAAAAAGGATCAGAACAAATCTTCTCATCTCTGAAGCTCCCACGCAGTCCTCAGACCAACAAGCACATTTAACAAATTATTTTTCTGCAGTCACTTTTAGCCAGCGATGCAGAGACAAAAAACAAATAAGATGGTTTCATGGTTGCTTCTATGAAAAAGGCAATGCACCAAGCAAACAATGAAACCACATGCAGGCCAAAATCATAAGAGTCAGTTAAATTCACAGTTAACGTCTATTAAGTTTCATGATGTATGGACAACTTTTTGTCACTTGCCTCCATTGCTAAGAAACAGAAATTCCAATAAAAAAGAAGTGCCTTTTTTTTTTTTTTTTTTTTTCTCTATAGAGTTTTAGTGGAAATGAACTTCAAAGTGCCTCGGAGAGGTCTTCCTTTTCCTTTCCTGCAGCATATGTTTATCATGTGTCAAAGTTGCCTCCTTACTTTCTCCCCCCACCCCAGAATACCACAAATTCTTCTGTAAAATAAACAAAGGTCTGTCAAGAATCAACGAAATTACCAGAGGCTGCCGCTGTTGGAGATCAAAGATGCAAGACACAAAAAAGGCCGCCTGCAACATCCAGGCTTTCACTGAGGATGAAATTTTCAACCAAGAAGGAAGTCAACAGCACCAAACACTGACAGCATGTTGGGGGAGCTTTTTGAAAAGTATCAACTGGGGTGAAACTCAAGCTACCTTCTCTAGCTACACTTTCCTTAGGAATCCTAGTAAGTCTTGGCAGGATTATTTTTATACTGCCATTTAAATCTTACGAAGAAAAACCTTTATTTAAAAGAGAAATGCAAAATTCAAAATTACATATCAACCTTTAATAGGAGAAGAAAGCAATTTCTCATGTTTCTCTCTTCTGCAGCAGAGCTCATCATAGTCTAAACTAGATTGCATATACAGTGATTCTGTGTCTTGTGACAAAAAGACAATCCCTTATTTACTGCAGGCAGTAGTTGCACTTCTCAACCTATCTCCCCTCCCTTTTCTATTTTATAACCAAAAAGAAACATCTCAATGATGTTTACAAATTGGTCTTCATTTACTCACAACAAACACGTTAGCAGAGGTAGCCTTGCTTCCCAAAGCTGCTATTATAACTTAGTGAGTCAATAACACAGCAATCGCACAGGTTCTCTGCACTCCTGAAGTCATGCATCTAAGACTTCCAGTGAATACTGGCATTTCTTACGAAGAAAATAGCTTTCATTATACCTTTCTGTGACTGCTGCCAAAGAATATATGTAATATGTATAAGTGTCTCACTGTGGGCTAAAATTCACTTGAAAAGAACTAATAAATACCTTTTATGTACAATTTTTTCTCGTATATGAGGAAAAAGAAATCGTTTAAATCTATATGCAACCACTTTGCATATTTTAAATGAGCAAATTATAGAGTTGCAAAGTTAAGTATTCTAGCTTAAACACACATTTCTCTAGGTAGCTTAATCATATACCTTATTTTTAAAAAAACTTAATTCCATATGTATGTAGATGAATGCATGGGATGTGATGCTCAGACTTATAGGGATAAAGTTGAAAATGAGACACAAAAAAGACATCTCACACAGCTCCTGTGGCCAAAGTCAGCCCCACCACAGTGCTAAATAAAATGTCTTAATTCCTTCTTCATTTATTACTGCCTTATTGCAAAAGAATTAAGCTGAAGGAGGTAACAGCCTGGAAAGTCAAAGTTAAGGCCTGACCTTCCACGTCTATCTAACCTATCTGTCAGCTCCCTCGTGTCTCCCTCAAACACACATGCTCTTGTTTCCGGATGAGTTTGCAGCCGGTTAGCGAGAGAACTACAAGATGTGCCATCTCTGCAGCAATTTGGGTGCTGTGCAAACATTTTCTGGTGATTTGTGTTTTGTAGTTTTATCCATTTCCAGCATATTATTAAATGTGCATTTCTAAAAGGTTTAAAACAAAGCTCTTTGGAGTTATATTTTGTGAAAAAAAGAAAAAAGGCTCCTTAGCTCTTTTACACATTTATTTTTCCCTTAGAGATTCTGCTGGTTATTCCTCTCCACTCTTTTTATAGCATTTTTTAAAAGCTCACAATGAAACACTAGGTTAATTACTAAAAAAAATGCTACTACCTTTGGCTCCCACGTATCTTTTTCTTCTTAATATGACAAGAACTGCTTATGTAAGATCGAAGGGTCAAAGAGGCTGAGACCCCGGCTTGCGTCCTGCTGCAACCCCCTCCTCCAAAGGAAAACCAAAACCACTGAATATTTTTTTTCTGCCACCTTCGCAGTCCTCTCCCCCTTTCTTGTGAAGTCAGCCTTTATTACATTTAATTTCTTATTTACAAGGTCTTGGCTCTGACATTGATTCCTTATCTATGACAAACGTTAAGAGTTAATAATCTGTGGCTTTAAGGAAAGGTAATGCTAAACAAATTATAGGCATTAGCTACTTGAAAAGCCTTTAAAAATTTATGTGAGTGTTACAATAAGTGCAGCCAAAATTGCTTAAGACTAGCAAAAAAACAGCTTTTTTCACCCATTAATGGGCAAGCATTAACAGATTAAAAGAAGCTATGTTTTAGACAAGGATGTATCCCGATAATCTGAAGTGAGTTAGCCAGGAAACACAGAGTGACTGGGCTGGCAAACTTCCCTGAATAGTCTTAATTGCAAGCTTTTTTTTTAAATGTACTTTTTATGTTTTTGAGCATTTTGCTCACACTAAAATCTTTTATTTTGGGTCAAAAGGTGAAAGCTCAGAAATCTACTCAGCTAAATTAAATCAACCACCAGGGCTACCAAAAATACACCTCTGCTCTAACCGTCCTGCCAGAGTCGCGCTGCCGGCCGGCACTGGAGGAGCTGCCGACATTTGGCAGGGATTAGCCTCTCGGAGAGACAAAAGCGGGCATTCCTGCGCCAAAGTAGCACATTTTATTTTCTTGTTTTTTTTCCCCCCCTCTCCCTCCATCCCACTCATAAAACCTTTTCACAACACACGATTTCCAAGAGAATCCTTTAAGGTTTTAGGATGCTGCTCCTTTTACCCAGTAACAAAACACACCGCGGGGTGTCTCACTGACCGCGCTCCGCTCTCCTTTGACCTCGGTGATTGTTCGGCCTCAATTCAGGGCCCCGGCATCAGCCGCCCCCCTCATGGAGGCCGATGCCGCTTCCTCCAGGCACCTGGGCAAGCAGAACGTGAGGCGGCTCCCCCCTCTCCCAGGCTTGAGCTACGTCCCAGATGTTGCCAATCCCAGTGCTTCAGCCGTGGGGCTTTGCCGGGCCCTGCGCGGCTGCCACGCTGTGGCAATGACCCCCTTGTGGCGCTGGGCCTCCGCGCTGCCCTTGCCCCGGGGATACAACAGGTCGTAAAACAGCAAGAGCGCTCGGACCGCCTGGGCACGCCGGCTGCTCAGCTGCGGAAAGAAGCCGTGAGAGCCCAGTGTTCTGCCCCCACCCAGGGTCAGAAAATCCCTTGCGGGAATCTCCGTTTGAGGCACAAATCCTTCTAGCATCTGCCTTCCCGTTTGTTTGTAACGCTTTGAGGGAACAAACACACACACACGGACCCTCTGCACGCATAAAGCATATTTAACTAGTAGCTTAGGTATTTGCACTGCTTCTAAGTAATGTATCAAAACATCTTGTTAAGGCTTCTTAGTGTCATTAAATAAGGAGGCTGACCTTCGTGTGGTATGCAGAGAAACAATGGAAGCACAGATGGGTCTTCTGCTGTGCCTTTTTTAATTATATGATCTAATCTCAAGGTTTTTGGAAAACATGGAAGAAACAGGTAAGCAAAGCAAAAATAAAAGTTATTTACAGCCCACAGCATTCTTAAAATGCAGCTGACAGGAATGAAAACAGAGATGTTGAAGAGAAACATACTGTTTCAACATATGTTGAACACGGAGACATGCACTCTGTGAAGAGGGGTGAGTACGGTACCTTCACAGATTGCTTTTAGCCCGTCTGAAATGCAGTCATGATTAAGGGATGCAACCAAGAGGTGGTGAATCTTGCTGCTAAGTTGCTTAAAGTTCCCGAACACCTGAAAAATAAGAAGTGACAAAGATGTTAGAATGACTCAGAGCAGCATATAGTTCAGACACCAAGAAAACTTGCCTATCAGAACCTGATACAGCGCATAAACTGAACCGGAGGAGTGTCACAGTGAGTGGGTTCACGTCGCTGCAGTGCCTACTACATTTGAGGTTCTTAAGGTATTTTCATTTCTCTGTGCAAGATGATCACACTAAAAAAAAGAAAAGTTTACAACCCTTAGTTCAAGCAGGAGCTTGTCAGTATCTGCAAGCTTTTGGTAATAAAGTAGCTGAATGAAGCCTATAGGAATTTACCACTTCACTATGAGAAAGTTAGCCATCAGGGAAGCACTAAAACTAAATGATAATGTAGAAACAATTATTTTAAAATTGGATTAAAAAAAAAAAAAACACCATGTGGAGGAGTAGATAACTGCTTTAAACTAGAGATGGATGTTCAAAACGAAATCAGAATTTGCCATTTGCTCTCCCATCTGACACCCCATAAAGGTATGCTAGCAAAGATGCATCCAATAGAAATCACAGCTCATAAAAGAGAATATACTCAAAATGCCCAAAAGAAGGACAATACTGTAATAGCAAACACAGCAGCAAAGCAGCAACTCCTAAAATATTTGTTGGACAAAACAGCAATTAAGATCAGGAAAGGCTTTAGCTTATCACTGACTGAACTTTGACACGAGTTTTCTTAGGCATACAACCTGGTTCATTTTCCTAAAAGAAATGGCCAATATTTTGCCAAAAGATTTGAAAGAATTCTTCCTGTTGATTGTAGGTGGGATTTTAGGCTTAAGACTGCTACCCCAGTTTTGGTCCTCTTGTCAAAGCAGGACGTATCTATCACAGAAGGACACAAAATGCATTCACAATCCAGGTTTTAAAATCAAAAGCAATACAGCTTTAAGCTTCTTCTTCCTCTTATCTTTAAATACAATCAATGTAAGCAAGTAGTTATAATCCTTACCACTTAAGAAAAGGAAAAGGTTTTGACTTAGCATTTTTGTGTTATGAGAAGAGCCCTTTAAACAACTCTATTCCCAGGGCCCAGTGATATTTCCCTGGGCTACGCATCCCTGCCACGCTGCTAACAGTAAATCTATCCCAGATGGCCGGCAAGGTTAACACACGCTGCTCCCAACCAAACTGTAAGGCTCTGCAAAGAGCTTAATGATTTCAGGACGTCAGTAATCCAATTCCTACAGCTCCTGGGTCTGAAATTGCTATTTTTCAGACACGTGCTGAACATTTCACCTGCTAGTAATGACATTTTTGTATTTTCTTCTAATTACACTCAAAGCTAAGACCTTTGGCCCTAGGCCACGGACCTCTATTCAGACTGCACACATTCTCTTAAACGCCCTGATCCTTTGTTGTCACTCTTGGTCTTTCATCTATTATTTACATCCATTGAGAAGAGAGATACTCTACCATTTGTGAAGCTTTAAAGCTTCTAATCATCTTAATTTCTTCGCCTTTCAACCGGTGCTTCCCCTTATGGGCCAATGCCAACAGTGTGACAAAATAATTTTTCAAGCCAAGATCCTCCTGGACCTTTCCCAAGCCTTGACACATACTGGGCTTGTCTTTTGTTCTTATCTGGCTGCCTTTGCAAACACAGACCTTGGCTCTGTTTTTGGTGGTGAGGGGTTGAGTGTTTGCAATTTCGGTGTTTTTGAGGTTGTAGGTTTTTTGTTTTTTTTTTTTTTTTTTTTTTTTTTTTTTTTTTTTTTTTTTTTTTTTTTTTTTTTTTTTTTTTTTTTTTTTCCTCCACTCTCCCCCCTACTAAAACATCTAGTTCAATTTGTCCAAGTAATTCAGAGAGATATAGAGGTATTGCCCTGCATCTTCCATATTTTAAAACCCTTAAGCACTCTTTAAAATACAAAATCCTAATAATTTTAAGAGTTAACTGAACTTCCAAAAGTAAAGCTACCAAAATCCTCAAATTTGATTCTATACTGTTATGAATCCACCCAGTACTGCAATATTCTCCTAAATTCTTGACAATAATCAAGAAACACAAAATACCAGAAACTCTTTTTCTGATTATTAGCTGCATTAGTTTGTCTTAGCCCTACACCACAGCATAGCAAGAGCACGAATCCTTCTGCCCTTTTCAGATAACATCCTTCTAGTCTTCTCCTGTCTGCAGATGAAACAGCAAAGCAAATCCACGGCCTTTTTACCAAGACACAGAGGAGCTCAGGAAACAAAAGCCACCGATCTTGGTTTCCAAGGCGCAGGATATGATAACATGTGATCCATCTTGGCTCTTTCTTCGCCTGTTGGCTGGCATACTTTTGATTTCTAACAGTGTTTCCTTGTTGTCTGTCCCTTCTGAAGACCCCAACCCCCTGTCCTTTCTTATTTTCACCATTTGCTTCAACCAGCAGTTCACTTGAGACTCATCCATCTTCCGATGCCTCAAGTGACAAATGCTCTTAGGAATGACCATACCGCTGAGTGAACAAAAGATAACATCGCCTCTGCGAACTCGGGGAGAAACACAACTTCAACCCCAAGACGGGGCCGGCCTCACGGACACGGCACCATAAACCTCTCTCAAGTGAAAAAAGAAAAACAATTGCAAAGAAAAGGAATCTGACACAATCAAAGGCCAAAGAGAGCAGCCTTTCTATCGTAGCTTAGTTGGTGGTGTAAAGTGACAGTCGTTTTACTTTTTCCCCCTCCCCCTCCCTTCTCCTTAACACCCCACAGAAGAATTTTGTGGAATTTACCTATAATAAAGTTCATGAGCACAGATAGAATGGAAATAATCCAGGCAACCTGTCTCAAAAATCCTACAGAACTTTATAGAACAAGAAAGCACGTTAGAGCAATTACAACAACATGCCATGTAAGTCCCTAGTCAAATTACAGAGATTGCTTCACAAAAACAGGCCGTACAGACCAGTTGCCCAGTTAATTTTCAGAAAGATCCATAATTATAATATAGATGCAGGTCCTTGATGAATAAACAGTGTCACTGCAGTAAGACTATCTTAATGTCACATGCGCTTGACAAATCTGTAGTTTAGAAACAGCTCCACAATGTTTTGACATTTTAACACACATCACTTAAAATATATATAAATATTTTTAAGAAGAAATGGAAAATTTATCACTTAAAAAGCCGCATACCTATTTCTGGAACAAAGACGTGTAGCCCACATTGAAAACTGAAGCAAATATGTCCAACTCAAAACATGCCCAGAATTTCTTATCTCAACTGTAAAATGGGACATGCTGAAGACAGACAAGCAGTTCTGAACATATTATAAATCTCTTAAGCAATAAACAAAAGGTCCTACTAACGTTTCTCAGCAATGTATTAGCAAAAGCGATACCACAAACGCTGGGAATCCCTTTTCAGCAGTGAAAAAGAACTCTGTATGCAACAAAATCATTTTTCTCTCAACAGTTTCAGATAGGGTCAGTTTTCAGACACTCTAGGACAGGACCATTCCTACAACAGGCCAGCCTGACAGCACATGGGCTAGAGACATAAAACAAAGATGGAGATAGGGGTTATTAACCTAACATCATCTGCTCAACACAACGCCCAAGAAAAATCCCCATATGCCTCTTTTGGCCATATTTATTAATTGTTCTGCAATTGGTGACTCTGCACACCAGCTGCAGAGATAAACAATAAAAACAGAAAGTTGAAGCCAGAAGTACTTCCATAAATCTGGCTTCCTTTTACCAAGTGATACATGTCAAGCATTGCACAAAGCTTACTTTGGTATAGTTTCTTTTTATTATTACTATTTTCTAAACTTGATCAGAAAAAGAGATGGAATGTTTTAGAGAATCAGTAACACCAGCAATGATTTTAGGTTCCTGTCCTGATCTGGATTCTTTCTACTGTACTGTCATTATCAGCATCAAACTACCAAGCTGAAGAGACCAATGCCAGCTGCAGCTAGACAACCTTTAACATACTTGATTTTTCCCATCGCATGTCACACAGCTCCATTTTGGACATCCAACCTGCAAAGAGTAAGCTAACAAACAGCCAGGCTTGGTCCTTTTGCAGAAAAGCCAGGCTCCCTTCTTGGGGGATCCCCGCTCCGGGCTTTGTACGGCCTTCACATCCTTGGTAATGTCCCATTTAAGCGGGCAAAATACGTGCATGAAACCTACAGAGGAGGATTATTAGTACGCGACTGGAGAGAGAAGCACACGGAGAGGACCGCTGGCCCCCTTGCTCCCCAGCCAGTTCCCTCCACTCAGTTCAGAAAGCTGGGCCCATGCAAGCGGCAGGGCTTAGGCTTGCCACGGATCCCAGGAAGCAAAGCAAGGAGGAAACCGAGTTTGGGGAATTCACATGCTCCTTCTGCCACAGCCTTTGAGTCCAGCATGGGCAAGCATCTCAGTTTTACCTTGTGTTTCTGAATACCTGAATATATTCTGAAGCTCCTCCCAAAGCTATCACATCAAACAAGCAAAGTCTGTAGTTAGCATCCTCTCAGAAAAATTCTGAAAGTATTCCATGTTTTCACCTAAAATCCCTGGAGATCCACACAGCTGACATGGCCTAATAGTAGCAGAAGGTACTCTGCCTTATAAAAAAAACCTTGTCTCAGACAGACACCTTATCACAAGGGCAATCCTTACCCGGTGTATCTCCAAATATTTATCACGGAAGCACGCAGTGTTTATAGCACGTATGCAATTCATCTTGTGTGTGCTGCTGGCTCTAACACGGGGGAAAGAGAGATGAGAGGTCAGAACCACCCAAAAAGAGACCCAAATAAAAACTTGAGCTCTACAGAGACTTTGCCAGGAGGGACAAGGTATAAAAGGGCCTCTTGGACTTAACCCCCCTACGTGATGGGCTGGGTCATGGATATAGATCCAAATAGCAGTGAGTAGTAACCAAACTATGTTAACAGTATTTAGTACTACTAGTTAGCTTTGACAAACTCTCATTTTGGGTAAGTAATATTTTTCAATTCAAACTGAACAAATTTAAATGCACATATATTCCCATACTTGTTATTCTAACATGATCCAATTTTAACATGGAAAAAAAAAAAAAAAAGAAATCCTGTCATTAGTTACAGGAACTTTTGTCATTGCTATTAAGTTATTGACACTGAAACATGACCTTGAAATGACAGCTCCATTAATGCAAGTCTTATTGAGGGAGGTTTCAAAAAGCCTCGATTAAATTAACTACTTTTAAACACAATGGGATCAATATGTATGCAGGGAATGTGCACCCCCAGAGCAAGGCCTGCTTGCTTCATTGATCAAAAACAAAAAAATCCTGTGGCCTTCCAGATCTCAGCTGGTGCCAGAAATCCACACAGGGGAAAAAAAAAAAAAAAAAAATCCATCTAAATGAAACTCTGAAAAGGTTTACCCTTCGCCAGTCTATTTGCACTTCAAAAAGCTCCTTAAGTCCTCCAGCTAAACCCCAGGGTCGAACCACCTCAAAAATGAGAGGGGGATGGCCATGATTTATCTTCCTGGCGCCCCGGACAGGGCTGCCAAGGCCGCCGGCCCGGGCGCGTGCACGGCCGGCTCCCTTCCTGCAGCCTTCGGCCCCGTCAGCACTGGCCAAGCATCCGTGACCGCAATTTCCAAATAACAACAATAATAACAAAAAAACGGTGGGTCTCATGTGCACCTCCATACCAGCCACTGTCCCACCGCACCCAGCAGAGCCGTGCTGAGGGAACACGTGCTTAAAGATACCTGCTGCCCTTGGCCCTTCCATTGGCCGCCATGGACTGCGCTCTCAGCGGTGAGCCCAGCGCCCTGCCTTCCGCGCCGGACGGGTGCCTTCGGTCACGCGGCGGCATTTCTCAGCCCTCTGCACCTCAGGATACATTACCCCGAGAAGGAAAAGGGAGATTTCATGGGTCACAAGCTCCTGGGTCACAAGGACCTTCAATGCTGCTGTCAGCCTAAAAAGGCTCAATCAATAAGATTCCGGCTTTATACGTTCTTTATTTAAAAAAAAAAACTTCAAATTTTTCCTTTTTTTTTTTTTTTTCTAAAGTAGGAACACCAACTCAACATTACTGCAGACCTTTGAAGAGAAATAAATTCCCCAATATTCAGTTAACATGAATAAATATTTATCAATAAATCACAACTATACCCCCTCCAAAGCTCATAAAAAAATCCTATAGCATCAACACCACAGAATGGCCTAAAGAGAGGGCATTGACGCACGCTTACAGAGTTTAATTTTGCCAACGCTTTCTTCTATTTGGCAGACTTGGTCTTGAGGTAAATAACAATAAAAATAGATTCAGTATTATCTAGTTTCAAATAAAAAATAATCATTTTCCACAGACTTCTTCATGCTTTATTTTTATCCAGAGATCCACTATCATCCTTTCTAAACGAACACAAGCAGTTGCAAAAAATAGAGATGAAAATGGATCGTGCCACTGTGGGTCAAGTCTCTAATTAGGCTGGTGGCACGTTTTAAAACCATTGACATTGCGCTTGTTTTTGTGTAAGCCAAATGCAGGCTCTAACAAAACTCTGGGCCTAATCTGGGGAAAAACAAAAACAAAAAAACCCAGCCCCCTAATCACTCTATTAGTTCCCACTCGAATCAACAAGGGCACTTAAGTAAGGGCCTGTGGATACAACAACAAATGGCATCTTATTCGGCATCTGACATTCTTTCCAACTTAACTCCTCCAAGTCAGAAAGTCTCCCCCTGTTTTAGAAAAAAAAGAGTACAAGATATTTTGAATATATATAGTGATTTGAGTTCATATACTCAAATTTAAAAAAGCAAGCAAACAAAACTGCAGCATAACTATACGTCCAAGTGCTTTTGCCAGACCTGCAATAGAACTTTTATGTGACTATGTCCTTCCCTGGTTCAAAATGGTAAGTCTGCCCCAAGAATGTTCATAAATTGATATTATTTCTCATGCAGCTTACAAAAATGTATGATTCCAGATGCACTCTAATTAGTTAAATATTTCTGCTTCCCTACAAGCTCCATTTATTTCATTTGAATACTGTTTTTTCTTGTAAATTTTTCCCAGTGGATGTCAGAGATTTGTCTCTCCATATTACGCACAGTAATATGAAGAACAAGTTTTGTGTACTACCTCAAACAATAAACTAGCTTTGAGCACATGTGTAGTCATACTTTTTTTCCTGTATTTATAAATCCAGAGAGGAAAATAATGCATAGTGTGACCAAAAGGATTTGGTGCTTCTGCTTAAAACCAACTGTACCATAGCCTGTTTAACCAACTTAAAGAAACAAAAAAACACCCTTAACTCCAAGTACAAGGGAGAAAAACCTGCATAAACCCCATAAGTACATCACAGTCTGCTTTAAAAAAAAAAAAAAAAAAAAAAAAGCACAGCTGTAAAGACCAACTATAAACAAGAACCCCCCTTTGGCTTCATTAGCAGCCAGGGTGGCAGGCCGTCCCCTAATTCCCTTGTAGGGGCTCCCGGCTACCTGCGGAGCCCGGGAGTGCAAATCACATTAGTGGCGACAGCAGCTGCGCAGCGCCGGCCGCGCAGGCCCCGGACAAAGGGCGGCATTCCAGCTGAATGCCGCCGCGAGAGGCGGCTTTGTCAGATGCGCGGATCTGATAACCCAAAAGCAGATTAGCTGCAGGCAACAAAAGGGTAAAATGAGAAACAAAGGGGTCATTTTGACACACGAAGAAATCATTTCCATTAAGCCATCTCGAGTTTACTGGGCAGTTATAAAAACTGCTCCTCCTTCAAGTGACATGTCGAGCAATGAAGCTGTGAGAGCGCGGGGACGTAGCCAAGCTCCTGAAATAAGGCATTCCTGACGGCAGGGTAATTTGAAGCAGCCAAGGAGCCTCTTTCCCTTTGAATCTCTGCAGCATTTTAAGGCCCTAATAATCATTTTAAGATCAGTTGGGCAGATCTCAGTTTACTGACTAACATGCCTTGCTGGGCTGGTGAACAGAAGATTCATTCACTTCACCTGTATTTTAAAGCCTCCTCTCCTGCAGAGAATGCACATTGCAAATAAATATTCTTATTTAGTTATATGAGGAGCTCCCTTCAAGCCTGCTTTTCCTCCCATGCTGCACATGTAACAGGCACACTTTGAACACAGGTAAGAGAAGAGTTTTATTAATTCCTTATCAGGAGCTTCCCAGTCAAAAGGATTTTTATCCTGAAAGAGGCCTGGACATGCTTTGACCAATAGATCCACAGTGCAAAACTGAGATACAAGAGCCTGCAAGAACAGGGCTGGTGCAAGTCAAGACAGCAAGAGGCATTTTCAGCAGCAAGTTCAGATAAACTATATGCAGAAAACCAGCTCAGCAGAGTCCAAGAGCAACAGCAGAGAAGCCCATCCAACAGCTGTGCCCAAATACACATTGTGGCACTCAGTGATGAGGAGGTCCCACTCTCAAGACTCAAGGCCATAAAAAGCTTTACAGAGAGCTTCTGCTACTTGGCTTTGCAAAATCACAGTCAGAAGGGACGGAACACACATTTAGCTATACAGTGTGGCCAAGCCTGGAGGGCCTCTGTACAAGTCTCTGACATGAGAATAAACCCAGGAGTAAGAACAGGCCAACGGCACAGAACCAGTACCATACAAATGTGATTTTCCCCTGGTTTCAGAGGATTCTCCTCCAGGGTTTTGCCATGGTGGCGATGCTGCTCTTAATTGTTTTCACTGCAGACATGACCTGGGAGACAAAGCAGGATAAGGAACAGAAGTGAGATGAAATCTTAATCCCGCTCTTGTGCTCGCAAAGTTCTCCTCCTATCCAAACTGCCACTCAAGCCTAAGTGTGCTTTGAGAAATTCACAAAAGAAAAAAGGCAGTGAGGGGTGTTAGGAGAGATGGTCAGGAAGGAAAGAGATTTTAAGATGAAAAATTACTTGCAGTCATAACCGACACACACATTTTGTGTAAATCTACATGGAGAGGAAGGCCCAGACACTGCCATACATCAGACTCGCCTTGAACCTCTATAGTAAGGAGAAGGAAATGTAAAAGATGACATTGCTATAGCAGGGCTGCAACGTATAACCATTTGGAAAAAGCACTTTCTGCTGACCCCCCCCTAAGTGTGTGAATTTACTGCCATCAGCCTGTCTGAAGGCAGAGACGGAGGTCACTAATAACCATATAACGCAATCCACAAGCCTGCAGTTCGCCCTCATACTGCAGGGAGGAAACAGCACGGTCTCAGGCTGGTGCTTGGGGAGAGAAAATTGCCACTTGCAATTTGCTTTTCTTTTTGGAAGAACCATTCTAGTGAAGTTTCAAAGCACTCAGAAAAAAAACAGGTAAAGTGATCAATTCAGAATATTAAAGAAAAGACATTTAATCCAAGTAGAAACCATATTTCAGTTAAAAGGGCTTTTCTAAACAAGATTTCAAGATTTGCTTGTTACATCACTCTGAGTTTCCTCATCAGTAAAATATTCCTGCAAAACAGAAACCCTGTCAAGACTTGCTGCTTAACTACCACTGCTAGTGCAGAACACACTTTATTACTAGATCTTCCTAAAAATGCTGGTGTTAAAAGCCTTTGTCTCTTAGAGGAATTTTAGATGTTTTTACATAAGGGCAAAGCACTCAACTCACGATTCTCTCCTCAGCTAGAATGATCATGAAGCCTGTGCTGGGTAGTTGGGGGACATCTGGGAGCTAAAGGGAACTGATATTTTATTGCTAAGGTCACTCAGCAGTGCAGGCAGAGAGTCTCTGGAATGAAGCCCTCACATACACTGGAAAATTGATGGGCTTTTTATAGTGGTGGTGGGATAAGTATGAACAGGTCCCGGCATCTTCACTCCCTGGGCTCACGCACCACTTCCGTGACTAAGGTTTGGACCTACCTCCTCTTTCGCATTAAAACTGATTTTGGTGAAAAGCTCTGCAATTAGGGACTTGTAAAGAGCCTTAGGGGCTCCCAAAAGCAATAAGCTTAAGCAAGACTTTGGGTTACATATACAGGACATTAAAATAGTTACCCCAGTAGAAATGAAACCATTTATAGAGAAATAACGCCTCAGTCAGACATGGCTTGGCATGCTACAGGCCCCAAAGTATTTCTGAAAGCGGATATACAACATTTTACTTGCAGGCAGGTGGAGAAGGTACTTGGATATTTACAACAAACAGGAAAAAATAGCATAGACAAAGGTCTAGGTGAAAGACACAGCACTGGAAAAGAAAAAAAAATGCTAAAATTTCTGCAAGGGCAGCACAGTTGCTAGAACTTTTACTCATTTCTTTCCACGTCTCTGCTGCTCTGGCATGGAAGAAGAAAGAAAGAGAAAGACATCAGAAGGAGGAAAAAAATTAATATAAGAATTTCAAGCAACTCCAAACAAGAACTTTTCAACTATTTTTTTTGATTAAAAAAAATTATAAGCTGATAAATCATAGAGGAAGGAATTCTCTCTTGCTTACACTGAAGCAGAGAAGAGATCTTACAAAAAACACAGAAGATCATTCTGTTCTTCAGGTACAGGGAGGAGTAACAGATTGAAACTCTGCTACTTTATACTCTGATTCTGTTCCCAAAGGAGCCCAGCGAAGGTGGGTTGAGGAGAATTATGGCATTTTCTTCTTACATCATGACCAATTTACAGTGAAATCCTCAGGACAGAGCCTGTCTTCCTGTAAACCAATACAGCTCTCTGCTCTTGCTTTTTTAGGAAATACTGCAAAATGCATCAACTAAAAAAACAATGCCAGCAGATGATGAAAATCAGAAGGTCTCGTACTTATGATACCAGCAGTTGCTGAATAAAGATGTATATTAAAACAATAGATCTGTAGAGCATTAGATTAAATCTGACTTGTTGTGCCATTTGCCCCCCTCTTTCCCTGGAAACTTCTCCACTGCTGCTGAACCTCCTGGCTTTCTAGGCCATACCCATACACCAAACTCTGAAGATTAAACAGCATACTTGGATAAATATTTTTGAACTATTTTTAAAGGAAGACAATTTTTGGATAACCCATATAGAACTGCACGGGTAGTTTCTGCGACCTGGTTGTGTCGAACTAAATACACAGAAAATTGCGGGCTTCCCTACCCTTCACCCTTGAAAACCCCCACGTGACAATAAGCAGTGCTCCACCTTCACATGCTAAATGCTTCTGGTACCTTCCAGGAAGCCCTTTTATCTGATGTTAGGCACAGACTCCCACTGCAAATCTGAATGCACAGGCCTAGAAGCGGTGCACAAATGAGAGACAGAGTCAGTGAAAATGAGAGGCTAAGTACAGAGAGACACAGGAAATCAATTCTCGGAGATGCTATCTTGGCTTCATTGCTTCTCCTCCATGTCCTACCCCTCCTTCTCGTTGTGTGCCATGCCACTCTCCTACTCTACCAGCTCCACTCCTAACTACTGAAGGAAGTGAACTTTACAAGGATTATTTTTCCTATGCTACTGCAGTACATCCCCACCTTAGGGGTACTGCTGCTTTGCCCTGGCCTATTTCTGCCCACTACCTAAAAAAGAAGCAACTCTTTCTTCCAGCCTTTTCTGCTTCCCCAAGTGTTTATCCAGATCCCGACTAATGGATGGCAGGAACAACAGGCCTCACAGAGTCTGAGAAAACAGAAAGGCAAGCAATGTATAAAGCAAAACTACCCTTTTTTTTTTTTTTTTTTTTGAAAAGCAAGGGCCAGCAAAACCCCGATTCCAGATAAGATTTAAATAAACACGTGTGGGAGGTAGCAGGGAAGGCAGCCGCCTGCCCGTGCTCGGACACAGGCAGGTAATGACCTCTGCCTCCTGCTTGCGCAGAGCTAGCACCACCGGCTATTGCGCTGCGCTGGCGGGATCTGGAAAGGATCCAGGGCACCGCTGATTACGCGGCACCCTCAGTTAGCTTAACCTTTGAAACATGTCATTCAGCAGCACGGAACAGGCCAGCACGTAAGGTCAGTGCAACCTTGTTGGTCCCGGCATTCTCGCAATGTTTGCACGGAAAACAGCGGCGTTCAGGGATTCCTCGCCGATAAATACACGGGACGCGGCACGGACGGCACCAAAGCACTGGTTTTAATGCAAGGTGCTGCTCAGCATCTACTCTTCTACCAATGCAGAAAGATACTTCCCACTTTGCCAAAAACCTAAGAAATAAATGAGATAGTTTCCTTTTAATGTTAAGAAGCAAGGTGATTGTTTGATCTCATGTCACGTACTTGGCAAATGTTAGAAATTACTCCTTTTCCAAGGAGATTGGATGAAGAAGCTCAAAGATAAAAAAATGTTCTGCGATAACCTTGAAGCAACTGGTTTAACAACTGTAGGAAAAATACTTTGTGCTACATGTGATAAGAAAAAAAAAATCCTGCTGTCCATTTTTCTCAAGTTCACTTCCTTTCCAGGATACCTCATTTTGAAGCTTTTATTCTCTCTAGGGGAAACCGATTTTAAAAGAAAAAACAGCATCTTCAATTCCCTTGTGCTACAACAGAAACAGACCTTAACAAGGTCAGATAATGAATATGTTTAGAAAGAACTATATTAAGCTCCAATAAAATCCACAAAACACACAACATATGCAGAAGAATAGCAGAGACATTCCTAGCCTCAAAAACAATTCTGGTTAGCCTTTAGCAGTTATTACATTTTTCTCCTGGATCGATCAAGATCATTTAAAAATTATTAAAATGGAGGGGGAAGGGAGAGGGAAATCAATTTTGCTTAGGAACTATTGCTCTCAAATCTAATGGCAGTGATAAGGATTTTCTTTTTTAGGGGTGCTTGACCATCCTCTGGAGCATGTGCACTGTGTTTTTTCATTATTTTGGTAAGTGTTTGTGCGGATGACTCAGGGAGCACAGGCTTTTGGAGAGTGAGTAAGAGGTGAAAAAGAGGTCACTTTGGCAGAACTCATTTTCTCTGAAATTCTCAGAGAAATGCTGCTAGAGAGTAGGAACAACAAAACAAGCATCTTTTCTCTTGTTACTCGCATTTTCCTAAGGTTTCCTCAGTGAGATAAAAAAAATCCTTGGGTTATATCCCACCACCTTTTTTCCTTCCTCCTTTACCACCAGTACCGGCAATAGCGGGAGCTGGCCCGGACCTCCGGCCGTGCCTTCCGAGCAGCCTCAGCGCTCCCAGGAGCTTCATTCCCTCAAAAGCAGCATCTGTTGCTGCTCCAGAGGGGGCCTCTCCTCTCTTCCCCTGGGTCACACTACTGTAAATCCCTGTGATTAGGCATAAGCTCAAATCCCTGCCTCTGGATTTTCCTGGAGGGGAAAAGAGAGTCCCCTGGACACGGCTAAAGGCGGTGGGAGCTCACCCAGAGAGATGGTTGTGCCTCTAGGCCTTGCCTGTTCAGATAACATGAACTCCAGCATTGGAAACACACAGGGGTTGCTTCTTTAAAGGATTCACAGGTATGCAGTTAAAGAAAAGCAGATAAAGCAAAGCCATCGGAAAACCCCAAATCTCAACCCCTCTCCCACCACCCCAACAAGGTCAGAAACCTCAGCCGAGCAGATACACGAAATAGAACATCCCTCTTTAAAACAGCATGTATTTCCGTGCTGCGCACCCACTAGGCACAACACGAGACGCCAAGGAGCGCGGCACGGACGGCTCTGTGGAGCCCCAGGCAGCCGCAGGCCAACCCCCAGGGCCACACGTGGCTCGCCAGGCCCACGTTGCTCAGAGGTGACACGCAAGTGACGCCGCGCGAGCGAGCTGGGGGCCAGCAGGGCTCTCGGGCACCGGCCTACCCTCCATCAAGGTGAGCACCGCGGGAGCAATGGTGCTCCGGGGCCAACCTCTCCACAACAACAAGGGACGAGGGGCAGATAACAGAGAAAAAACCCTTCGGGATTTGAGGGCCTTGAAAGAGCAGATAAAGAGCTTAGGGTTGATGCCATAAAGACAAGAAAATGCTACCAGAGGAATGCACAAAGAAAAGGCAACTGCGTCAAGGCAGTGGGCTCAGAAAACACTCTTCATGGCAAGACAAGCGGCACTAGGTTATGGTCACACACAGCAGCCAAGGAGCTCTGGAAGCGGTGGAGACCAGAGCAGAAAGGCTCCCAGTGCTTTTCCCTGGCAGGAGGGAAGGAGGAAACCATGACGCTGAGCAGAGCTGCAACACAGAGCTGCAGCCGGGGAGGGAAGCGGCAGAGAAGGGCCCCCACCGGGCACAGGGGCCCAGGTAAGGTCCCCCAGTGACCATCAGGACCGCGGGGCGTCACGAGCAAAGGAGAATGGGCGTGAGGACACGACCCAGTGGACGGATACAAACCAAGAGCTCCGTCTCCATCACACCCGAGGCCGGTCGCTGAGCAGCCACGAGGAGATGCCGCGGAGACAGGCCAAGACCTCGCTTCAAGCTCAGGGAGACGGATGATTTACTTTATGGCCCGTAAGTACTTCCCACCAGAGTTCACACAGGAAGATAATGTCCCCTTCAAATGAATTTATGCAGACAGGGGTTCATTTGTCAGGGGATAAAGAGATACACTTCCATCTTAAAATGAAAACACTTGAGGTCCTCAGCAGCCAGAGCCAAACAAAAGGGAGGATTCTTACGCGAGCGGTTTCCACTCACGTCAGTTGTCTCATTTCAGCAGGACTTCATAGCACGACCTCCTCGCAGGAGCCCGCGAGTCTGGGCAGGCACGTAATTAACCTCCACACAAAGGCCAGTTCTTGCTTCTCACAAGCAGCAAAAAAATACAGGCTGCAGCCACACGTGCTCCTGCAATCCAACTGGAATCCATTTGAAAACAAACCCGGAGCACAGACCATACTCCAAAGTGGAGTGCTGCAAAACCAATACAAGTGGGATGTCCCAAGGTAAAGTTATCTGAGAGGCAGACGGTTTGGTATTGGTTTCCTGGATGAAGACTGAAATAATCTTTGTTAAAGTTAGCCTCACTTGACTAAAATAAATAAATAAACCAAAACACCCCCAAGAAGCAAAATCCACATGTTTCAGAAAGTTATTCCTCAGCTAAGCTAATAGCTGTTTTCCTGTGCCATTCTTGCATGAACTTGTCATCTTCCTCAAGATTTACTCTTCTAAAAAGAAGGCATCAAGGCAAAAGTAAGCGTTTCATCTATGCCAAACCACTGTGCAACATGAGGTAGTCAGTAGAGCAGAAAAAGTGTACTGGCAGATGCAAACAAAAGAAAACATCACATCACTACTGCTGAAATCACACATTGCAACCCACTCCCTTGACTTTCTTTCATCAAAAAAAAAAATTGTAAAATGTGTTGCTTTGCAGGATCAAAGCCTATCCTACAGGAAACACACACACAAAGCATTTGGAAATGAGGGTTAATTTGGCATGCAATTTAACAGCATTAGCTTTTATCAGCAGCATTTCAAGGTCAGCCACATCCATGTTTAAGATGTTTGGTTTTGTTACAATTTCAACTACAGTAT